>JARKIP010000393.1:0-202198 GCA_029990175.1 Petunia secreta
TTTGAAAGTTTTTGGTGTAAAATGTCCAGCATTTAAAAAATATACAAATTCATTTTCAGGCATCTCCTTGCATCCGGTTTAGTAAAGAAGGGGACATTTTTGGCTGTATCAACCAGTGAGAATGGGGTTAAAATACTGGGAAATTCTGATGGTGTCCGGCTGATCCGTGCTATTGAAAGCCGTACACTTGATTCCTCCAGAGTTCCACTTGGTGCTGTTGCAAAGGTATATCTGTTAGGAGGTTTTCATTATTATTCAAAGACTAGTATTTCATTTTATTGTCAACTCTTGTCAGGCGCCCATGATCAGCGCATATGGTGCTTCTAGTTCAACTGCTGGAACTAGTCTTACTATTGCAGATAGAAGTGCGTCAGCGACAGCTGCTGTTCAACTGGTAGGTTTTTCTGCTTATCTCATGTTAGATGAGTCGGTATTAGAGATGCCTGGTTTTCACTGATTAAAATTCTTTTATGCTTCTACTAATTAAATGGTATCATCTCTTCTTATTCTGTTGTTTACACATGCAAGATATCATATGTTCGTCCTTTTGAAGTCTTGAATATTTTGGTTTAACTATTTCTATGACAACTTTTTAGAATGGAGATCAACCGCAGCCTGCAAGATGTCAAGCCTCGGATCTCTGATGAGCTGGAGAAGTCCAAAATTTGGAAATTGACTGAAATTAGTGAACCTTCTCAAGTTCGTTCCTTGAGGCTTCCAGATAGCCTACTGTCCGTGAGGGTAAGCATGTGGGCCTTTCTGTTGCTTAATCGTTTTTCTTCTTCTGCTTCTTTTTGGGGGAAGGTGGTGTCTAGCAGCTTTCCATTAGCTATGTGTTCCCCAGCGAGTTATTGTCTAGTCAATCATTTTTGGACAAGAAAATAGGTTATGTCACTGGGGTTTAGTTTATATTGCACTTATCTAAAATGACTCGACTTATTCTGAATAATTATATTTTCTAAATTCAGATTATTAGATTAATGTATACAAATTCTGGAGGTGCAATTCTGGCTTTGGCATACAATGCTGTACACAAACTTTGGAAATGGCCTCGGAATGAGAGGAATGTGACAGGAAAGGTACGGGGATCTTTGTCGGAGGTTCTTTCTCACTTCCCATATACCATATTGAAGTATCTCCCTGTTTTTCCTTTACCTGGATCTTTGATATTTCTTTTCTGATGACCTTTCCCAATATCTCTCTCCAGGCATCTACTGCTGTCCCACCTCAACTATGGCAACCTTCCAGCGGAATACTGATGACAAATGATATAAGTGAGACAAATCCTGAAGAAGCCGTTCCATGCTTTGCACTTTCCAAGAATGACTCATATGTTATGTCGGCATCTGGTGGAAAAATCTCCTTGTTTAACATGATGACTTTCAAGGTATTAACATACCAATATTTCTGGCTTTGGTTGGATAGCTTGTGTATTGGTGTGCTTGGTGGTGTTTACTATGAGGCTTAACATACACTTAATGCCTTGCAGACAATGACAACTTTCATGCCCCCTCCACCTGCAGCAACTTTTCTTGCCTTCCATCCACAGGATAATAACATCATTGCCATTGGGATGGAGGACTCTTCAATACAGATATACAATGTTCGCGTTGATGAGGTCCTGCAACAGATTAAGACTTGAATACCAATATGTGATATAATGCGACGATTTCATTTTAATTTTTGTGTGATGATTTAGTTATTTGTCTGAATAAAATCTACAGGTGAAAAGCAAACTCAAAGGTCATCAGAAGAGAGTAACGGGCTTGGCCTTCTCTAATGTTTTGAATGTTCTGGTATCATGTGGAGCTGATGCTCAGGTAATCCCAGGTTACATTTTGAAAATCTGCTGGACCCAAACTTGGGACTATTCAGTAACGTTTCTTGTTTGAAGCTAAAGAAAATTTAGTGGGTGATAGAGTGTAGAAATTCTTACTAATAGCAAATAAACTTTCTACCTCGTCATTGGGTTCCTTTTTTGTATTTATTTATCTCTCTAGGGTGTTTAGCTAAAAACTGAATTCTTTCTCTTGGTTTCTCCAGAGAATCTACATACAGTAATTTTATTCAAGCGCAACATCTGTAGTTTGTCTTGAGTCTCTCTATATCTTTGTTTCTGCATCGTTCAGCTTTGTGTTTGGAGCATGGATGGATGGGAGAAGAAAGCCAGCAAGTTTTTGCAGATTCCTTCTGGTAGAGCAATAAACCCTCTTGCTCAGACACGGGTTCAGTTCCATCAAGATCAGACGCACTTGTTAGTCGCTCATGAAACACAGATAGCTATATATGAGGCATCAAAGCTTGAATGCGTAAAGCAGGTTTGTAAGCATACATCTGGTTACTTAATGATTTACTCTTGGTGGGTTACATAAATGCCATGTCATATATTGCTGCATGCCAGGATGGTACTGTGGTTTTTCAGATAAACTGACCTCAAATTACGTTAACTTGGAATTATTCTCAATATTATTGCTGTTAGTCGTCTTGTGTTTGTCTGATAAACTCAAGGAAAGGAGGCTGCTGAGCTCACAAAAAGTTTGGTTCCTTGCAGTGGGTTTCACCAAATGTTGCAATTACTGATGCAACGTACTCGTGTGATAGCCAGTCAATTTATGCAAGTTTTGAAGACGGTAGTGTGAGTGTCTTTACAGCTGCAGCACTCAAATTGAGATGTCGGGTGAATCCTGCCGCCTATTTGCCTTCTAACCCAAGGTATGAATAGGGTCAACAGGCTAAAAATCAATTTAGTTTCATATTCTTTCATGTTTGTCCGTGTCCGCTAGTAGGTCTGACGATGTTCTTGACAGCTCCAGAGTGTATCCACTTGTCATTGCTGCTCATCCATCTGAAGCAAACCAGTGCGCAGTAGGACTTACTGATGGCGGAGTTTATGTGCTTGAGCCTCTGGAGTCGGAAGGTAAATGGGGTATGCCGCCTCCAAATGAAATGGTGTTGCCCCTGGCACAAGCTCTGCTGCCAATGGTCTTGATCAAGCATCAAGGTAGTAGTCTTCAGTGGCCGTCCGATGGCAACTCTTTTCCCATCAAATGTTCCTGTACAATATTTTCGGGGAGCTGCAGATTTGCAGATCTAGGCTACACCTGACAGCAGTGACAAAAATATTGGCGGTGTCTCCTGTTGGTAGCTGAGGCAGAGAAGCAAATCGGTATTCACTTATAGAAGGGTTCAAAGAAATTCAAAATGTCATAGTCATAGGTAAAGGAATAGGGATTCAGTTCAACATCTGAGAAATTTTGCCTGTAAGTTGATTCTGTTCAGAGTACTAAACTATGGCAGTGTAATTATCAAAAACTCTAGAACATCTCTCTCTCTCTCTCTCTCTCTCTCTCTCTCACACACACACACACACACACACACACACACACGCATTGAGATATAATTTCCTGCTAAGTGAAGGAGATGAGAGAATTTTGTGGGAAAAGAAAAAGGAAGAGAAAGGACGCGTCATGAAAACTAATGCAACAATGAGCCCTTTTTTTGGGTACAAAATGCAATAAGCTGATCAAAGTTAATGGGAAAAAATTTATGCACTATGACGTATTTTACTCATTCGAACAATCAACAGTTTACATTGCCTATGAATCTTGAAAGCTACACATACATGCTTCAGTTACTACAGAATTGCAGTGTGGAATTGAAAATGCACATGTAAAAGTTGAGTTATATCAGAGTATTTTTCTCTTGATGCTCGTGTACTTAAATATCAAAACATATCAGCTAGTTTCCTAGAGGAGAAAAGTTTTTGAAGGTGCGGATGTGTTGTAAAATTACATTTACATGTTAACGACCCTATATATTACTCTATTAGGAAACGATATTTTCCGAACGTTCGTTGAACTTACGCAGTTCTCCTTAAGCAACGTGATTAGACGTATAATTCTACGCTCGAATTAGTAGGAACTTATTTGTCGAGGGAAAAAAGAACTTACTGTATTTTAACAGCATTAGTTACAACTTCTTTCAATTATTTACGATTTCTTATGAAAGTTAGTAAAATTTAAACGATTAATAAATGACTTCTCAACCGGGGCAGGTTCTTTCTTGCACAAAAGATTTGTCTACTTCCTGTCTTTTGCTTAGTAATTATCAACAGATATGATCTGATTCCTCAAATTTCTGATTTGGGAAAGTTTGTTCGTTCACTTTCAAAGAGTGCTACAACCAAAAGAAAAAAGACAAGTAGACAATACATGAGAGAAAGAGAAAGAGCTAAATGCAAATATAAGATCTTAGTGACAAAGGCCATTGGAATAGACTGGAGACAAAAATGAAGAAACAAATAATAGCATCTACTAAAGGACGTGTGTATTTAATTGATATCTACTGTTTTGTGCTAATAATAGTAGCAGTCCTCCTCACTGGTAATTTTAACAATCTAAATTTGATCTCTCCTACCAAAGTTCAATTTTCTCTTTTCTTTTTTGTGTTTCGATCATAAGTTGGTTGGTCCATGTTTTGATTTGTGTATTGGGTGAAAATTTAACTGAGCCCGGGCGCTAGAGCTCGAGGCTTGATTTGGTTGAGTCTTCCGAAGACAGCCCCTCAAAGAAGTTCGTTTTGCTCCCGAGGCCAAGAATGGATATTGGCTAAGAAGTTATTGTTCGAGGTGACTGAAGGATAACCATCGCAGAACAAGCAGTTTACCTTCGGGGAAGTTTTATCGTGGGGGAACAGGCTTTGTCTCCTGTAACTTTCGACCGTTACATGGAAATTTAAGAGGAAGATCGTAGATTGACCATGATTGAACGTGAAATAATGGCCATTAAGTGTATTTATTGCTCTTTTATTTTGATAGACTATAAATAGTCACTAGGAAACTATGTAAACACATTCAGAAATATATCTAAAATAATTATATCTTCTTTGGTTGACTTTGATACAAACAATTGTTAATTAACCAAACAAATTCGATTTATTGTCCTAATCGAGTTATTTTCTCTTTTCTTTTTTGGGTTTCGATCATAAGGTGGTTGGTCCATCTTTTGGTTTTGACTAATCTGAATATACGTTGTGAAATTCTACTTTTTTAAATTTTCAGGTTCTAACTTGAATCCTCTAACTTGAATTAAGGATGAATAGGTACTTACTACCGTGCCCTATATAATTTGAATTTTGTAATTGGAAAGGGAAGTACGTGGTGTCACACCACCTTTGAGCTTAAATTCGATGCAAAAGCACTTTACAATACGCGTCAAGAGCGCGTGTATTGAATCTACATCTTCCTTTATTTAGCACAAGTCGACAAGTAGGTAACCGCATTCTCCTGCATTTCAAACACTTGTTATGAAAACCCAATCCTTTATTCCTCTGTATCCTGTGAACACCACAAAGTCTAATTAATAACATCTACAAAAATATCCACACGACACTTATCTTTGAAATCTCCGTCACTTGATCCCCCACATATATATATATAAACATCCTCAAACACTATATTTCACAATGTTTTTCTCCGTCTCCGTTAACAGCAACAACAATGAACGGAGACAACACTCGTAACAGAAAACATATTAACGGAACGGAGAAACCAAAGACAACCTTAACATTAGTGAAATGACAAAGAAAACATCTACGGAGTGTGGAACTTATGGGGGGTTACGTAATGCGTATTTCTTGAAGTGGAAAGTGGAGGATGTATTCAGTGTAGTGAAGTACCATCCAATACCATGTGTATTAGCTGCATCGTTATTGTTTTTCATGGGAGTGGAGTATACTTTACGTATGGTCCCATCTACTTCTCCACCGTTCGATCTGGGATTCATTGTGTACTGTTCCTCTTAATCGTTTGCTTGCTGCTAAACCTGCTCTTAACACTCTGTTTGCTGGATTAAATACGGTACTTACATGATCAAATCTTTGCATGTCTATGTTATTTTCTAGATCTATAATGGCTGCATTTTTAATTGATTTTTTTTTTTATGGATGCGTTAGGTGTTTGTGGCGATGCAATCGGCGTATATTTTGGGGACTTTTGTAATTGAAGGGCGGCCTCGAGCGACAATTTCGGCGCTGGTTCATGTTTACTTTTAGAGGAATTCTTGGATATGCGACTCAGTTGCCATTGCCTGAGGTAAATTTTCTTTTCTACCAATGTAAATGGGTTAAGTACTTAATTTGCGCCAAATCAAACAATTTAACTTTAACACTTACAAAATAATAAGTGTGCATATATTATTATTAAGTGAAAATGTGTGTACAAAATTTGCATGTGACTTTTGTAGACACATTTCATGATTAAGTGATATGTATTTACAATTTTTTTCTTTACTGTTAAGGTTAAATTATTTGATTTTGTGCAAAATATCGAGTGTGAGTAAGTTTCTTCCATATGGCTATTGTTTTACTAAATGTTCTTTAATTTGCTTTTAAACCTTTGAAAAAAGACTTTCTTTTCACTTTCACTTGAGTTGTTTTAGTTCACCGTCTAGAGTAGTTGATTAATTAAATTCTGGATAGGTTATCTTCGTGCAATCTCGTGCTCCAGGTATCTTTACTTCATGTTCCTAACAATATTTTTTTCCTCAATAAAAAGTAGTAATGTTGAAGATGTTGCTGCATTTAGTAGTACTAATAAGTAATAGGGGGGGACCATATGGCCCAAGTGCACACAATGTTGACATATCCAACTGTCATTTATGGCTTTGCCTTAATCGGGTATATGTAGCTGTCTAACAAATAGCTTGGACTTGTCCTCTAGATAACCATAGTACTATATTCATTTACTCGTTTTGAATGGACAGGTGTTCTCTCTCTTACCATTTATTTAATCATGCCATGTGATGCCACTATTTTAATCTATGAATAATAAAGTATGGACTGAAAGGTCGCTTTCTAATTTTCCAATTGTAGGATTTCTTGGGGTCGGGGGCCGATTTCCCAGTAGGGAATGTGTCGTTTTTCTTGTTTTATTCAGGGCATGTTGCGGCCTCCGTGATTGCTTCGCTGGATATGAAACGCATGCAGAGATGGGAATTGGCTCGAGTATTTGACATCTTGAATGTATTGCAAGTGGTTAGGCTGTTGAGCACTAGGGGTCATTACACAATTGACTTGCTGTTGGCATTGGAGCTGGGATGTTGTTCGATTCTATGGCTGGAAAGTATGTGGAGACTAGGACTCAAGAGTGTGTTTTAAATGGTGCTAATGGCACTACTTATGGTGCCTTTAACACCTCCTCTTCTAAGCATGAAAATGGTGTCAAGTACCAAGGTGTTTCTTCAAATTGAAATGTATTCACTCTAATGTGAAGTGGATTTTATCTTGGAATGTAAAGAGAACTCTGGCTTAGTCAAATTGTAGGTCTTAATGCACTTCTGTCCCAGTTAGGTTCTTTGAGACTGACTGCAGCTTCCTACCCATTCACAAAAGAAAAAGAAAAAAAAAGACTCGCCATGTTATTTTGATTGTATTGATCAATTGTTAGCAGCCTGTATAAAATTAAGTGGATGAAAAGCCCCTTGGGTCTTCAGCGTCTCTTTGGGGTTTTCTCAGAAGGTGATTGTCAACATCTTGCTGCACTTGTTCTTGATGTGTGAAGGTTTTATTTAACAACCAACTTGGGAAAATAGACTCCCAAGTAACTTTTTGTAACATATTTAAAATTGGGAAATTTTCAAAATTAGGCAGCCTACCACACAAAATTACAAATGAGGGGTCGCATTTCATCCATAGCACTATTTTATTTTTACATTACACAACATAGCACCCTTTATTTTCAAAATACATAGCCGACCTGACACCGCTGCCGGCCGGTGGCCGGAAAACAAAAATTCACCGGATTTGTTTATATTATTTGTGGATTTGTTTAAATAATTATTTTTTGATAATTTTATACACCTAAATCTATGAAAATAATAAATTATACATGTAAATACATATAAAATTGTGTATGCAAGAAGGAAAATACAAAAATATACACAAAAAAATATAAATTTTATACAAAACATCCATAAAAAGTGCACAAATCTGAAATTTATACCATTTTATTCATTGTTCATACACGCATATACATCTTTATACAAAATTTACATTGCATAGAATGTGTTTTAAACACTGTTAATGCGTACATATACAGATTTATACACGTTTATAGAATTGTATAAACTTTTATAAATATGTATAAAAGTGTATAAACTCACAAAATAATGTTAAACAGTGCCTCAGGCAGATTTTGCACAAAATCTTAACAAATATCCAAGATCTATACAGTTTTATACAAGAAAAATACTAGATCTAAACATTAAACAAAAGTTTAATAAAAAACTAGCAGATCTCAATGAATTTTTATGATAAAAGTGAAGAAAAAGAAAAAAACTTGATAAATAAACTCCTCACCGGAGTTTTGATCGAAATATACAACGAATATCAAAATTGCTATTGAAAAAGCAAAAAAAAAAAAAAAAAAAAAAAAAAAAAACGAAAATAAGAAGAAGCGGCGGCGACGGCGGCAGTGATGACCTCGGCGGCCACGGCATCAGTGGCTTGGAGGAGAGGAGATGAGGGTTGGGCATAGTGGAAGGGGTTGGGGGGTGGTGGCGACGGGGTTAGGTGTAATGGGGAAGAGAAGAGAGAAAAATGGGAAGGGGGGAATGAGGAGAGGAAAAATGGGGGCTAGGATTTTTTTTTTTCTTTAAAAAGGGGTGCTATGGAGTGAAAGAAAAAATAAAAAAAGGGAGGGGGTGCTATGTCATGTAAAGTAGCAAAATAGAAATCTTTTTTGATAATTTTCATGAGTTGGGTGTCTTTAAATGTAATTGACCCTTTAAAATTCCAGAGATATATACTATTGACAACTTCAAGGACCTCATATTTCTGAAGTATTCTCACATATAATAGCATTAATCTTAGATGAGATTTCCACCTATTTTTGAATCATGTACAAGACATTTTTAGTAGCGGCTTTCCACCTATTTTAGAACTATGTCCATAACATTTTTGGCATCGGCTTTACATCCCTTTTTCTTTAAATCATGTCCACGATATTTTAGCATCCGATAATTTATGAATAAATTTTTTAATCAGATAGTGATTAATATCTTTTTGGTCTTGTAAACTACCAAAACGCCAAATTAAAAGAAGTAAAGAAAAAGGCCTAAAGGTTGAATGTATGTGGGACGGTGGCACACAATGTATAAACACCACATTATTAGCATGGGTTCGGGTTTTTCCGTCCATTTCCATTTGCAATACCTTTGCACTTCAAAGCCCTCTTTCGACTTGATTTTCACTAAATGACTCTTGACTACTGTTTAAAATAAACCAGATTAAAAGGCAATAGACTTGCATAAACTCAAAAAAGGGGAAAAAGAATTACACATTGCATGAGAATTAGGAAATAAGAGTTGCATGGCAAAAGAAAAAATAAAATAAAATGCAAGTGGGAAATTAAAGTGCAAATGCATCCTAGAAAATTAGGCTAAATCAAGAAAACGTGCAAGAATTGAAAGGGGAAGTAGTTCATTCTTCATATGATAGAGGTGCCTTGTTATTTTGACAATCTTAATCATCTGACATTTGGCAATTGTGGTAGGAGTACTTCTTTATTCTTTCTCTCCTTCTATACGTCAATATATAGTTTCCACAATTGCCGACTCATACGTCAATATATAGTTTCCACCATAACAAGTTCCCACCTACTTTACTTTCCTAAGAAAGACTTGCCAAATTCCAACCTACTAATACTATTATTGGAATGTACCCACTAAACACAACCTGCTGATGCAAGGGAGATGGAGGTTATGTTGGCTCTAGTGGTTTTGGATTTTGGAAAAAATGCAGTGGATTTGGGCCAGAATTAAAGGAAATAGAGATTCTCAGGCTAGACGCAAGAACTACAGTATTTTACTTTTGAGTTCAACTTATTCACTCAGTTGGTAAGAATTTTATACACAATTGAGAATGGTGGAGTAACCTAGCAAAGCATGTAGATAACTTTTGATACTGGTCAAAGTGCAACATGTAAAAGTCCCTTGTACTGTCAATTCTTGAAGATTAATAGTAAAATATTATGTGATCTGGAAATTCCTACACCTGAGTGCTGAAATACTGCAGCACAATATAATATTGCCTCCCTTTTCAAGCATTGGAAAAAATTGTAAGATGAACTAAAGTTCATGACTTCAAAACTAAGGAAGAAAAGGAATCACTGATGTTCATGAAATGGTTTTAGTGCAAGTATTATAGTCACATTGATAAGCAATAGCCAATAGTAAGTATCTCATTAGGAAGTAAATTAGCAATCTCCTAATTCTATTATAGTCATCTCGAAGAATTTAAACAACATGGGTAATCTCTACGTCCTCAAGGTTGAAACAACAGTTACAATTACTCTGTAAACTGATGATCCAAATTACATTACAATGTGAAAGTGCATTGAGTCCTATACACATTAAGAAAGTGCTATGACAGTTACGATAACTAAGCTGCAGCTTATCTCCAAATTTACTCAAAAATGGAAAACAAAAAGGATGCAGCATGAGACGAACCATATGTAAATGCAGCAGACTGTAGCTGTTGCTGCCATTGCAGAAGAGAGAGTAGAGTAACACTTTGAGAATAGGATAAGGTAGTGTGATGAGAAGTATAAAACCCTGCCACACAAAAACGCAAGACTAAATTTGCATTTGCAGAAATATCTCCAACCATAAAAAAGCCCTGCCACACGTAGGTGTCAAGTTCCTGGTCCCATAAAATCTTATGTAAAATCCGCAGCCTTTCACTTAACTCAAAGTACAAATGATCTAAATTCATAAAAGCCCCACCGCCTTTTCAGTTATCAACTTCTTTGCCAAGTTGGCTCTCCCCCTCTTTTTCTCCATTAAAACGTAAAATCTCCACCATAAACCTCCCCAACTCAAAGTTTCCTTGTCCACATTATAAACCAAACTACTCCAACCAAAAATACTCAGAGCCCAACAATGAGCCTCTTAGCTCCACCACCCGCAAAGTCTAAGCCTTACCCTTTTTCACCACTTCCTCAAGCAATTCATAGGCCTACTCAAGCAAAAAAGAATGTGAATTCTATATGTTACACACCAACAAGAACCGTGGTTAAAAAATGGAATTGTAATAGACTTGAAGCAAAAGATAGAATTGGTAAAAGAGTTAAGCCAATTATGAATGCAGCATCGATGCCAGTATCAGAAAATGGAGAAGAATCAAGATTTAATAAAATCTTGCTTTCTGATGTTGTAGTGAAGCGGCCTAGGAATGTACTTTGGGGTAGGAAATGGAATTCTTTAGATGTGGGCACAGCTGCAGTTGTTGTAGCAATGCATTTGCTCTGTTTATTTGCACCCTTTACTTTCAATTGGGCTGCTCTTGGAATTGCATTTGGCTTGTATGTGATCACTGGACTTTTGGGTATTACTCTTTCTTTTCACAGAAACTTATCTCACAGAAGTTTCAAACTTCCCAAATGGCTAGAATATTTTTTTGCCTATTGTGGTGTCCAAGCACTTCAGGTAATTCAATAAATAAAGAGAATTGCTTATAATTAGTTTCAGCACTTACATCTAAGCACGTTATAGCGTATTTATAAAATCAGTTTCAACACGTGTGCTTTTCAGTACTTGATGCTTAACAACCACTTTAAATCAGTAACACAAGCGGGCTCTTAGTACACTTTCATGAATAAATGGAGTAACGTGATGAATAACATGTTCGGGTTGTTGTTATTGTCGTCCTAACAAGAACTTATATGTGACTGTAGGGTAATCCAATTGATTGGGTGAGTACTCATAGGTATCATCATCAGTTTTGTGATTCTGATAAAGACCCACATAGTCCTCTTGAAGGATTTTGGTTCAGTCACATGAGTTGGCTTTTTGATACCAGCAGCATTGCTGAGAGGGTAATTGCTTCATCCTACATTTTTTCGTTACATGTAGAACGGAGAAATTTGTTGTGTATTGATGTGTTTGTGTTCTTTTTGTGTAGTGTGGGAAGCCAAACAATGTGGGGGATTTGGAGAAACAACCTTTCTATCAGTTTGTTCGTAATACTTATGTTATCCATCCTGTTGCGCTTGTAGCTTTGCTATATGCTATGGGAGGATTTCCTTACATTGTTTGGGGCATGGTAAGTGCCAAGTGGAGTTAACTTTTTTCCTCTGTACAACTGCAATTATGGAGTAACCTTTCATTGCATCTGTTAATATGGATCTTTCTGTTCGCCGAGCTCAAGTTGTGAGCCAATTTTGTGGAGAAAATTGCTGATGTATCTGTTGTTAGAGTCATGTAGTTTCTTCATCAATGAACTAGAGGATAAGCTTATTCAAGCGGGAAATTGATACATAGGCAAAAGGCTATGATTTAGTGCTAACAAATTCTGAAAGTTCTTGCTAAATTTGCTGTGCATGCAGGGGGTGAGAGTTGTTTGGGTATACCACATAACTTGGCTGGTGAATTCAGCATGCCATGTATGGGGAAAGCAGGCGTGGAATACGGGTGACTTATCAAGGAACAACTGGTGCACACATCTTTACCCATGAGTCTAACTTCTATACGTCCTTTACACTACAATATTACCTAAAGATAATTAGAAATAATGAAGCTCGTACTAAGTGGAACTTGTATTTTAAAAATAAGACAGACATTCTGTTTCAGTAGGCTAAATTACTCTGATAGTATGAAAAACATTGATTTTATGCTATCAGCCATGATAGTTATATCCTTTTCCATTATTTGTCATCTTTCTCGTTCTTTCCCTTTTATGGAACTACCTTACTTAATTGAGTGATCCTATGTAGGTGGGTTGCATTGCTTGCATTTGGAGAGGGTTGGCACAACAACCACCATGCCTTTGAGTATTCAGCTAGGCATGGCTTAGAATGGTGGCAAATTGACATGACCTGGTATGCAGTAAGGTTTCTTGAAGCTATTGGATTGGCCACTGATGTCAAGTTGCCAACTGAAGCCCATAGACGAAAGCTGGCTTTCGCTGACAGTTAGTAAAACACAAGGAATTGAGATTTTTGAGTGACTTGTTACCTACTAATGTAACTACAGTGACTATACATTAAGTATACGGTGAAGATTATTTCTTCTGCTCCTCCCTTTTGTAACTACTTGAAATAAAAACTGTTGGGTAATGCCAACATCCTACCTATGGAAAAGGTCCAGATGGCAAGTTCGGAATTGCTTGGGTCGCAGTCATGATCAAACATAACGCTTGCTTGATGGGCTTAGTTAAGAAATAAAGTTGTGCCCTTGAGCTATAACTTTTGGCATGATGGTAAGTACTTGATCTTAACAATTGGCGTCACAGCTAAGGTCATGGGTTTGAGAGCAACATACTGAAACAAATCCGCCCTTAAAGCAACTGAACGGGAAGTGGTTTAAGAATAAGAAAAGACTGACGAATCGGATGCGAAAAACCGATGGAATGCGATTGTCAGCTATGCAACGAGATATAAATGAAAAATGGGATTAAATGGTAAAGGGACACGAAACCATAAGGAAATTGTAAGTTAGATGGGACTTAAAACTTAAAAGCCTTGTTAGTATGATTTAAGAAGCTGAGGTATATCGGATGGCGGCTCATAGGCCATAGCATTTGTAAATGGAAATTAGGCAGTATACACTCATATCTAGATCTGTATACTATTATTTATGCAGTATATCTTAAAGGCATACACTATAACAAAAACATACAGTAATAAATTGGTAGGTTATGTAAATACTTTTAATTTAATAGGTAGTGTAATCTTTAATGAGTATGATTTGTAAATGCTTTAAATTTTATAGGTATATAGTGTAAAAAAAACCTATTGATTGAAGTAGGCCCATAATGAAGATGAGCAACTGAAAGAAAAAAATTGTACAAATTGGACACCATTAGGGGTGGTTTTGAACTTTTCTCCCCCTTTACAGAATCTTTAAAAATGACCACGATTGACCATCAGACATAAGTTCTAGTGGTAATGTTTGTTCAAATTATATTTTCTTACGATGCAGGAGTTTTGGACATTTAGAAGTATGAGCAACGCATGCAATTTTTGCCTATGAGACGGAACTTGTGGGCAATTAATAGGTTCATTATCTCTGGCTTATTAAAATGTCCAAAACTCATGTCTCATAGGAAACGCAAATTTATACCCACAATTTATCCTGATGGGCAGCAAACGTCATCCTTTAAAGATATTTCATGGGGTTGAAGTTAAAGATTGCCCTTAATGAAGGTCGTTCTTGCAAATCATCCACTTTGAAGATTGGTCTAATAAAGACCAAAAAAAATTCACTACATGTTGGTTATGGTTGCCCCACTAAAGAATGGTTTAGCAAAATGGCCTCCGTAGGCAACACTTCACGTTAAAATTTTTTAAGTGTTCCCTACGGAGAAACACTTCAAGAGTAAATTGTAAATGTTGCCTGCAAGGCAGCACTTCAAGTTATCTGGAGATTATATTGACAGTGATAAAAGGTCAAGTACTGCCACGTGGGCAACACTTGCAGCACTTGTCATTCTATACTTGAAGTGTTGCCCCCGTGGGTGCACTTTATACTTGAAGTGCTGCCTCCTGTGAGTGCACTTGTCAAGTTATAACTTGAAGTGTTGCCCCCGAGGGAGCACTTACTTAAAATTAGTGAAGTCATTCTTGTAAAACCACTTTAAGCGAGGTCAATAAGGCAAACCATTGCCTAAGGTGTCATAGTTTTGTAAATTACACCTAATAAAGTCATTTGCAGAAAGGCCCTCATGATCGTATAATTGCGCATTACCCAATCTTCTAAATTTTGTCCTCTGTTTTAAAAAGCTTTATCGGGACTCGCTCTAGTGTAGGGCACTTGCAAAACACCATAAAGCTCTAGTGTAGGGCACTTGCAAAACACCATAAAGCTCATGGACGTGACTTAGTTCCATGGGGCGTAATGCTTAACGTTTGGGGCTCGCTCAATAGAACTCAGACAAATCAACTATCAATTTCTTAATTAAAAATATTCAACGACACAATTATTCAAAGTATGAACAATACAACTTATATTCATTTATAGAAATTGTGAAATTAAGTGTACCTCAAATAATGAGATATAATATTTGATATAGTATAACTGAGAACATAGGAATAGTAAATATCATTTGTATATTTAATCTAAAAATGCATAATCGAGATTTATAGAATCACTTATTATTGGTATTCATATCTTATTATAACTCTAAAAATTATTAAACTTCAATTATTTTTACAATTTGGAAGCAATTTTATATTTTTGCATGAAGAATTTATGTTTTAAATTGTGATTTTTTTTTTAAGTTAAGGACTTATAATTTATTTGTATTTTATAAAAACTTTAACATTATTTAATTTCTTAGACTTTTTACGTATTTGAGATATTATTTTCGGTCATCATGCAATTTTATTAATTTAAAATTTAAAAAAATCGGGGCTTACCTCTCGTCCCATAGTAAGTAAAATGACTTAACTTACGCTTACGCCTTTCAAAACATTGGTTTTGTCTATCCCTCATCTCTTATATAACTAAAGATTTAATCACAAAGACTAACATATCAAAACCATAAATTATTATTTGAGTCAAATTGTCTAATCAATAATTTTACATTTGAGTTAGCGACAAACAAGATTTGCCATGTGGGCAACAATCATGAATCAAGTAGCAGAGCTATGGACGGAAGACTGCAACAATATTGAGGAGACGTGTTGAGAATATAATTAAGTAATAAAAGTATACCATTTTTTACAGCTTAAACTTTTAGATGAGATGATCACACAACTTTCACAGTTAATTGTGCGGCGCATCAGCTCGACGACACTTATTTCGTTTTGCTCTATTTTACATTTCAAACCAATGTATCGGTAGTTTTAACAAACTTTTAGGTCACTTTATAGTTAAATAAATCTAATTTAAACCTTTGATATTTAATGAGAGTAGGAGAAATGGAGGGAAACGGACTTTTGACATTGTATTATACATGACAAGTCTTAATGTCACGATCCATTGAGATTTAATCATTATAGCTCTACTTAGTTTCCAAAAAGAAAATTATAATTTTGTGCCCGCATTCTCACAAAGGAAATAATGATATAGTAGGTGACAAATACTAGTAATTCCACTCGCTATTGAATTCTGTATTTTCCACTCATTAAGAGGTAATCAGACAATAAAAAGGCAAAATAATGGTGATCTCGAGCAATGTATCAATGCCACTATAAGTGTCAAACGTGACATGAAGAGGTCGCCATTGTGTCCTAATTAATAGTACCTTTTCTCAAGCACACGAATTATTAGATTATTGATTAGTTAACACAAGTTTTGAAGCCTACAATTATAGGCCAAAAGACAGATGAAGTTGGGTATAACTATAAAATAATAGTAGTAAACAGTTAGAAAGTTGTAATTTGAACGAAGTAACACCTACAGTCAATAAGCACGGGAGCATAAAGCATGATTATGAAGTCTATGCATATTAAAAAATGTCGACAAGCATTTTGGACATGGGCGTCCTTAAAAGTGCCTTGTTTTAATTTAAATTAAAATAATCAATAGTTTAAGGGTTCATCTCCCGAGTTCTGAAAGTTTGATAATGTAATTTCAAGCGTGCAGTACTTTTTAGACTTTACCTAAAGATAAGACAATTTCAAAAGTTGCTAGAACTTGGCTACAAACTTGAAGTGGGTTAATTAAAAGTTCACCATGGGATTAAAGTTTGATGAAGAATAAAGAATGTTTTTCGGTTATCTATGCTTTTGTACGGTTTTAAAAAAATTTATTAATCCTATTCATCACATTTTGATTAGTTCTTCGAATAGAGAAGTAGCTTAGAATTTCCATGTAGGAAAACATATAATTAGACACAAAAATTAGAAAAAGAATAACTCCACCAAAAATTTATTATACTCCTTCTGTTGAATCTATGAATCTCACTTCCTTTTCTAGTTTATTAAATAATTTATCTATAATTACTAGTAAGTTTTTAACATGTCATGTTTAGAAAATGATTGGAAGGTGCATGCTTTTAGAAGTTACTTACAAATTTGTTAATAATGTTAGAATTGTGTTAGTAAGCTGTTAGTATATTTAATTACTTTTTCAACACACCCCCTCATGTGCGGGTTTGACTCTTTTTGTTGAGTCAATCACCTGAAAATTATTTTTAATATTGGGTGGCGCTGAGATTTGATCCCAGAATCTCTGTGTGCTCTAATACTATGTTGAATTGGGTGATCATCCATCTAAAAGCTTATCTTTATAATTACTTAAATTATTAACATGTCTTGTTTAGAAAATGATTCGAAGGTGCTTTTAGAAGTTACTCATAAATTTAAATTAGTACTAACAGATTCAAAAGTCCTTATTATTTCTTAAGAATTTGCGGACGATCCAACTAAAACACATACAATGAAACATACGAGCATAATCTGGTATGGTAATTTGAGATGCATGTCAGAGAGGAATGGAAAATAGAAAGCACGGTAATTGCTAATCTGGTATGGTAATTTCATATTATACCTGCTAACATAAATGATACTCCATCCGTTTCAAAATGGTTGTCATAGTTCGGATTTCGAGAGTCAAACGAGTTCATTTTGACCGCAAATTTAAACATATAATCTTTAAGTTTTTTGTAACGGTGTTTATATATTTAGAAGTTACATAAAAAGAACTATAAGTGATAATAATTAATAATTCAAAATATTTAAAAGACATATGAAAATATTACGGTCAAAGTTAAACTTGTTTGACTCTCAAAATCCGAACTATGACAACTATTTTGGAACGGATGGAGTATATTAGTGTATTGATTCATACAGAGTTTCATGCGAAAATTCTTTATTGTACGATTGTTATGTTGCATACGACTGTTATTTTGCATACTACTTACAAGAGAGTTATTCACCCAATTCTTTCCTTTTTATTTTACTTGCTCAATACCCACCCTCTCCAACAAGGAAAAAACTTGGCCTCTGATTCACACTAGCAGGGAGCTGGACCCAGTGTGCCAGGTGTTCATTAGAGCTGTTACATTGCAAACATGCTCCAACCTGTGACTGTACCATGTTTACCGGGGGACTAAGTAGTGACAACAAATGCTTAGCCCAAACTCCAAGGCATGGGCATGGGATGATGGCCTTTGTAGGGGGAGGTGGCAAAAACAAACAATTCTTTTTGCACTCGTTAAAACCAAAAAGCCAAATAAGGACGGAATTGGGAGTCAGATGAAAAGTGAAACCACAGTCGTATGCAGTAGAGTGTGGTGTGGATTTGGCAGCATGTAGAGTAAAAAGGTCTGCTTGTGTTGTTGCAAATTGCTGCACTATATTGTTTTACTGGACACTTAAATTTCTTGGCTTTAGTTTATAGTTGCATATTGTCCTTTTAGACTGTTTTAATAAAAAGACAATTTTATTCTAACATCAAAACAATATAGGTAGTAATTAAGCACTTGGACAAAAATTTGATTGAAACTTTAATTTTCTTTTAAAGTGAAGTTGAACAATGGTAAATTTTAAAAACAAAGCTGCATTCTAACTTGCATTGCTCTTGACCAAAAAAATGAGCTTATGAGTGAAGGAAAAACTTTCAATAAGAATCTGGTCTTGCATTTTGAAAACCCATCTTCCAGAAAAGCCCGAGAACTCACCAAATTTTATAACCAAAAACTTTTTCCGAAATTATATTTCAAACAGTGTTTATGGCCAATTGGCTTTGTAAACTTCAAATTTATCCTCAATAGAAAACTAGCAACACAAATACTATGATAAGTTTATTACTTATAACAAGTTTCAAACAAATATAACTACACCAACAATATATCTTGTTTATACCATAAATGATCGAAAGTTTATTTTTTTTCTTAATTATCATACTGGTAGGATATTACTAAATATGTCATTGGTGTAATTATTTTCATTCGGAATCAAGTACTTATAAATTTATAGTATAAATTAAATCGGATAGAGTATTTTATACTGTTGCTCCCAAACGCACACGCAAGTATACGCGGTCGCCAAGTAATAAAGTGACAAAGTCGAGTATCGTTCCCACGAGGACTATGCGGACTAGTGCTTAATAAACAATTCCTGATCAAACTATCCAGGGGTCTTTTTTCCAATGGGTGTAAGAGTTTTTATACTAAAGTGCAGTAATTAAAGTGCTGGAATGAAATCAAGCAATGGGTCAAACTTTGGTTGTTAACAATATCAAGAGAGCGATCCAGGGTTAGAATTACGAACAATCCAGTTGATGTATTCAATTGATTTCACTTCTTAAATCCCGGGTTACTAACTGACAGGTTAATTGTAATTATGAAAACCTTTCAGTTCTTCACAATCTATGCAAGCTACTCTAATCCATGTATGTCTACGGGTTAAATCACATGCACGCATTAACGATCCTGTAATTAGTTAAACTAGGCAAGCAAGTATATGTCTATCCTACCCGCGAATTGATTCCCCGATGCCCGGGTTCACAAACTAGTTCTATTCTTCCTTATTACGTAATTAGATTCTCTCTTTCGAGTTCAACCCAAAAACCATAGATGATGTATAACTATCGAGCTCTAACAATTATACAAGTTAAATCAAGGAAGAATAAGTAACCCGTTATGGAATTCAATCAATGGAAATCAATCTTCAACAATCAACTTTCATGTAAACTCTAACCCCAGAACGTTAGGAAATTAGCCACACATATTCATAATCACAAGACAAAGATTTGGTGTAATAATGAATTAAATGACTTAATAGATGAAAGAATTGGGAATAACCCTTGTTCAACGAAGTGTGTAGCTCTCAATATTGCCCAAAGTCAAGAACTCCCCTCAAAAACTAAGTAAATAAACTATTTATATTGTTTCCAAACCCTTAGTAATAAGTTAGACCCGATACTAGGAGGAATAGGGGGTAAAATCGCGCATAAGGGGCGCTATAGCGGGCGCCCCGCGCCCCGAAAAGCGTGCACAAGACCAGAGGACGCCACCAGGCCTCGTGCCATAGGCCTGCGTCGCAAGCCAACCGCGCCAATCACTGCGCGCGATGGCCTGCGCGGCGCGGGCTCTAGCGCGCCAGGCTACTTTGCTCTTTTCCGCTCCAAAACTCGGCTTGTGTCGTGCCTTTGTGTGCTCGATCCAATCTTCAATCATCATCCAATCAATTCATGCTCAATCAAGCTTCGAAACACTCCAAATGTATCGCGTAACAACCTACACACGAACAACACAACATCAGCGTAAAACCATACTCACAAGCCACCAAACAAGTGCAAAACAAGCTCAAATGTGCGGAAATATTAAGGAAAAGTAGGCATAAAATGCCGAACATCACCACCCCACACTTGAACCCTTGCTCGCCCTCGAGCAAGTCACATCTCACTTCCCAACCTAGGTAAAACAGGTCTGCCTATGACTATGGTTGATACCGACCATTGAACCAATGCGCACATGACTACTATGGATCCACAACATGCCAATAATTTGCCAAACTCAAAAATATGAGAACAACCACCCCAAAATAGCTCAAATGCGCAAACCCAACTCAATGCAACCATGCTCCCACGAAATTACACCTATCTACTCAATCAAAAGCCATCAACTTTACCTACTTCATGCAAACCACGTGCCCTCACCAATATGAAAGAGAATGCCCCCCAAAGATCACACACAAAAGCAAATATCATGAATAGAACGGGGGCAATAACAAATGAATTCTCTCACTCTCATGAAGGGCTCACATGTCACACACAACGTACCATAGGCTTGCCCGTAGTGTAGGACTTCACTAATGTAGGCTCACTCCAATCGGGATTAACTAGGACTTTAGAAAGGTCGTAATGTAGGCTAAGGTGCGGGTAGGACATATATGGGTAATAGTGACTACCTCCCTAAGCACTTTTAATACATCACATTTAATTTCAAGCACAAGTCTCAACAAACCACCCACTCACAAGTACCACACATACACCTTCTCAATAAGTAGCATATTTTCTTTTCAATCACACACTAGCAAGGAAGGGATATCTTTCCTTTTTTTTTTTTTTTTTTTTCAACTCTTTTCTTTTCAACTTTGCTATTTGTTCCTTTTCTTTTTCAATTCACTTTGTTTTCTCAATTTTCATCAACTTCCAACCTTGCCAATGTTTTTCACTACTACTTCACCATTTTCACAAATTTTCCCCTTTATTAACTCCACTCAAAAGTCTACCAACATCCAACCACAACTCCAATCATCTACACAATATCAATAAAAGTGCTTAAGGAGTAAAGGGCCAAAAGAGTCAATTAAGAACAAATGGGTAGGCTCGGGGTGTGGGTTGTCAACAAAAAGGGTCAATTCAAATCACAACAACAACTTTCCAAGGTATATATGTAAGGGTAAGCTAACAAAAGAAGGCCTTGTATCATTTCCCAACTAGAGCAAACCTAGGATTTCGCTTTGCACACACACGGGGCAAGTTCTAGACATTAATATGCAACATGGAGTAATTAAGAACATGCCTCACAACACACATGGCACGCAATCTACACAAAAAGGCTCAATCAACAACTCTCAACCAAGCTTTTAGAATGCAACTTGTGGAAATTTAAGCACTCATGCACAAAAGTTAGCAATCAAGTCAAACAAGCGGACTCAAGCATCTCAAGGGGGTTGTTCCAATTTTTTTTTTCTTTTTCTAGGCATGCATCAAATTAAAACTCAAGGACACCACAAATAGCACATGCAATCAAGTCCAATTCCACCGGTATCAAACAAGTCAAAGGCACCTAGCATTCTACCTATTTCCTTAGCCTAGGGTCATCTAAAACTAACTATCCTAATCCTAAAAATGAAAAACTACCCGGTTCAAAGGTCACCCCGTGGAAAAGAACCGCGGCCATAAGAAAAACCACGGGGCGGATAACATGTACCACTAATAAAACTAAAAGGAAAATCTTTTTGGAATTTTTCATTGGTTTTCTACTTTTTTTCTCATTTTTCATATAGTAAAGCAAGAAACAAATAAAAATAAAGTCAAGTGACAAAATAAAAAGTCCTAAGGTACATGCATCCTAAACCTCAACATAAAAACTAGATAGAGGGCAGTACCCCACCCCACACTTAAACTAAGCAATGTCCCAGTGCGACAAAGAAGTAAGTGCAAAAGTAAGAGTACAAGAAAACTGCCCTAAAAGCTGGATGGTGCACGGGAGAGTGGACCTAGGCCCCCGCCTCATGATCAGTCTCATACTCACTATCGGGATCATTGGCCACAATCTCGGAATCAGTGTTCTCATCCTCCCGCGGGTCCACCCGTCCAGCCTCAACCTCGCCTAGCAAAACCTTCGAGGTCTCCGTCAACGGGACCTTTCGGTCAATACTAGTCATATCAACGCCCGACTGACTGGCCATGGCCTCTATCATCAAATACTGACGTGCGGCCAAGTTGGCACTAGTCTCTCGCAAATCATCCGCCGTCAGCTTCACCGGTGCTGTGGTGATAACCCCCTTGACCGAGGCAATGTCAAAAGGCCTCCCAAAATCAAGGACAATGCGATCCCCGACCTCATCTGCGGGGACGCCCGCCTTCTCTAAATATCGGGTCAAGAGGTTCCCAAAATATAACCGACTACATGATTTTTCATACCTCTCTTGTTTCATCATTTTCAACATGTAGTACCCAATGTTCACCGGCCTCCCGGTCATGAAGAAATACACCATGCACGCCCGAGTCTTAGTGACCTCGGAATAATGAGAACATGGAAGAATCCGTGCATTTATAAACCGCATCCAAACACGTGCCGGCTTGATAAAGTGGGAGAAATGCATAAACTTATGTCGCCCAGCTGCTCCTCGTCCCCACTTATGTGTGGACCCCTCACCACACAAAGTCTCCCGCAAGGCCGTGTAATCCGGTGTTTTGATGTAATTTCTCAACTCCTCATGATCGGGGTCATCTCCCCCCAAGAAGGCATTCAATGCCGGGGGATCTAACTTCACCTTCACTCCCCTAACCGTCACCATGTCATCATCTCTCCACGCCTCATCGGGCTCCCAGTTGGCATAAAGTTCTTGGACCATGTCCAAGTTGGCAGGCCCCGGACTCTCAAACACTGAGTCCCACTTGAGGGCAATGATCTTCTCGGCCACATCTCGAAACTTTTGTAGCACCGGCCGTTTATCAATGGCTTGCTCGGGGATGTACCCCGCAAGCCTCACATTCTTATACCATGTTTGGCAATCTCCCTTCTTCACGAAAGGGAGGCCATACCGAGTCTTGCCTCCGGGACGTGGTATCGGCACCGCGTCCTTTGGAATCTTGGCCTTAGCCTTTGCTTTTGCCTTGGGCTTGGCCGGTGCCTTACCCTTTTGCTTTGAACTTGAAGGCTCGGTTTGAGGTTCTCTCCTCGGGCCCGCAGTAGATGAAGAACTTGCCTTTTGAGAGGTGGCTACCATGGTACCTACACAAACACAAACATCAATGTTAGATGTATAGTTATGCACCAAAAACAATTCAAGCTCAAGGGTACCACCCCACACTTATCACACACTCAATGTGTCAATCACTCAATTCAATAGCACGGGCAACCCCACACTTGAACAAAACTAGCTTTGAGCAAAATATGCTACGTTTTGAATTTTTAAAATCAAGCTAGTGTGGGTGCCTCATTGTCCATTCTAGTGTGTATGCAACATCTAATGTTCATAGGAAGCCTAAGGATTGCATTGCTACTCAAGAATTCACAATGTCATTGATATTTCATCTTTGAGGCTTTTTCACAAACACCTAATGTGCACAACTTTGAACTAGCACTTTCAATGGGATTTGTAATGTATCAACCCTCCCAAATTGTTGGGAGATCTCTTTTTTCAAGTCACAAGTTCTATACTAAGCATTCTAGACAATTAAGCACATCAAGATTGAATTTTTATGAACAAGCTTGCAACTAGTTAAGAGTATCACCCATGAGCAATGATGAAGATAACTTACATGTTATTGAGAAGGAAGAGTAGTAATGTACTTACTTGATGATGTTAGAAGTGATTGCACAAGAGTTGGGATGATTCCAATTGTTAGAGATGAATTAGTGTGTGTGTAGAGAGTGTTTATGGTGAAAATAGTGAAGGAAAGATGCGAGAATTCGGGGTTATAGGGGTTGGGATTAAAAGAATTCGGGTCAAAACCCGTTGACCCGTTTGTGAGACCAAAACTTTGGCCTTCCGCGTTCCTATCCGCGCCGCGAGCCCATCGCGTGCACAATATTTCAGCTTCTGCCAAGCCTCGCGCGGTGGAGCCCGCGACGCACGCTTATTGCGCGCACAAAATTGGAGCTACTGCCTAGCTCGGTGCGGTGGGAGGCGCGGGGCGCTCCCAACCGCGCCTAGCTTCTTTTTTTCCACTCTTTCTCGCGCTTTGGGAGGCGCGGGGCACTCCCGAACGCGCCCACGAACGTTTTTTCGCACCGAATTTCGACTCCAAGTACAAACCAAGCGTGGGACATGTCTCGAGCTGTCCCATCCCCCTCAATGCATCCATTTCACCGTATTTAGCTCACCCGATTCCTGCAAAAACGCCACACAAAAACAACAAAAACGTGACACTATAAAAACAAAAGAAAACTAAACTATTACAAGTACAAACTCGGGTTGCCTCCCGAGAAGCGCCTTATTTAACGTCGTGGCACGACGGGTATAAATCAAGGGTCCCTCAAAGTGATTGAAGTGCGGTGATTCACCGTACCTCCCCAATAGTGTTTCACCCTTTGACCATTAACCAAAAATGTGTTTTCAGAGCCCGGGGCTCTCAATGCAACCGCTCCATGTGCGGTAACACGAACAACTTCAAAAGGCCCCGACCATCTCGACTTCAACTTGCCCGGAAACAATTTCAACCTCGAGTTGAACAACAATACACGCTGTCCGGGCTCAAAAGAGCGATGCTCAATGTGCTTATCATGCCACTTCTTTGTCCGTTCCTTATATAATTTCGCATTTTCATACGCATGGAAACGGAACTCTTCAAGTTCATGTAACTGGAGCATCCTCTTCTCACCTGCTAAGGCCATATCAAAGTTGAGCTTTTGAATAGCCCAATACGCCTTATGCTCTAATTCAACCGGCAAGTGACAAGCCTTCCCATAAACAAGCCTATATGGAGAGGTTCCAATAGGCGTTTTGAAAGCAGTTCGGTAGGCCCAGAGAGCATCATCTAACTTCATAGCCCAATCCTTCCTCGAGGCATTCACGGTCTTCTCAAGGATTTGCTTGATCTCTCTGTTAGACACTTCCACTTGGCCACTAGTTTGGGGATGATAAGCAGTAGCCACCTTGTGGCGAACCCCATACTTAGCCAATAATTTATTGAACAACCGGTTACAAAAATGCGTACCTTCGTCACTAATAATAGCCCGCGGTGTCCCAAAACGAGTGAAAATATTCTTCTTCACGAACTTCACCACCACACTCGCATCATTTGTAGGAAGTGCAATGGCCTCCACCCATTTAGATACATAATCAACTGCTACAAGGATGTATTTATTGCCCATAGACGGTGGGAATGGACCCATAAAATCAATACCCCAACAATCAAACAGCTCAATCTCCAAAATATTGTTCAAAGGCATCTCGTGACGCCTAGTAATGGTACCCGTTCTTTGGCAACGATCACATTGCTTCACTAATGCATGAGCATCTTTAAATAAAGTAGGCCAAAAGAAACCAGATTGCAGTACCTTTGCAGCTGTTCGATCTCCACCAAGGTGGCCACCATAAGGAGAGGAATGGCAGCTCTGTAGAATCGCCTCTACTTCTTCCCTTGGAACACATCTTCTAGCTAGTTGATCAACACCTATCTTGTACAAATAGGGCTCATCCCATACATAAAATCTGCTCTCATGAAGGAGTTTACGCTTCTGCTCGGCAGTTGCCCCAGGGGGATACACATTACTCACAAGAAAATTTACCATGTCAGCATACCATGGCACCTCAGCTGCATCAAGAGCAAAAAGTTGCTCATCAGGAAATACCTATTTAATCTCAGGCCCCTCATCTACATGATCTCTATTCTCCAGCCTTGACAAATGATCAGCTACTTGATTCTCAGTCCCCTTGCGATCTCGAATTTCAACATCAAACTCTTGCAGTAGGAGAACCCATCGAATAAGTCTCGGCTTGGAGTCCTTCTTTTCAAACAAATACCGGATTGCGGCATGATCAGTGTAGACAACAACATGAGTGCCAACCAAATAAGATCTGAATTTATCAAAAGCATAAACCACGGCTAGCAACTCCTTCTCAGTGGTAGTATAATTTGACTGGGCTGCATCAAGCGTCTTGCTTGCATAATAGATGGAGTGAAAAATTCTTCCAATTCTTTGGCCTAGAACAGCCCCAATAGCATTATCACTCGCATCACACATCAATTCAAACGGCAAAGACCAGTCAGGAGCAATGATGATTGGTGCGGTCACCAACCTTTTCTTCAACTCTTCAAACGCCTTAATACAAGCATCATCAAACACAAATTTCACATCCTTCTCCAACAATTTGCACAAGGGAGTGGAAATTTTGGAGAAGTCCTTTATGAACCGTCTATAGAACCCTGCATGTCCCAAGAAACTACGCACCCCCTTAACAGAGATGGGTGGTGGTAATTTCTCAATAGCCTCTATCTTTGCCTTGTCAACCTCAATCCCTTGCTTTGACACCTTGTGCCCAAGTACTATGCCTTCTTGAACCATAAAGTGACATTTTTCCCAATTCAGCACCAGATTTGTTTCTTCACAGCGGCTCAGCACAGCATCAAGATTCTTCAAGCATTCATCAAAAGAGTCACCAACCACTGAGAAATCATCCATAAACACTTCCACAAATTTTTCCACCATGTCAGTGAAAATAGCCATCATGCACCGCTGAAAAGTTCCTGGGGCATTACACAACCCAAATGGCATCCTCCTAAATGCATAGGTGCCATATGGACAAGTAAAAGTGGTCTTCTCTTGGTCTTCAGGGGCTATCGCAATTTGATTGTAGCCCGAATAACCATCCAAGAAACAATAATACTCATGGCCTGCTAGTCTATCCAACATCTGATCAATAAACGGGAGTGGGAAGTGATCTTTCCTGGTGGCCTTGTTCAGCTTCCTATAATCAATGCAAATTCGCCACCCTGTAACAGTTCTTGTAGGAATCAACTCATTGTTCTCATTCTTCACCACTGTCATGCCCCCCTTCTTAGGAACACATTGCACTGGACTCACCCACTTGCTGTCAGAGATAGGAAAAATTATACCAGCATCCAGCCACTTGATAACTTCTTTCTTCACCACCTCCTTCATGATTGGATTTAGCCTCCTCTGCTGCTCTATGGATGGCTTATGATCTTCTTCCAAGAGAATTTTATGCATGCAGAAAGAAGGACTAATCCCTCTAATATCAGCAATAGTCCAGCCAATAGCTCTCTTGCGCTCTCGCAATACCCGCAACACCTTCTCAACCTGCACATCAGACAACAAAGAAGAAAGGATCACGGGTAAAGTATTACCTTCACCCAAATAAGCATAACGTAAATGTGCTGGTAAAGGTTTGAGCTCAAGATTAGGAGCTTTCTCAATAGACGGTTTAGCAGGAGCTAAGGTCAACGGTCTATCAAGCTCCTCAAATTTCTTCCACCCTGGGATGAATCTACTCTGCATATTAAGAACCTCCACAAATTCTTCAGTATCTTCATCCTTCAGGATATCATCATCATCACATAAGAGTGCCCTTTCCAAAGAATCAACATTAGAAGCCAAGAATGACTTCTCATCAGCAGTCAACTCATCATCTATTACCTTTACCATGGACAACTCTTCATAATGAGAAGGAAGCTGGGTAGCTCTGAACACATTAAACACAGCTTCTTCCCCATTTACCTTCATGATCATCTTGCCAGCTCTGACTCTAATAACAGCATCAGCAGTAGCCAAAAATCCTCTTCCCAAGATGAGAGGAACCTCAGGATCAGCTTCATAATCAAGAATAATAAAATCAACGGGTAATATGAACTGACCCACTTGTACAAGCACATCCTCAATAATCCCCTCAGGGCATGTCAAAGATCTATCAGCAAGCTGCAAGGTCACAGTAGTGGGTCGTGGCTCACCCAGGCCTAACTTCCTAAAAACTGAAGAAGGCATCAAATTCACACTAGCACCCAAATCACATAAAGCACGACCAACCTCATGTTCCCCAATTTTCAAAGGGATGGTAAAACTGCCCGGGTCCTTCAATTTCTGCGGAAGCTTGCTTCTAACTCTGGAACTGCACTCCTCAGTAAGTGCAACTGTCTCAAACTCAGTCAATCTTCTCTTGTTAGCAACAATATCCTTGATGTATTTAGCATATTTGGGAACATCCCGCAAAAGCTCCACCAAAGGAATATTTACCTGAATTTGACTCAATATCTCCAAAAATTTCTTGCATGCTGCATCAACTTTTTGCTTCTGAAGTCTCTGCGGGAAAGGTGGTGGTGGTCTCACAATAGCAGACTCGGGCTGCTTTTCAATTACCTTTTCTGCTTCTTTTTCCACCTCCCTATCAACATTTGGCTCTAACTCACCAACAGGCTTCTTTGGCTTTGGGGGAACTTCCTCCAGTGCTCTTCCATTCCTCAAAGTCACTGCTTGCACAAATTCTCTCGGATTCTTCTCTGTATCACTCGGTAAAGCACCCCGAGGTCTATTATTTTGTGCTCCAGCAAGCTGCCCCAATTGTCTTTCAAGATCTTTCTGTGCATTGCTCAAATCTTTTATTGTTTGTGCCTGAGATGCTGACTCATCAATGAGCTTTTGCTGCCCTGCAAGAATTTTCTTGAGCATATCCTCCATAGTATTAGACTGCTGTGGTTGAGCCTGAGACTGTGATCCCTGCTGTGGTCCATTGTTCTGATTAAATTGGGCTCTCTCATTACCCTGAAACTGCTCACGGGTATCTCTCCAAGAAAAATTTGGGTGATTACGCCAACCCGTGTTATAATTATTACCATACTGATTTCGGTTTTGGCCCTGTGATCTGTTCTGATTACCCACATAATACACTGATTCTGGATTAGAGGGACAAACCTCAGTGCTATGATCCTCACCACATACCTCACAAAAGGCCTGAACTTGCTGCACTGGAGCTGGTTGTGGCTTTGCTTGGAGAGCCAGCTTGCTGATTTGATTGGAAAGTGCATCCATCTTTGCTCGCAACTCTGTGATTCCATCTAGTTGAAGTATCCCAGCAGCTTTCTGTGTAGCCGCTCTGCTAGCCCCCTCACTAAATATATTAGCTCTGCCATCACCCTGCCAATCAGGATTGCTCTGTGAAAACTTATCAAGCAAGTCATAGATCTGTTCAAAATTTAAGGCCAACACTTGGCCTCCAGCAGCAGCATCAACCACAATCTTAGTCTGTTGGTTCAATCCCTCAACAAAAGTGTGAGCAATAACTTCATTAGTTTGATTGTGGTGAGGACAATCTCTCAATAACGCCTTAAATCTCTCCCAGGCCGCATATAATGATTCGCCTTCAAACTGCCTGAAGGATAAAATTGCACTCCTCAACCTGGCCGTCTTAGCCGACGGATAAAACTTAGCCAAGAATTTCTTAGCTAAATCCTCCCAAGTAGTGATAGACCCAGACTTTTCAGCCTTTAACCACTTCCTTGCTGCCCCAATCAATGAAAATGGGAACAAAGTCATTCGCACATAATCAGTAGGCACACCTGTCGGTGTATAAGTATCACTGATCTCCAGAAAGTTCTGCAAGTGTTGCTGCGGATCTTCATGCAAGAGTCCACTATATTGCCCCGTCACATGCAACAACTGAATCATGTCGGGCTTGATCTCAAAGTTCCCAGTAATAGCAGGCTTCACAATACTTGACTCCACTCCTTTCAGACTAGGAAGAGCCACATCTCGCACTGCTACTGTTTGTTCTTCAGCTATTTCAACAGGAAGAGATGCAAGTACGATTGCTAATGCTTCTCGATCTCTCGCTTCTTTCCTTGTCTTCCTCAAGGTTCTTTCAGGCTCGGGATCAAAAGGTGCGAGTGATTCGTCCTTTTTGTTCCTCTGCATTCAAAACCTATTGCCTGAAACAGCACAAGAAACTCAACAAAAAATTAAACCTGAATAGCAATTAAGTAACTGTTCAAAAGTAATTAGTCCGTAATTAGTCCCCGGCAACGGCGCCAAAAACTTGTTGCTCCCAAACGCACACGCAAGTATACGCGGTCGCCAAGTAATAAAGTGACAAAGTCGAGTATCGTTCCCACGAGGACTATGCGGACTAGTGCTTAATAAACAATTCCTGAACAAACTATCCAGGGGTCTTTTTCCAATGGTTGTAAGAGTTTTTATACTAAATTGCAGTAATTAAAGTGCTGGAATGAAATCAAGCAATGGGTCAAACTTTGGTTGTAACAATATCAAGAGAGCGATCCAGGGTTAGAATTACGAACAATCCAGTTGATGTATTCAATTGATTTCACTTCTTAAATCCCGGGTTACTAACTGACAGGTTAATTGTAATTATGAAAACCTTTCAGTTCTTCACAATCTATGCAAGCTACTCTAATCCCTGTATGTCTACGGGTTAAATCACATGCACGCATTAACGATCCTGTAATTAGTTAAACTAGGCAAGCAAGTATATGTCTATCCTACCCGCGAATTGATTCCCCGATGCCCGGGTTCACAAACTAGTTCTATTCTTCCTTATTACGTAATTAGATTCTCTCTTTCGAGTTCAACCCAAAAACCATAGATGATGTATAACTATCGAGCTCTAACAATTATACAAGTTAAATCAAGGAAGAATAAGTAACCCGTTATGGAATTCAATCAATGGAAATCAATCTTCAACAATCAACTTTCATGTAAACTCTAACCCCAGAACGTTAGGAAATTAGCCACACATATTCATAATCACAAGACAAAGATTTGGTGTAATAATGAATTAAATGACTTAATAGATGAAAGAATTGGGAATAACCCTTGTTCAACGAAGTGTGTAGCTCTCAATATTGCCCAAAGTCAAGAACTCCCCTCAAAAACTAAGTAAATAAACTATTTATATTGTTTCCAAACCCTTAGTAATAAGTTAGACCCGATACTAGGAGGAATAGGGGGTAAAATCGCGCATAAGGGGCGCTATAGCGGGCGCCCCGCGCCCCGAAAAGCGTGCACAAGACCAGAGGACGCCACCAGGCCTCGTGCCATAGGCCTGCGTCGCAAGCCAACCGCGCCAATCACTGCGCGCGATGGCCTGCGCGGCGCGGGCTCTAGCGCGCCAGGCTACTTTGCTCTTTTCCGCTCCAAAACTCGGCTTGTGTCGTGCCTTTGTGTGCTCGATCCAATCTTCAATCATCATCCAATCAATTCATGCTCAATCAAGCTTCGAAACACTCCAAATGTATCGCGTAACAACCTACACACGAACAACACAACATCAGCGTAAAACCATACTCACAAGCCACCAAACAAGTGCAAAACAAGCTCAAATGTGCGGAAATATTAAGGAAAAGTAGGCATAAAATGCCGAACATCATATACTGTAGCGTGATTTTCAAATGTGTTTTCTAATATATTTCATTCTCCTAACCGAGGTACACTGGTTATATTGTTGCTGTCGTTGTAGAGCATTTTATACTAGTAGCTGGTAAAAAGGGGTGGGAGATGACAGTCACAGGATAACAGAGAGTTGTCGGGTGATAGATGAAACTTAAGAACGCCGCATTTGACAGCAAAAGCGAACAGCACGCGACTGACTCAGTACGGTTCCAGCATGCAAGTTCACCACCACTCAACCAGTCCTTAGTACACTCCAAAAACGCCTGCGCCACCCTTAAACCTGCAGTTTCATCAGACCCTCTCTATATATAGACCATCCTGAGTAGGGTCCTCCTCCGGTCTGCTTGATTCCCCACATTACTTTCGATTTTCCCTCTTTCCCCTCCCCAATCACAAGTCTTGTTGGAAAAATTAGCTTAAATAGTTTGAGTTTCTAAGTACTCCATTAGAGAATGAACCGCTAGCTGGTTGAAATCTAATGCAACTTGAAACTAGGTGAGGAAATACGTACTACCTCAGTTTTGTGACTCTTTATCTGTGAAATAAGTTTTGTGTCATGAAATTGATGTACCAATAAAAAAAGGTTCTATTTAGGTTAAAAACAAAGTCGAAGTTAAGTGATAATTAGAGAATTAAAACCACGTAAGTTGAAATGAATGAAGTAACAAGTAAAAAGAAGTAAACAAGTTTTTTAATTTTGAGTGAAAAGGACAAGTTATCTCGACTTATTAATGGTTAAAGCGATTTACATAATGTTAAAGAACTTTTAGAATATCTGTGGTAACATACTCGTTGCTGACTTAGAACATAATGAGTTTGAGATATTTTAATAACTATACAAGAAATCTTTATGAACATACAAATATTATGTTATATTTAGACTATAAGTTTCAACTCTTATATCTATATATACAAATGTAACAAGTTGTAAATTTCAAAACTTTTCAATGTTTTACCAAGGAATATTTAGACTATAATTTTTCTGCTACATATATCATCCTAATTGTAACTTGGATGAATACAAAATTCTTTAGGCCAATTAAGGGGGAAAAAATTAAAAAGTGAGAGTAGAATTCACGCAGCATGATTACTGGTACCAGGTTGGAATATAGGAGTACAATTTGTGAAGTGGGGTCAATTCACCGCCAGATGGCTAATTCCCTTTTTATATAAGTCTTCCTTCAGAGTCTCACCTGACTGACTACACTGCCACTTCCATATTTATTCACTTCCCCTGAATAGGTAACGACACACACTCTCTTCTTCAAAACAACTCTTTTTCGTCCCTACATTTAGTAAAAAGTCACTCAGAATTTAATATCTCCTCTCTATTCTTTTGGTCTCTTTGACTAATTTGTTTCACATAAAAAGTAGCCAAAACGGGTCTACCTTTGTGGATGCTTGGTCTTGGCATGGAACGCTTGCGAGCTGATATGAATCGCTTGCTCGCGTTACTCTTCCACCAGGTACTTTCTTTTTTTATATTTTTCAATAATATACAAGTGCTACTTTCTTTGTTTTGTTTATAACGTTGTATGTGATTTTGTTTGTACGTAAATAGGGAGTATTGGACGAGCAATACTTGCAGCTACAACAGCTTCAAGATGAATCTTCTCCTAATTTCGTATCTGAAGTTGTCAACATTTACTTTCAAGAGTCCGAGAAGCTTTTACGAAATCTCAGATCATTGTTGTGAGTTTTAGTACTACGCTTTCCTTTTCTTGTGAGTTTCAGATACACACACACAGAGAGACAACGATAGAGGTCAATTAAAAAAGTGATTTTTCTGCAACTTTTACTGTGGCCATGTTTTTGTCTAGCGTGGGAAAAGGGTGGAAAAAGTTCTAGTCTTTTTGTTGTGCCCACATTGCAGTTTTCTAATGTTTGAGTTTGTATATTCTATACTTTTTCCTTTAAAAAATAATCTTTTCCTATAACTTTTTTAATGTTTGAAAAAATAGAATGGACAGAGAGTTCTCGGACTACAACAAAATGGGAGTCCATTTGAATCAGTTTATAGGAAGTAGCTCAAGCATTGGTGCCAAACGTGTCAGAAATGTTTGCGTCGCCTTTCGCGTTGCTTCCGAGCAGAACAATCGACTTGGGTAATTAACTATTCTTATGTTTTATTAAATAGTTTCAACCATAAATTCGAATGCTCAAAATATAATTTGTGTTTCTCAGATGTTTGAGAGCTTTAGAGTTGCTAGAGCATGAATACTGTTATCTCAAAAACAAGCTTCACGAACTTTTCCAGGTAATTAAAACATACTTATAACACAACAACTCCAAGCGTACAAATTTTTTTTATCTTACTTTACACTATTTTATTAGATGAAAGTACGCCATGCATTAAATACCTATTCCTCAGACCGTATCAACTTTTGTTGTAATGAATCTTTTACAATTAATATTATAGTTCTGATGATCAGTGTTTTACTCTACAGATTGAGCAGCAAAGACTGCTGGCAGCTGCAGTAAGGTACCCAGTCCAGCATTAAAACAAAGTAGCAGTCGTCACTACGTTGTTTCTTGCATGCCAATTTTGGGTTTTGTTCCTGACCTATTGGACGACCAGTTAAAATGTGCTTTATCGGCAGCATGAATCAAAATCAGAAGAAATGGGATGGTGATTGATGCATTATTCCTTGAATAGATTAACGAAAATAAGAATTTCTTTTTTCTTTTGTGTCATTTTAAACCCCTTTGAGACATGGAGGGGAATAGAATTAGGCACTAGCTAGGACTAATGTTTTTGTAGTTGGAAGTTGGAACGAAGTCTGCAAATTGTGATTCTAAAATTTAATTTTAGAGATTCGGCTTTAATGATTATGTATTGCCCTTTATGGAAATGACACTATTACCATGTACTAACAGCAAAAGCATCCAATCAAAATATTGCTTTTACCAAACATCTAAACAAGTCATGCTTATCAAAACATCAGTCAAATGTAAAGCATTTATCTGATCAATGAAGCCGCCAACTAGCTTAATTGCCTGTAAAAACTTTACTGTTAAGAGGGCCATTTGAAGATTCTATTTCGGTTTCTACAACTAATGTGAAGGTTCCTGTCACATAACTAAACTATAGGCTGCTCACAGTGCATTTGCACCTTGTTAACTTGGAGGGAGAGAAATGTTAACTTATGTTTCTTTACCTTTGGGATGCCAATTGATCCTAATGAAGGTAATTCATTCATTTGATTATATGATTGGCCAGTGGAAGGATTACTCAAGCTACATAAAAAATGACATAGAATTATCTGAAAACATATACTAGTAGTCCGCCTAACGGTAAACCTACGAATTATGCCACTATATTTATCCTTTCATTCACTTTAGGTATGTGTAATTTTGTTATATTCCAGTCGTTTTAGTTTATGTGACATATTTTGCTTTTTCAAAAATTTTGACTAATTGTAAAGTTAAATTGAATTAGATTAGTTCAAGATTTTAAAAATTAAAATTTATATATTTAAAAAACTACACAAAAGTAGAAAAAATATATTCCTTAAATATTAATTAGAGTTGATGTAGTTTGATTTCCAAAAACTAGAACTAAGTCACATGCTATTGAGGGTGTATCTTAAAAAAGTATAAATGTCTAAAATAGAAAAGCCTGTAGTAGGAGAAAGCATGATGGTGACATAGGGTGATCATAGACCATAAAATTTAGGTGGAATGCATTGTTGTTTATCTTGGTGTTAGAATTCCTAGCTATTCGATCCTCCTAAGTCCTATATAAAAGATATTGTACTAATGTACTCTTATCTTAAAAGAAATTTATTTTCACATTGAACTACATCATGTTTAGTCCTAGTTTTCTTAATTGTATAACGTAGGTTTTAAATCTTAGTTTGACAATCTTAGGGATGATATGCAGAACCTGTAACATTTCCGTAATAACTATGTCAAGGTAGAAAATTTTAAAAAATGAATCCTAATTTTTTTTATTATATCTTATAGCACATTGCTTAATTTTAAATTTCATTTTTTCCACGAAAAATACCTAGCTGCCATTGACCCCTCCCCGCTTCGCGACTAGCACTCTCCGTTGTTCGTGGCTGGAAAATTGCAGAATTGGCGGATTTTCACCGAAATATTTGATTTCTTTTGCTAGAATCACTTTTTTGTTTCACGGTCTTTCCTTTTCCTGATAATTCTAGGCGGTTGTTTTCACAAGTATATACACACAAAATCTATAAACATAATTAAATTTATATATATATATATATATATATATATATATATATATATATATAAGGTGGCACAACTCCAGGAGATTTGTTGGGAGAGATGATATGTTTTTCAAGTAGATCGCTGATCTCACTTTGACAAAGAATTGTTAGCTCGTGATTCATTTGGATAGGACGAGTTTTGGTGGAAATGGTTTTCTCATCAAAGTCGGATTCATAAGGAAGTCTGACTATGTGTTTCTTGCGGTTCCAAAAGGCTGTTTGTAAATCAGCACAAAGATCTCTTTTGATTTTGGCTTCTAAGGTTTTAGCTTCAGACTGAAGAGAACGGTATTGAAGCTGCTGTTGTCGTCTTTGAAACGCTACTTTTTCTTTGAGAAAATTTATCTACGTACGTTTTAAGGAAGACAAGACCTTCTTGATGGGAGGTTTATCAAAGAGGAGGAGAATCTTATTTCCTATGCACTCTATTTGAATGCCTTGGTTAGTGACCATAAAAGGCATGATTTATTGGATGAAAGAGGTGTCTAATATGACTGAATTAGTAAGGTCTTTTACTAATAAGAAAGAATTTGAAATTGACAAGGAAGAATTTTCTAAGGAAGTTTTGACTTCAACGTCAAGAGCTTGAAGCTAATTCCTAAATTTTTTGCCATTGGCGGCTCTAAGGGCCTTTTTAGTTTTTTCAAAGTATTTAGCTGGGAAGAGTCCTTTTTGTATACAATTGAGATATCCACATGTGTCAAATAAGGCAACAATATCTAAAGTGAAGGACTTATTGATAACTACTGTAACCCTAAGGAGTACTATCTCAGTTTGGAGATCCATGACAGTTATAGCCTTTGATTTTTGTGAAGAAAATCTATTGAGAATATCAGTAATATTGTAGGTATTAGCTACTTAAGGATGATTTGGAAAAATAATTGAAGAGGTGGATGTGGAAGTCATATATATGATTCGTTTGAACGTGGAAGTCATATATATATGGTTCGTTTGAAATGCTCTAGATAATATTTCTTTTGATCCGGATTCTCAAGATTACTTCTGAGTTTGAGAAGGAGATCTTGTTCTTTGAAGAGAACATTAATTTTGGGTTGACTATGTAATATATATATATACACACACAGAGAGAGAGAAAGAGAGAGAGAAAATTAGAAATTTATACAAATATCTGTAATAAAATATAAAGTATAACTTTACATACACACGTACACATATTTATATAAGTTTATATATATATACAAGTGTGTATAAACTTGTATAGAAGTGTATAAACACGTACAAAAAAGTATCAAATGTTTGTTTGAAAATAAGCATATATCCTTAAAAAAATATTTATACAAAATTAAAAAAGAAATAAATTTAAACATGAAAAAAAGTACAACAAGTAATAGAAGATCTCACCGGAGTGTTTGAAAGAAAAAAAAAAGAGAACAAAAAATGCTAACATCTCCGCAGGTCTATGGTTGAATCTTTCGCTAAAGTTTAACTGGGAAAATTGTCTCTATTCTTCGAAACTAGCTAAAAAAAAAAAAATGAGGATAGCTACATCGATGGCTAGGAGGAGAAATGGAGGCATTGGAGTAGATATGATGGAAGGGGGGAGGCGACAACTGCAGGGGAGCGGAATGGATGCTAAAAGTTTTTCTTTGAAGGGAAAGGAGTATGGAGGGTTATGTTGGAGCTATAATTTTTATAAGGATTTCTAATGTTATAATTTTTCTTCAAAATATAGCATAAATAAGTCGTTCAAGATAAGATTGAAAATATAGGCTCATATTGGTGTAAATTTTCCACTATCTAATGATAACTGTTGTGAATACATAGTTTCCCTTAATGTTAACATCTAGGAGTAGTAGTTATTATAGTAAGCAGTAAATATATAACCAAAACCGCACAAGTAAAGCTGTAACCATGTAACATTCATTTTTTAGTGAATTGAGCACTTTTGAACATGGTCTTAATTTGGTGAGCAGTTTATTCATAATCTTGAGTTTTTTTGTACTTTTAAAATTTATTTCCATTTCTACCCATAAGTATTTTTCTACAGTTATTTGACACTTTCCCTTTATAGAAAATTCATTCCCACTTTTCTTCTTTTTCTTACCATTGCTGCGTCGCCGGGCCACCACCAAAATATTATAAAAATTATATCCCCAGATTCGTGTTAGTCTTCTCTTCCCGTTTCTATCATTGATTTACCAAAATCGTACTAAATAAGTGTAGATCTGATTTTAAAAATTATTAATGAAGTTAAGTCAAATAATACTGGGCTTGCCATTTCTATATAAGTACAAACTAGTCGAGCCGGTATATAATTCCACTATATACACTCTGCTGTCAAAAAGGAAATACCAATATCAAGATTTGGTGTAAAAACTGATGCAACAGCTAATTAATTAATGAAAAGCATCCTCTGATGTACATAATATTTTGACTTTATATTATGAATAAATAATGACAGATTTAGTGTAATTATGTTTACGTTTGATTTTTTGTTTTGTTTTGTATTTTCAAACATAATTTTATAGATGAGCGAAATAAAGACGGTTTGGACTCATTGGTTTACAGAAATGGACGTAATTTTTTGGTTCAATATATACATAAACACATACAGATCGTTGTTATTTCTAACCATATAAGCACTTGAAAGTTTTTTTTTTTTTTTTTGTTAATGTTTGAAGTAAGACCGATTTGGCATGATTTCTTCTCCCTTCATTCCTCAATCCGCTTGCAAATTCTTGGTGTAATACTCATTCGTAAATGATTGGTGCCAGAATTTCTCACTAATCATGTGTGATCAGTATCATCCGTGTAAGAATTAGGAATTCCTCTTCCAACTCGTCCCAAAATGGGCGTTATAATAAAGAACAAGAAGAAAACTAAAGGAAAAATTTGTCCATTGGACACAATTATATGTATAAACACAGACTGAATGTCGTTATTTTAAAATATATAAGTACTTGAAGCTTTTTTTTTTTTTTTTTTTAGTGAACTGAGATCGATTTGGCCTCATTTATTCTCAAAACATATGCATTTATATGCATAAACCTAGCCGAATTGCCATTATTTTTTAAATATATAAGCACTTGAAGGTATATTTTGTGAATCAATGAAATAATACCGATTTGACATCTTTTATTTACAAAATGAACAAAATTTTTTGCTTATTGTACGAATAAATAATGTCAGATTGGTCTTATTATATGTTTTGCTTTGATTTTTGTATATGAGCGAAACGATAACGATTTGACTTTATTTACTCATAAATTAGACGTGAAACACAAACAGATTGACTGTCTTGTATATGAGCAAAATGATGACGATTTGACGTTATTTATTCATAAAATGGACGTGAAACAAAATCGGATAGGCATTGTTTTCTGTTTTTTAGGAAGCAGTGACATTTTTTATAATTTCGGTTTAGTGCAGTTGTAATTACAACTTCAAAAAGGTATGGTGACATTTTTATAATTACAGAAAGTGCTCTATTATCAAGGATATTTTTGTACATTCAGTTTCATTTAATGTAAAGTGTTCAATTATCTAAGATCACAAAAAATAGCTTAATTTATTAAGATCATAGGCAAAAGTGATTAATTGTGTAATTCGCCCTGTAACATTTGTATGTTCATAAGTTCATAGCTCATAAGCACCTAAACTTTGCACTAATGATACTACGACAGGTATTCTTTTTTCTTCAAATAATCTGGAAGCAATTCTCTCATGTTTCCGAAGTGAAATTTAGGTTGAATAGTCACGTTTTAGATTATCGGTCAATAAGTAGCCACTGATTATCAAGTTTTAGATGAATAGTTACTCCCCTCAATCTTTAGGATAGTTTACTAGAAGTGCTATTTTCCGGAAAAATATCATGGAATTACCAAACTCCTCGATTTTTCTAGAAATTCAATTTTTTCACTTCAAGCTCCATGATTTTTTTTCTGAGATTTTGAAGTAAAATTCCATGAATTTTTTGAAGTTTGAGCAGTTGTAGCGGTACTTCTAAAATTTTCCAAATGCCGGTCGTTTTTGTTCGTCACACAAAAAACCGGCTACTCGTCAAAATATTCCTATCTCTGGGTCTTTCTCGGCAAAATATTCAAAATGTTCGCCTTATTGACCTCGCTTAAAGTGGTTTTACAAGAATGGCCTCACTAATTTTAGGTAAGTGCTCTCTCGGGGGCAACACTTCAAGTTATAACTTGACTAGTGCACCCACGGGGGCAGCACTTCAAGTATAAAGTGCACCCACGGGGCAACACTTCAAGTATAGAATGACAAGTTCTGCAAGTGGTGCCCTCGTGGCAGCACTTGACCTTTTATTACTGTCAACATTATATCCAGATAACTTAAAGTGCTGTCTTGCAGACCACATTTACAATTTATTCTTGAAGTGTTTCTCCCGAAGGAACACTTAAAAATATTTAACGTGAAGTGTTGCCTACGGATGCCATTTTGCTAAACCATTCTTTAGTGGGGACAAAAAACCATAACCAAGGTTAAAGGGGGTACATGTAGTAAAATTTTTTGGTCTTTCTTTGCTTCTTGTGTTACTGGGCTATGGAGCCTGAGCTGAATCAAGTTTTTCGTTCAGGAGAATTACACAACTATGACACTTTTAGGCAATAATTTGCCTAACTGACCTCGTTTAAAATGATTTTCTAGAATAGCCTCTACTAATTTTAAGTAAGTACTAATACGGGAGCAACACTTCAAGTTATAAAATTGACAAGTACTCCCGTGGTAGCACTTGACCTATTATCTATGTCAAAGATAAAAAATTGATAACTAGACAGTTTTGGCTGTCGTTAGTGTGTTTTATCTATTGTTTCAAAATGAATTGAGAAATAGCCAAATTACATCCCACACACTTAAAGCCTCTTGGTATTAAACAACAACCAGACTAGACACAGTACAAACATATGAAAATTTAACTAAATTCCAGTAAAAAATATGGACTTTTGTTCAAAGTTTCAGAAAAATTGGTAGTTTCATATTTATTGTCCCAATATTTTATATTGGATTTTGAACATGCTAAATATTGAAATTTGAACTAGCATGTTCAAAATCCAATATTTTTCACTGATATTTATATTTAAGATAAAATATAATTTTTTTCGAATCTAACTAATTTTTAAGGAACTTTGCAGCAGTGGCTAGTTTTAATTTATCATGGTGCAAACAGATTGCGGGGTCAAGTTTTTACACAGTTCCACGGCTCAACGTATGGGAAGAGGACCACTTGAAGATCTGAGTAGTATCACATCATTGACAAATGATAAACTTATTGACAAAAAATATATGGAGTTTGATGCAAAAATGATGGAAAATCTGGAGTTTGATCAACTCTTATTAGTCAGGTAATCTGGAGTAAGAATATGTTGATTTGGCCACTTGCTGAATTGATCAATGTATATCAATGATTCAATTCCTCCTTTATTTTTATTTTTCTAATATAGGCAATTATAGTTCTTTTAAACTCTTGTTTGTGACAATTACTATCCACGAAAACAATACAAATACACTAATATCTCGTGGCGTATTTGTCAATGTAAGCTCCCGTTTGAACATAGTTTTTGGAAGGATTTTTTGGAAGTTTTCGGGTCAAAAAATATTTGTTTATGCTTTTTGAGCAAAACTTGTCCAAAAAACTCCAAAACTAGTCTTGAGCTGTTTTTGCGCCCAAAACTAACATGTACTCATCAAATTTTATTTTTATAAGAGCTCAAAGGCTCTTTTGAGCCAAAAAATTTGTTCCGAAAAAGTATGTCCAAATACTTTTTTATTTTCATATCAAACTTCAACCAAAAAGTATTTTTCAAAAAATATTTGAGAATCTATGTCTATCCGCTAGCTAATAGAAGTGACGAGTAAGCCATGTGCATACGCTGCTTGAACATGTAAACAATATGTCCCCATTTTCTTATGAACTTCAAAAAGTATGCAATATGATTGATTCTCATAATCTAGAGGAACCCACCCATTACTTTTGACGTGGAACCTGAAGTTCATATGTACATTTCATTTAAATACAGAGCATAAGCACCCACCGACTAAAATAGCTTCTTGGTGCTGTGGTCACTTGGGCAAAGGTTCGATACCCTCATGCTCCATTTACCTCATATCAAAGCTTAATTAAAGTTCAAGAAATTATGACAATTGTAGTTCGAAAGTAGGTATTTAAAAGCGATTAAGATAATAATTTGAAACTTTTGAAACTTAGAGATATGTAAATACAGATGTATAGTCGACTACTTGTTTAAATGTCAACGTCCAGCCAAGAATAACTCAACCATACTATTTACAAACCAAAAAAAAAAAAAAAAAAAGCAAAATAAAATCTGAGTTGATTACCTCCATGATTACTTATATTGTGATGAGTGGCTATCATGTACATTTAGGGTTCGTTTGGTTGGGTGTATAAAGGCCTAATACATGTACTAAAATCCACACTAAATTATTACCATGTTTGGTTGTTTTGGGTGGAATTTTAATAGTACTTGCATAAAAATAGTACAATGTTTGGTTAGACTTTAAGATATAATACCCGCATAACTTAATAAGGAAATCTATGTATTATTTTATACGGAGTATAAGGTAGAATTAATAATGTGGGTATTAACAATGTAGGTATTAAAATTTAAAATGACAATATTAACCCTCATAATAATAAAGATAATTTTAAATTATATTTAAGGAGTAACTAAATATTTTAAATTATAACATTGTACATTAATTTGTAATATATTAGTGATTCAATAAATAATTCCTATAGCTAATATCTACATTACTAATACACACATTATTAATACCCGCATTACTAATAACCGTACTATTAATACCCACATTGCTGATACCCACATTGCTAATACATACATTACTAATACCCGCGTAAATTCTATCTCAACCAAATGACTCGTTAATTTTTATTTTGTCTCTCAAATGTCACTTTACTTTGCTCAACTAACTCTTATGATCATCCTAAATTATACCACAAACTTCTGTTAACTTTTTTTTTAATAACATAGCAGCTATAATTTTTTGTAAAATACAAAAAGGAAAAATATTAAAGTCCTATAGATACCAACTCACTTTAATATAAGTAGTACTTTTGTTTGTAAGTCATGTCACAGTGATTCGCTTAACTACTTTTTTTTCTTTAGCCGAGTGTTTATCAGAAGCAGTATCTTAATTTTGATGAGGGTAATGTATGCCTACATCTCATACTCTTCATACTTTATCTGTGGGATAACACGAAGTACGTTATGTTGTGTTATCGCTTTAATTACTTCTATATGTTAATCTGAGTGTATTAATTTAACAAGCATGATAATTGCTTTATGTTGATGTTTTGATTGACAATAGTGGAACTACACAATATAACATAATCTTCATGAACGGCAAAAATGCTAACATATACATAAGGAAGAGTAGCACTAGTTAGGTTCTGTAAGTTGTTACATATGTCATAAGAAGGGGTGTGATCAGTACAACATGACATGAGTGGTAAAATAGCAGATGAACACATTGTCGTTTTCTGGTGAGTTAAAAAAAAAAAAATCAATATCTACTGCTAGACTCAACTTTTGCATTTTTACTCCTTCGATTCATAAATAAATACGATTCTTATATACTTGGTCCACATACGTAAGTCGAGTTTAAAATTAAATGGATAAGATCCTATAATAACTTTATAATCTCTTTTTTGTATTTTTCTAGAAAACTATTCTTACCCAGTCTGATTTTGTTTAAGATTAGCATAAGAATTAACTGAGTAAAGTTGAGTAATTATTGAGAAACGAAACAAAAATAAATGACCATGATGTTTAATTACCATAAGTTATACAAACAATCAACTCTCCAAAATCCAGGTCAACATGCAACGCGCATAATGGCTCTTCACACTTCTTAACTTGGATTCTCAACTACAAATCTACAACCAGATATTCTTGGCTTCAGATTTATTGAACTTGTATGTAATTATCGGTTACCTTAGAGTTCTAGTAACATTTTTTCAAAGTCAAGATAGGAATAACATTACATTAATGTCATAATTGTTGAATCAAGCATGCGTCTGTGATCTGTCAACTGTTGTCTATCGTAGAAGTTTTACACTACATAAATATTCATAATTGCTTTAAACTCTTTTTAAACATATTCTCTTTTTCCTTTCATTAAGGAGCCACTGATTGTAATTATATACAGTATAATTTTATTATATTAAAACATTAAGTCAATACAAATAGTTATTACATCTAATTCCTAATTTATCGACTCCTAAATTGGTAGTGGCGGACATTTTTAAAAAACTAATTTCTAGGTACGCGCAAAGCGCGTGTAACCCATTGATGCACCCATAATTTTAAAAGACTATACAAATATTATTATATTCTATGTTTATCCTATTCTTCTAACTCAACCAATACAAATTAAAAATCACGTCTCACACGAATAACGTTAAATGTATATGTTAAGTGTTTGCACCTGTACTTTGGCCTTTGCTCACTTAACTATGCTTAATAGTTGATATATATTCAAGGTCCTTTATAAACTAAGTTATGAAATAATTTTTTTGAAGAATGTTATAGTCCGTCCTTATTACAAACTTCTATCTCTAAAAATAATTGTTAAAATAAATACTACTCTAATTGTTAAAAAATTCTTCCACACAAAGTGCCAAAATTTGAAGTCAATGTTTTGAATTTACATTGATTGATCTCTGAGGAATTGATAGGGACTTTTGGGAAAAACTTAAGAGAGTTGAAAATAATAGTACAAACTATAATATTTAAAATAGTAAAAATAAAATATCATGCATAGTTTAATCTCTATAGTGTTTATTCTAGAGAAATATACAAGATATGAAGTTAAAATTAGCCAATAAAGTCAAACTTTAGGAATTTTCAGAGATTACTGTTCAAACTAATTAAATTAGATTTGAGAAACACAAATACTATCAGAAACTTTTGAAGATTAACAGTGTGCTAGCTGGGCACAAAGGAAAAAAAAGCACAAGCAAAGTCTAGTGAGGGTGAGATATACTCATCAGGGTTAAGAAGGTGATTTCGATAGACTCTCGGCTATACAAAAATATATTTGAAAACATGTTCCGAAAAATTAAAACAAGAAGAAAATATCATGGTACATAAAACATGAAAGTTCTACTTATAACCACCTTATCTATTGTTATTTTGTCTTATCAAACCCGGAGCTTTTTATTAGAAAATCTCAAGATAAATACCTTTTATGATGCAGTGACCCATTAAATTTATGAGATAAATTTTGCTATAACCTGCTATAAAAGAAAAGATATAACGTAGAAACTAAGTGAATTTAAAAATAACTTGCAAAAGGAAGACATAACGTAAAAACTACTAGTATTAGTAAATTCAGCATACAATCACCATATAATTATTAAGTATAAAAAGGTATCACAATCCAAAACACTGAAGAAATTACGTATAGAGAGTATCACAATCAAGAGAAATAAAGAAAACTACAAAAAATTATGATACGGTAATTAGTAATAAGGATGACAATGTACTCGTCAATATCTTTCCAAGATTGGCATTAATATTGACCCAATCTAAACAATTTGTAAGTGCGAGGTCGAATTCTTCTACCATATCTTTTTATGGGGTGTTTGATTGCTAAAAAATTTTGGCATACTTGCTCTATTCACCTTAATATCCCAGGCTCTCCTGATTGGTTACATGAATTGAAGGATTCTTCTCATAATATTACCTCAAGATATTATAATTGGTTAGAATTCCTATCTTTTGCTCTTTGAAATCTATGGCTAAATTGTAATAGTAATAATATTAACAATCTCGATAGGAGCCTAACTCATGCTACTGCTAACTCTAGTCTCATGGAATTCAAGTTCCTTACATCTAAGGAGCCTAGGAAAATGCCTAATGAAACTATCAATATTGCTTGGTATCTCCCAAAAGAGATATTATTAAAGTAAATATTGATGGCGCTTATACAGCCCATGATTCTATGGCTAGTATTGGGGGTGTGTTCCGTAATAATAAAGAAAATTAAGTGCTAGGCTTTTACAAAAAAGTATGTGGTTTGAACCCTACGCATGTCGAGCTTCTAGCTCTACACTATGGCCTAACCCTAGCAATTGACCAACAATTCTTAAATCTAGAAGTAGAAACAAATTCCTCAGATGTAATTCAACTTCTGAATAAGCCTATCCCTACTTACTTCTCAATTGTTTCAAAATGCAGGTTAATGATGCACCACCTGCGATTGCCAACCATTAGGCATACCTTCTGCCAGGGTAACAAGGTTTCGCACCTTTTGGCGCATGGAGCTCCTGATATGTCCAAAGCTATATCTACTTAATTATGCAGTGCCACCAAATTTTGTCCAACAAACCTTGTTGGAAGACAGTGTGGGCACATCTTTTATCGCTAAAATATCGGCTAGTAGTTTTAATTGTTTATCTAAATTAGGAAACTTTAATGTGTTGAATGCTATGTCTAATTTTAATCCTTATAATATTCAAATTGCGGAACTTCCTAATAGCCGCATGAACTCCTTATGTAATCCTTCGTAATTTATATCTATGAAAGTCTTGATCTATCAAAAAAAAAAGAAAAAAAAAAAAAGGAAGACAGTGAAGGTGTTTAATAATAATTTGATGCCTTATCACCTTGTAGAGTTGTCTCAGTTATAAAAGGCGTTGTTTATTATTATTATTATTATTATTATTATTATTATGAGTCTTTAGCTAAAGTTTTCTATATATAATTTAGGGGTTAATAAGTTACTATTGCACTCTGTATACATAATTCCCTACTGCTTTGAGCCTCGCCTCTTGATCTTTAAAGTAAATGAAGTTCTTGAACTACTTGTGATGACTGATAGCATACAATAATTATAAACTAAAAGAGACTTTTGTACCGAAATATACAAGAGAGCAGTAGCTTTCTTTTGATGGACAGGGACCTACATTACCCGAATCCTAGTTCTACTATTAATGTGTCTATTAGCTATTGACAACCACCACCGAGAATTCGCACATAACTTCGATTGTACAAGTAGTACGTATCGATTACCAAACCAATAAACTGATAGCTTATTGGTACTCTTAATTTTGCATAATGACATATTATTAATCGATATACCGCTATCAATAGGTTAAAACTTGAACTGCACCGACTTATGAACACCCCATTAAAAAACATACGTATGATGCATGGTTCTTCGGGTACACCACTGTTGTATGGGAGTCGCAGAAGCCGACCTACAAGTTAAATACAGTAAAAAACCAACCACTATGTATTAGATATACATATTTGATACCAATAGATCCACACTCAAACCGTATACTTTAGGAATATAATTTGATGTCAATATTACTCGTTGACTTAACATTATTATATCAGTACAACACACAGTCAGACAATACATAATTTATGCAAATCGCATACGTACAACTAACAAACCCAATATTAGATTATTATTACTAAATAATAGAGATACTCTTAGTACATTTTACATAATTTATGTCATCTTTTTTGGGATGAAGATAGTAGTAATTACATAACTACTTTGATTCCTGGTCAGACTTTGAGAACAACTTCAATTTGTCATGCCCCGTAGCGCAAGCTGCACCACCCCTAGCACTTGAGACTTATTTTACACTCTTCCTTGTCCTCTATATGTCGGTAGCCTATGAATCAATTAGTAAGAAGAATATAACTTATAAATTAAAAATATAGTGTAAAAAACTGATACTATCAGATCATATTAGGAAAATTAAATGTAATTGTTCATAAAATTTGAATCAATAACTTAAATAATAATGCAGATTAGGTGCTACAAAGAATAAAACAACACATTAATTAACATGGTAAAAATTCTTTACACAACATTGGTAAAGTTTCTTTTCTTATCTTACAGCATATGTTTAATTCATTCTGTGGCAATTTTGCAGTAACTTTTTTCAAAGATAAAATGTCATTTCACAAGCAATTAATGTAAAATTAAATTAACTAGAATCATGTCGCAAGACATGTTACTGTTGGTAAATTTCATAAAAGTAATTTTGTTTCTTAACTTGTATATTTTATGTTCTCCGATCCCTTCTACCGTCAGCTAAAGGAAATCATTATCGCAAAAAAAAAAAAAATAAAAAATAATTACAGGTGCATGCTCCAAATCGTATTAATTAAAGTATAGTTGACTGACATTTTGATGTAAAATTACATATTAATTGCTTAAATTTATTCAATTGATTACTGCTATACTTCTTAATTCCATAATTCTCTTTTAGATTGTACAAGGTTTGAATATTATTTCTCCAAATAGTCAATGCAGGCTTTGATGTCATTGTAGGTGGGACTACTTGATATATTAAGAAAAGAATGGTAATATGTGGGACTTCTCCTCTTATGAAGATATTTGTAATCTTCTTCTGATTGGATGAATTTACCATTCTTAACTGTCTTATGATTGATTATATTAGGTTCCCAATGGCTATATAATTGCGTGTTGTACAAACCTTAATAGACTGAACTTAAATATTCACACTTGTACTAATTAAACCTGGTAGTTAGAGGCATCCCTATCAGATTATTTCATTTTCATTTATTCTTAAATTACCTATATTTGCTAAATACTACTCCCTCCGTTCCAATTTATATGGCAGCATTTCCTTATTTATCTGTTCCAAAAAGAATGTTCTATATTTGGTAACAATTTAACTTCAAAATTACAGTTTTGCCATTACTGAAATGATTCACAACCACACAAATATCTCTCTCTTATTTTACACCACAAGTTTCAAAAGTCTTCCTTTATTTCTTAAATTTTGTGTGAAGTCAAACTATGACACATAAAATGAAACGGAGTGAGTACATATCATAGTATCATAGACAGAGTCCCCTACTATAATAAATACACATCACATGTCTCTTGAGAGTTTTGTACCTCTTCTCATAAGTCATAACTTTGGGTTCTTCCGTTCATAAATATCTCTTGTTCTTTTCATAAAGGTTAACCTTTTATTGCTACGAATAGTCACTGTTCTAATTCTTATCATCCAAATCAATTTGTTTTTTTTTCAAAATCAGATTGAAGTTAAAGAACAAGTGAACTAGAAAATGAAGGGTAAAGCTGTTGTTGAAGATGCATTTGTTTACAGTGAAGAGATAAATCTTACTGTTCTCAAGACTTCTCTTTTCTTCACTGGCGATGGCTTCACTGCTTATGACTGCAAAGGCCAGGTTGTTTTCCGAGTCGATAGTTATGGACCTGACTATCGTGACCTGGGTGAACTAGTTCTCATGGACGCCCTTGGTAGATGCCTTCTCACAGTTCGCCGCAAGGTACGGAATATATATTCTCTAATTTCCATACTTTGAACTTGTCAAATTGCTAATCTTTTTGCTGTTTTGTTGGTTATTCTCAATTTCTTGAAAATTCTTTGATCTTCAAAAGACTCTAAGAGTTTCACTTTTCCCTCTAACGTATCCACTCTCACGGCAGCTGGGCTGGGGAAATTATGAGTAAATGTATGGCCAGATTCTGGTTACCCCTTGTCCCTTCATCTTGAGGATTTCCAAATGCAATGGACAAAAACTTCTACTCCTTCCATTTCATTTATGTTAATGGACAAAAACTTCTACACCTTCCATTTCATTCATATAATTTTATTAAAACTTGAAAAACTGTTGAAATTTGTATAGGGAATAAGTTATATAATTTGTATGATTATCAGAATTTTGAAACTTATCAGCTTAATCATATAGGTTTTGTGATTAGAAGTTTCTCATTTACATAAGGAAAAAAACATTATGCAACCCAAACTTTGGCCTTTTTTTTAGTTAGCTAGCTTTTGGACATATTTTTGGTTGAAATTTGAACAAAAAAGGGTTTGAAGTTAAGTTAGAAAAATATCTTTTGAAAGCTAAAGCTTTGTTTAGACATGTATTTTATTTGGAAAAAAAAAAAAAAAAAAGTTGTGACTGCAAAACCAAAATTTTCCCAAAAGTTGATCAAATCACTTTTTTTAAATTTGGAAAAACATCTTCAAAACTTGTCCAAATATATCACATTCTGTGGACAAACAATGGTGTTTTTCTTTCTTTCGTTAAAGGCTACCTGTTCTAGGGTCAAACACGGGAGCTAAACACTTTTTAATGTTTGGACATGCTCCCGTATGTTTATTAAATTTGGAATCATTTTTTCAAATACTTTCTGAAAAAAGAATGTTTGCCCATGACTTCTCTTTAACATTTTTGAAAAAAATATTTTCAAAAATCAAAAACTGGTTAAGACCACCTTTTGGAGTATTTTAAAAAACCAAACTTATTCACTCACAAAACTTTGATTACTTTTCAAGTAAGATTTACATCCAAATAAAACTTCAAATACTAAAAAATATTTTACAACTCAATTTCAAAAATTCATTTGTTCAAGTTTCGGCCAAATCTATATCCAAGCACTAGCTAAGTTTCAGTGACTAGGACCCGTCATTTTTAAGTGTGTAACTGATTATTTTTTTTAGAAATTATAATTAAAACTTTTTATAAATATATAAATATACTTGGGAAGGATATGACTTGAATATATGAGTTTACTCAGAAAATTATTGATGTTTTGAGACAGTGGCCGAGTCTACATAACAGGTGGGAAGGATACTTAGGAGAAGGAGTAGAAGGACAAAATCCAATATTCAGTGTGCGTAGATCCTCAATAATGGGAAGATCTAGCGTGACTGTCGACGTTTTCACTGATCCAATGGAAGAGTATCTAATTGAAGGGTCATTTGCGCAAAGTAGCTGCACATTTTATAACGCTGACAGAGTATCGGTGGCTGAGATTAAAAGCAAAGTGGATGCTTATGCAAATGTGGCACTTGGGAAAGACGTTTTCTCTTTATCAATTAAGCCTGGTTTTGATGGTGCATTTGCAATGGGCTTGGTCCTTGTCCTTGATCAAATCCAAGGAGATGATTCTGTTAATCTTGATGATACTCAAGTTGATGTGGACCCCATATCCGATGATCCCAATTTATAAACTTTCATCTCTTGGCACTGTTATCTAAATAATCAAAATTTTCTTTGTTCCTTCTTTTCTTTATGTATAAATAAACAAATCCGACTACTTGAAGCTAGTAAAAAGATGGATTGATAAGTTTTATTTCAAGAATTGAGCTGAAATAGTTCTTCATGAACCGTAGGAGCAGTCTAACCGTTTAAGTGTTATATTCGTTGAGATCGAAATTGTTGTTGGTATTCGTGTTTCTATTGCAAAGTACAATAATGTCAAGGCACTATTAAAGACTATTGATGAACAATATATGACTTCATATAAGACACTTGCTAACACCTTAATAATGAAATTCTCGTCAATGAAGTTTATCAATGTGAAAGGTGTGCACGGCTCAATTATAGACTCTTGAGGTTGAAAAATCTGATATTTTCCTTGTACAATTTATATTGAACTCTCTTCCACAATAATACGGTTTTTTTAAAAGTTGTTTGATGGGTGTTACCGCTCGTACCGTATTGTTGTGCTATCATAAAACTATGCTTGTTTTGATTGCTACTTTAAAATTTTATTATATCGTATTGTTTACTCGTCGTCGCATAACGATGAGAAAATTCATTTTATGTAATGGCCGATTTGATGTAATCACGTTGTTACCGTATCTTCTATCTCTCTTCTTCCTCTTAATATGCTCATTTTACCATTTGCTCTACCTTTTATATACTAACTCTAGCCCGTGCCCCAATTTTTACTTGGCAAACGACAAACAATACAATCTATTCAAACGTTGAAGATCGCCAAAATAATACAAAACAATATAGCACGATACATTATGAAACGATATATAACAACCGTCCAAACAAGTTGTTAAGATCTCTCATAACACACGTAAGAAAAAAGGATCTATTAATGAGCTTATCACCATGTATGTTCGAGAAAAGGGCCGAATGCTGACGAAAACATGGGAAAGTGCATGCAGAGTTCCTCAAGGAAAGAAGACTTGCCAAGCAAAAAAGAAATGGAAAGTATAGGCACCCCTTGAAACTCAAATTCGTGTGTTTCTACCGTAAAAAGAAGGGGCACATAAAGAAGTATCGTGTCAAGTTTTAGAAATGGCTTGAAAAAAAAGGTAATTCAATATCTCTTATAAATTGTGAAGCTAATATGACTTATGGTAATCAAAACACATGCATGGTAGATTGATTCTGATTATTCTATATTCTATATTATAGATTTCTTGCAGAAATTAAGAAACCTGCGAAAGCCAGTGTGAGTTGAGCAAAATATTTATTCAGAAAACAAGATGCAGTCGGGTACAATCTTAATATCCATCTCTTCTTTCTGGATTGTTTTACAAAGAAAAAGTCCACATTAGCGTGATTTGTTGTTGTCAATTTTTCAACTAGGGGTGTGCACTATTTGGATTAAACCGAAAAACCAAATCAAATTGAATTATTTTTTAAATTTGGTTTGGTTTTTCCAATAATTGGTTTGGTTTGGTTTGGATTGAGAATTTAAAATTTTTGATTTTTTGGTTTGGTTTCAGATTTCAAAAAACTGTAGCCAAAAAATCGAAATAACCGAATTTTATATATATATATATATATATATATATATATATACTAGTTACTCGACACGTGCGTTGCACGTGAAATTCATGCAGTTTATTGTGATATAGCATCCAAAAATGATGTATTTTGGAAAAAGACATCATCAAAACAAGAGGGATAAACATTAATTTGCACGTGTACATGTACCCCTTAATAATTTATAAGATACATACTTAATTACTCAAGAAACGTTTGTTGTAGTTACAAATTACATACTGAAGTATACCCTAAGGTCGAATAATCTTAACGACCTTCTATGTATAAAGTCAACTGACATACTCTCTATTCTGTGCTCAATTCTATCATCATTTTTGTAGGACATAATTCTATCAATTAAACTTTGATATATCTGCTTTTCAAATTTGATTGCTCTAATAGACAATGGTAGAAGCAAAAATTTAATCAACTTTATCCTTCGGCCTTTACAATGTCAATTGTACCTTGGAATACTTCTCTTCTCAAGGTTGGTTGCGCTTTTATAAATACTCAAGCCGCGTTTTTTCTATATTTTAGTGTACATATCATGCACAAAGTCTTCAGTTCATCACATATACATCTATAAGTAATATTAATGTGTACACCGATAAGTGTTAGAATTTAAATCTCATTAGTGGATGTAAAATGTTTAATTACAAAGTTTTTTACATTTCTAGTTAATAGTAAATAGATAATCAAATAAGACAAAATTAATGAAAATTCAAGTAAATATTAGAGTGTGATACTTTGTTGGGGTGACCTGCATGTCCCTTTCTTCACGTTAGCCATATCAAATAAACAACTCTCTTTCCCTAACCATGTAACGAAATCAGATTTATGAAGGCAACATAGATTTGATAATAAACAAAATATGGCAACATATACTCGACATTAAAATATTTGTAGGATGTAAAATCAAATTTAATTGAGACTTAGGTTTAGAGAAGCATAGGATGAGTTGATACATTTATGAAAATAATGGACTTTGACGTTGCTTTGTCCCTCTACTTTTCCGCAAAAGTAAGAAACATATAGTAGCAGGGTTATAAGTCCTATGACTACATCCTAAGAGAGTTCATATATATAAGCAAAGCAACTATTGAAGAAACGCTGAGAAAAACCTTCACTAAAAATAGAAAATATGCTAGTATTGACATTACTCCTATGTTCTGCTTGGCACATCCATTGAATATTCGTAAGTCAATACGCACATTAATGCCTCAGACGGCACGTTCTAAAAATTTTCAAGTTCTTGGCGACTGTTCGATACACAATTGATTAAAAGAATACAAAAAGACAAATAGATAAACAAAAGTTACATATAGATTATAAATTTTATTAAAAATCACAAAATACGGTGTTTTCCTGACAAAGGAAATAATTGAGTAGCGCTGAAACTCTAATGATCAAGTACACAAGTGAGAAGAAGTGTTGAAAGAAGACAATCGTTTGTGTGGGTAAGAAAATAGCTGAGATTAAATTAGGGGTATGAAACCTACTCTGACTACTCAGTTTGTGTGGGAAAGAAGAGCTGTATATGTTCACTGAGTGAAGAACTATCAAGGAAGATCGATTTTTTCTAATATTTGTTGAACGCAAATGGCAACATGGTTTCAAAGTTTCAGAGAAACATAAAATTCAATGTGTGAACTGAAAAGGCACATACACATAACCTTAAACCCAATCAACTAAGTCTTATTTAAGAAGAGATTGATCCAAGATTAATTTATACACAAAATATCTAAGACTACTTTGCATAAGAAGAATCAAGAGGATGGCAATTAAAGTACTTACTACACATGAAATATTTTGCTCTTTATAAAAGTTGTTTCACTTGAACTTTTTAATTTGTTGAAGTCAAATTTCATACGAAAAGTTTATACAGTAAACATCTATAAGGAATCCACTCAATTTGACTAATTCTTTTAGAAAGGACGACTAAATGCAGAACATGAAAACTAACTCATTCATAGAGAAAAAAGAAAAGAAAGTTGAAAGGAAAACTCACCTGCCAAAACATCCAATATTAGGGCTCAGTCCACGCTAAGATGAGTGGAGAGATTTTTAAGTGAAATCAAAGACCTCTAAACTTGAACTGATATATAGGAAAAGGTGGCAACTATTGAAACTTGAAGGCAAAATATAGAACAGTGGCAACTCTTTGGGAGGGTGTTTTCTTATTTTTTTTTTTTACAGTCAGATTAGGCGTTAGGTTATTGATTAGGTGTTATTTTTTGTTCTCCTTATCAGGTATTTTATAATTATTTATAAGGGCAAATAGGTAATCTGACTTTTAGGCTTTTTGAGGACATGCTTTTAAGGTAGTATGATATATATATATATTAAATTCCTATTTCTTAACTTATACCTGTTTAAGAGGCCAACCGAACCAAACAAACTTATTTTGGTTAGGATTGGATTGCAATTTTTCAAAATTGAAAACCAAAAAATAGAAACCGAATAATTAAAAAACCAAACCGAAAAACTGAATGCACACCCTAAATTCGATTGTACACCGGTGTTTGAGGTAACGCTACACCGGTGATGGTAAATCCATTCTACCTTAGGAGAAAATATTTCGCAACCTCATATATTGGGCCTAATTAAGTTCCTTAATGAGACGTTGTGAAGTTAACTGGCTCGAATTTTGTTCATGTTCTTTTCTTCTCCTTTCTTTCTGTTCAAATTATTATTCATTTATTGGTTTTCTAACAAATGTAACATAAATGATTAATTAGTGTAATGATTCATACAAAATTTCATACGAAATTTTTTTTACTGACCCAAAAATCATGCTGATCAATTGAGAAGAATTTAGTGGCAGTTAAGTACTTCAATATTTCGACTGTTATTTTGCTTACTACTCCAAGTGTAACCCTATTTTTTCCTTCTTATTTCACTTGCTAAATACCCAACCTCTCAGTAAGTTAAAAAAGAATGGCCCCTGGTTCACACTTGCAGGGAGCAGGACCCAGTATGCCCACGTGTACGTTAGAGCTGTTACATTCCTAACCAGTGATTGTACCATCTACCATGTTTACCGGAAGACTAAAGTAGTGACGACAAATGCTTAGCCCAAACTCCAAGGCTTGGCATGAGATGATGGCCTTTGTAGGGAAGGTGGCAAAAGCAAACAATTCTTTTTGTACTCGTTAAAACGAAAAAGCCAAATAAGGACGTAATTGGGAGTCAGATGAAAAGTGAAATCAACAGTCGTATGCAGTAGATTCTGGTGTGGGTTTGGCAGTATGTAGAGTAAAAAGGTCTGCTTATGTTTTTGCTATTAGTGCTCATTTGGTTTGCAGTACTAGAGAAGTTAATCCTTGCATAAAATTTTATACAGTATTTGGTTGTAAATTTTTAATCTGATACAAATAAAATTTGTATAACTTATACACTAATCTATGTATTATTTTATACCGGATATATCACGGAATAACTAATACACATTTTGGCTATACCTGAATTAACAACACAAAAGACCAAAATAACCGTGTCGTCATTTCATTTCGGCTAGGTCTATTATTATACCTCTGTTACCGCTAACCAACATCAACCTTTGATGAAATTCAGTATAGTCGTAACAGAGTCCAAGATTGGGTTGTCAATGAACCCACAATTGTACGGTTTTATCCATCTACGTAATTATCTTCTTGGTTCACATCTTTTGCAGTTTTGTTGTACTAAATGATTAAAAAGTTCATTATTATCTTGGTGACCAAGTTTTTGATTCTAGTTTTAGTTTCTTTCGAGTTGATAATTGTCATAGCCTTGGCGTTACTCAGGTATCTTGATGTTTAATTATATCTTTGATTATTCGAGTATTGGTTGGCCTCCGGTCTCTTGCTATGTCTGTTCCCCATTGAGGAGAGCAGCACAGGAATGAGGATATTTTTTTTTGTTAAATATAGGGCAAGAATAATATTTTTGCATAAGAAAGGAGGAACAACAAATCTAAAGAAAACTTTTCATTCAACAAAATAAGGTGCTTCAAGGCTACATGAAGCTGTTAACAGAGCCTAGGATAAACTTGTACATGTCTTAAATTATATCATGTATATCCAATTTTTAATACAATGAACCAAACAATGTATAAAAAATAATTCTTGTATTAATAATTCTTGCATTACTAATCTCTACATTATTAATCCATGTATACCTCACTTCGTACCAAACGACCCCTTATTGCGTTATATTTTAAAGAATAGTTTTAAGGAACTTGTAACACGTGTATTTTAATTTTTTTAAAAATAAATTATCGCGTTGTCGTTGTCTTCGTCAATCTTTTTAGTCTTGTTAATTTTCATTACTGCTTTTATTTTTGTGTCTTCAATTTCAGATGCACTGCCCATTGATTATAATTGTTGCTAATTTGATAGCCTTCTTTTCATGCAATAACCACCGGTCATATGAAAAAGGCCATTGTTAAATATAAGTGGAAGCATGACCAATGAAATGGTACAAATGAGTATGCTTATAGGAAAGAATGATCTAACTAAGTCATATTGTTATTGTGAAATTATACTGGGTGTAATACCTTACCGTTCTAACTATTATATAATTATGAATAAATTGAAGAAATTGAATAATTTATTCAGTTTGTCATCATTTACGATGTTGCTTTTTTCATCTTTTATTAAACATAAATAAATCTTGGCACCGTTTTCTCAATATGTTATTAGTACTTCTATTGCTCTAAATGCTTAGATAATTTTCCAAAAAAAAGTATAAATATTCTTGAAGAATAATATGAATATTGAGAGAAACTAATACTACTAATGTAAGCAGTACATATATAACCAAGATCACACAACAATTAAAGCTGCCTGTAACCCTGAAATATTTACATGGTCGTACCACATAAGCACCTAATTTGCACCTAATCTGAGGTGATACTAGGCCGGATAGTCATTATTTTAGAGTGCTGATCGACAATTAATCCTTATCTGGAAAGTTTAGAAGAAAAGCCACTCCCTTCAATTTTCAGGGTTTTATTCCGAAGAGTGAAAAGTCATGTTTTTAAAGAAAAGGTCATTGAATTCATGATTCCAGGATTTTTTCCTAAAAATCAAGACTATAACTTCAAGCTTCAGGAAGTTTCTCTTGCAGACAATGAATGGAGACTGTTACAATGCTTTTAAAAGTTGTAAATATTGGTTATTCCTCGTTTAGCATACTAAAAATGATTATTTGTTAAAATTTTCAGTCATCCTTGTAAAAATTTGGCCCGTAACTTGTTTGTGCCGCGCTAAATGTAAACTAACCAGCATTTTAAAACTTTTAAAAGATTAGCCAGTTTTAGAAACACAAAAAAAAATCCTGTATATTTTACTCAGATTTTAAAACTAAAATTTTTAAATCCCAATATTTTTTACTGGGACTAGCTAAATATGAAGTCTCAGTAAAAAATATTGAAATTTGAAAATTTAGTTCAAAAATATTAGTATAAAATACTGAGACTTAAAATATGAAGTTCCGAGAAATTTTTTTGGAACTTTGAACTAAACTACAAATTTTTTTTAGTGGAGTTTTATTCAAAATTTCAAATATTTATATTATGGCTAGTCTTAAAAATACATATTTTTGAAATCTGGCTACTTTTAAAAAAGTTTATAATTGACTGTTTCTTTCTAAGTTGTGCGAAAACTGATTAGTCATCAAAATTACCTGTCTCCATTTTGCTCTGGGTTGTGTTACTGGGCCTTGTAGTCTGGCTGATTGGGATTTCGTTATGAGAAAATTATGTGGCATAGACATTTAGAAGAGTCCTTAACAAAAAATAGACATATTTTTCTTTTATTATGATTTAAAGACATTTAACATTATGTCATTTACTTATTATAGACATTCTTTTCCACTGAATACTTTTCCACTTTCATGCCTATTTTTTGGGGAATCAATAGATCATGTCAGTTATTTTTAGATGTGATCTTATCTCACTAATTAAAGATATTTATTAAATATTTCACACTATATCAATTAGCTTAATTTTCTCCTAATTTAAAGCAAATCTATTTCTCTCCTCTTCCAGCATGGCTCTACCAAAATAAACAATAAAGTATCAAACCTTCAAGCTTGTAATTATGGATGATGAAGGAACTAGGAAGAAAAGTTTCTTTAACAGACATGTTAATGGTGAATTCAAATTTAAACATGAACAAAATATTGGTGTGAAGGTTCAATATAAGACTTCTTCACATGTTGGAATATTTTATAATTTAGTGTATAGCTTTTGCATATTGTAAAAATATTTTTATATTGTTTATACCTTGTCTTTATTACATGTATATCATTGTGTACATAAACTAGTTATATTACATACCATATATTCATGACAACTTGATCATAAAATAATAGAAGTGATATTGATTCATAAAAATGTATATTTAATACATACCATATGCATATGACAATGCATTATAGGGATACCCAATGATATTTTATACATATACGAGTATTATGCATGGTATATGTACAACTTCATATGGATATAATCTTATATGATATGGACTCGCTGATCCCAATATTTACCAAATATATTGGTTATCATTTATATATTTGTATGCATAAATATAATAAAAGTATTATAAATATATATCTGCTATTTTAGATTTATAAACAGAACAACAAAAATACACATGCAATATGCATTTTTAAAATCAATATATATCAAATATGTACACTTGATATTTGTTTGATATGTATGTGATATATTTTTAATAGTCAATAAGAAGTTTTTATAAAGTATAAAATATGCAAATACAATGATATTTTGTTTTTAAATGGTATGAATAAAACGTGAATACTGTATAAATAAAAAATAAAATTTTAAAACAAAATGTGAATGCGGTAGGGAAAAAAATACCTTAAGAATAAAAGCGTAATATTGTATGAATAATATAAAATTAATATATCTAAAAATGAATGCTATGTGAAAAAAGAATATGTTAATATTTTATGAATACTTAAAAAAAAAAGAAAAAAGAATACAAGTCCATTTACTATTATAAAGGAATTTGTAGTTAGTTAAATATTTGAACTCTTCAAGCAAATCAACAATTTGATAATTATAGATAACCATTATTATTGAATATACTTAACAAGCTGGAGATATAATAGGAAAAGTAGGATTTCAATTTGGATTGAGATTCCCAAATTAATGCTTTCAGTTAGAGTTTCTAGCTAGTTTTAAGGAAAAAAAATGCAATAAACATATTTATATAGGGTAAAATTTGGCTAGCATCTGTGTAAGATTCCTAATGTCTATTTGAAAGTAAGGCCAAGCTTGATTTTGGCTATTTATGTTTTTTTCTCTTTGGTTATTTACGCAAGAAGGCCTACAGCTCCATTCCTCGGACCAAGCATAGAGGGCTATTTGAAAATCTAAGCAGTATTATCTCATTGACAAATGAGAATCTATTGCCTAACCTAGACTTTAAAGACCTGAGGTTTCATATGATCCTAGATATAGTATTTGGATTAGAAGCCTAAAATAGATCAGTAAATGCTGATTTGGTCAAACAGGATATTATTAAAAATGTGAAATAAAAATAAGGAGTTTGATGCAAAATGATGGAAACTCTAGAGTTTGAACAATATTGGGTGATTTGAGTCTAATTGGATCTACTCTTAGTCAGGTAAATCTGGAGTAAGAATCTGTTGATTTGGCCATATGCTGAGTTGATCAATGTAAATCAATGATTCAGTTCCTCCTTTTTTCCCTTTGTTTTTAATTTTTTATTATACAGCTAATTATAGTTCTTTTTAACTTCTCTCTGTGGCAATTATTATCCATGAAAGCATTACAAAATATCTCACGGCATACTTTCATTATAATAAAAGTGACAAATATGACATGTGCGTGTTTCCCTTTTTTAAATTCCTTTCCGCTGTCAGGCAGCTTGAACATGTAACATGTCCCCATTTTCGTAGGCACTTAAAAAAGTAGGGGGTTCTTAATTTATTTCTTAGAGGAACTAATAAACATCATTATATTGATTCCGATATATCAAAGGGATTTGAAAGCTTAATTAAAGTTCAAGAAAATAAGACAATAATAGTTCAAAAGTAGGTATCTAAAAGCTATTAAGATAATGATACGGAACTTAATGATATGTAATTACAGATACATAGTCGTGTATTTGTTAACATATCAACGTCTCCAACCAAGAATAACTCTTGTATTTTCAAAGCGAAATGAGAAACACACCTAAAATTCCAACACGCATAATCCACACATTTGAACTACAACCATATATTCTAGTCCTCGGATTTTTTGAACCTATAAGTCGGTTGACCCTAAAAACGAAAAAAGTACCACAATTAAACTCCAAAGAAATTAAAAAGTCTACCAACTTTTAACGGAGCAATCTAGAAATTGTTATCGTTGAATTAACATAGATTTATAGGCTATAGTAACATGTATTCAAAGTCAAGTTAGGAATATCACTAATGTCATAATTGTTCAATCTACTAGCATGCGTTTGTCAACTGTTGCCAATCGTAGAATCATCTAGTTGTTTGAAACTTACCCCATTTAAATTTATATAATTGCATTTCCTTTTCTTTCTTTAATTTTAATGATTTTATAGTCATTATCTAAAATCATAGTTTTAAATCATAGAATAATGACATATTAAACACCACAAGTTTTTAAAATTGTTATTTTTTTATAAACTCCTTATATAATCAAATAACTTTACATAAACTAGGTTCAAAAAGTCCAGTAAAGTCTAGTATAGCATATAAGAGTCATGGTTACCTCTGCATGAGGTTTCGATAAAACTCAATCTGGACTGAATTAATTTTGAAAAGAATAAAGGCATAGAAAATTCGAAAAAGCATGGAACACCATCCTTAAACCGAAAGAGAAAAGCATGAAAGAGTCATGAGCCAACTAGTGAATCCAGCACTTTGCGTCGCTCTCTGGTAAACCAGTTCTGTCAAGAAAGCTCTCTGTGAATGTTAGAAAAACTGGTGAGTATGTCCTTTTTAAATTTGGTGTGTTTAATTAAAAATTTCCATCAATCTCAACATAGTTACTACCGTACAAGTAGGGGCGGATCTAGAATTTCAAAAGAATGGGTTCACCACTAATATGGCAGAGTTACTGTATCTCCAGAATTGTTCCCGAACCTCATTTCTCAACAAATTTTATTTTATATATAGGTCAATATTATTTTATATGATGATATATTAAGAAAAGAATATTAAAAGGCATTTAAATTGGGATTGATCCCTATTCGTAAGGGTAAGTGAACCAGTATTTGGTCAAGTGAACCATTTAAATTTTTAGAGCATGGATTCTCGAACATCAAATTAGACATATTTTTAAAAAATAGTACATAATATATCTAATTTCGGAGCAGGACCATGAGTTCACGTGAACCAAAATTTAAAGGCAAGATACGCCTCTGCGTACAAGATCTTATCCATTTACATTTTGACTGCGTTGGTCGTATGATTCTATTTTCTTAAGATGAGTTTAGAACTAAATTATGGAGAAAAACTTTTTATAGGTACTCTAGTCTAAAATTACGTTATTCGTGGCAAATTCTTTTCTTAATATACTAAATTTAGGGTAGATAAGAATGTGTAAATAGACTATCTGTGCATGGACATTCTCCAGCAAACTCCATTTTTTCCTTAAGTAGGTGTAATAGTTAATTTTTATAACGTCTTCGATTTACGCTCCTTGTCTGATTTTGAGAGCGACTTCAATTTGCCATGCCCCGTAGCCCAAGCTGCACCACCCCTAGCATTTAGACTTTTTCCACACTCCTCCCTGTCCTCTCTTTGTAGGTAGCCTAATAAGTAGTACACTAGTAATTAGTAAAACAGATACTATAATTTACAATTTAATAATTATAGTATAAAAAACTTATACTATCAGCCTAATTAATAAGCCATTATTAAAGCAGATACTAAAATTTATGTAGTACAAAAAATTTCTACTAAGAGTGCGAGCTAAAAGAAATCAGCATCGCAAAAAATTACACGTGCATGCATGATGCATCTAATCATATTAATTAAGTATAACTAGCTAACATTTTGATGTGAAAACACATATTAAATACTTAAATTTATTAAATAATTTACTACTTCATAATTTTGCATACTTCTGTTTCTGATTGTACAATTTTTGAATATTTTACCTCTAAATAGTCAATGCATGGGATATTTGCTTCGATGTTATTGTAGGGGACTTCTTCACATATCAAGAAAACAATTGTAATATGTGGGACTTCTCCTCTTATGCAGATCTTTGTAATCTCTTCTGATTGTATTAATTTAATTAGTAGGAACTATCTTCTGATTATATTAGATTTGAATATTATGTCAGTTGAGTTAGTGATATCCACAATATTTGGTTCCCTAATTATTATACCTGCCAAAAAATATAATTAAAAATGAAGTTGTTATATTTGCTTATTACTAGAAAATTAAATGAGACTGCTAACATTAATAGACTGAATATATATATATATACACACACATGTCCCAGTCAGATTATTTCATTTTCCATCATTCTTAAATTGCCTATATTTGCTAATTATAGACAGAGTCCCCTACTAATAAATACACACCACATGTCTCTTGCGAGTTTTGTACCTCTTCTTAGACCTTCCCTTGGCTTCTTCAGTTCATAAATATCTCATTTCTTTTCATACAGTTTACTTTCATTGCTACGAAATAGTAAAGGGGCGTTGTCATTCCTATTCAGAAATTATTTTCCAATATCAACAAGAAGTGAACAAGAAAATGAAGGGTAAAGTTGTTGAAGATGCATTTGTTTACAGTGAAGAGACAAATCTCACTGTTCTCAAGACTTCTCTTTTCTTCACTGGTGATGGCTTCACTGCATATGATTGCAACGGCCAGCTTGTTTTTCGAGTAGATTCCTATGGACCTGACTCTCGTGACTTGGGTGAACTTGTTCTTATGGACGCCACTGGTAGATGCCTTCTCACAGTTCGCCGTAAGGTATTGACTTTAGTCTCTGTTTTCCTCCTCCTCAACATGTCACAACTCCTGAACATTTTGTTTGGTGTTTAAGTTATACTCCTATATACTATCAAAAAATAAATTTACATTAGATCATTGGAATGTCAAATTCGATGACATGAATCGAGCTTAAGAACCATGGTCCATGAGAATTTATATAGTCGAGCTATAACTTGTTTGACATTGAGGCATAACTATTACTCACTCTGTCCGTTTGTCCAAAAAAAAGTGTCTCTTTCCATATTTGGTAATTCTTTAATTCCAAGTTTTGTTTTGGACCACAAGATTTAAACTTATTGGCGCACATTACACACAACTTTAATTTTAAACCATAGGATTCAAAAGTCTTTCTATTTTTTTAATCTCCACGCCAAGTCAAATCCATACTATTTTTATTGTAGATCACTCAAATGATATTTATAGGTGAGCATACATAAATATACAGAGTTGTAATTTTTTGAAAATAAGATAGATTACATATTAGACAACTGTTTAAAGTTTTGCTTGCACAGTGTATATATTTTAAACGAGTTTGTTCTTTATCAATTCTCAATTTGCCCTTGGAGTTATCTCCTAATTGTAAAATTCATTACGCATTATTTTAACATCATATAAAATGCATCACTAAAATCTAAAACTTGTGTTCTTGTAACTAATGAGTATTTCTTTTGTGTTTTGCCATAGTGTGATTTGCCTAAATATTACTCCAAGAAATTAGGAGTGAGTTGATGGCAAGAATCTAATGTGATTAGACTAGTTGACTAAGTTATAATTTCTTTTGATGTTTTGGAACAGAGGCCGAGTTTGCATAACAGGTGGGAAGGCTACTTAGGGGAAAGAGTAGAAGGAAAAAAGCCAATATTCAGTGTACGTAGATCCTCAATAATCGGAAGATCTAACGTGACAGTGGAGGTATACAGCAATCCAATAGAAGAGTATCAAATTGAAGGGTCATTTGCACATAGGAACTGTACATTTTTTAACGCTGATAAAGTATCAGTGGCTGAGATTAGACGCAAAGTGGATGCTTGTGCAAATGTGGTACTTGGGAAAGACGTTTTCTCTTTATCAATTAAGCCTGGTTTTGATGGTGCATTTGCAATGGGCTTGGTTCTTGTGCTTGATCAAATCCAAGGTGATGATTCTGTTGATCTCTTTGATAATCGGGTTGATGTTCACCCCATCTCCGATGATCCCAATCTTTCTTCTTAATATTTCATCTCTTGTAACTGTTATCTATATAATTAATCTTTTCTTTGTTTCTCCTTTTCTTTATGTATAAAATAAGAAATCTTACTAACTGAAGCTAGTAAAGTAATCTTGTTTCCCTGAATCAAAGAAAAGATTCTGGATTAATACGTATTTTAAGAATTCAGCAGTACATTAGGGGAATTTGTTATCCCATATATTATTAAGATATGGAAAAAAAGTACTAGAAGAGATAACAGAAAGTGATGGTTATTTTATTTCTGATATGTATTTGGCATTGAAATTATTTGTTCATAGTGTAGACCGCTAAACGCGACGGATGCTTAAGCCATAAGAATGGTCCTTAATACTTACTAATTTGTTTACATAAAGCGGTTCTTCCACTTGTTAATTTGGTGCGACCTTATGGTGTCCAATGTAATCCTCCAGTTCTTGGTTACTATCTCAGCTCAGGGTACAAAACAACAATGGTTTCTATTCCGGTATTGGATTAAGTTTTATATGCTGATATTGTATACGTAATATTTTTTTTTAGTACTAGTACCAGTATTTGGTATTGTTAAGATCATGACATATGATATGAGCATATCCAGAAGCAGATCAATCGCACATGTCCAAATCAACGTTTAAATTGCTTCTGCATTGCGCCACTGATGGTGCGGGATAGTTTTCTGGCTTTCCTTATCGTGGTGGACCTTTTTATGGGAGTGCTATCATGTTTCTTTCCACTAGAGTCTACAAAAACAAGCAAAGCCTTAGAATAAATGCAGATCAGATTTAATTTGAGGGATGCTCTACTTCCAGAGTTTCAGCTCCGTCCACCTATCCATCTTTTACTGCAGTCTTTAGGGTTTTGTATGTGTATTGGTAACAGGATCCTGTTTTTATACAAGTGGACTGTTATATAATCAGACACTATCCGTTAGGAGCAAAGGGAATGTGTCCAGTGGCAAAGTATTTTACATCATTATTTTTGAAGTTTCTCGTCAAGCATTTTACAACAAAATTGATTTCACCTATTTACCTACAAAAAGAATTGCTTTTACCTTCATTGAGAACTTAGCTTCAGATTTTTCTTTCGCTCTAAGTGGAGAGAAAAGCTGCGGGAGGATTATGCATCCCATCGTGTTTGTAACTTTTTCCTTTTACACCTGTCATTCAGCTGATGTCCCCCTTGTAGATTTGGGGATCATATGGATTGATCCGTTGTCTGAATAGTTGCCAGGCGCCATATGGCCCACGAATATAGTCAAATGGAGTTGTGTCACCTACAGTATGCTATAAAAAATCACATTATTCTTAGCCATTCCTCGGAAACAATCTCTCCACTTTAGTATATCCAACTCACTCCAACCCCACTTATAGTATATTCCTGAATATTTTAATTCGAATTCTGATTGTATAAAATTTATTAAAGAGAACTAAGAATTTGATTCCATTTCAAGGGCTCAAACCAATACCTTTAACAAAGAAATATCACTTATGCCACCACATCCCACCCTCCTTTCGCTATTTTATTAAAAACAGACCTAAAGTAGCTGGAATACGTGTTTCGTTGTATGCATGGCCTGATTGAATGGTAGGGAGGTATCGATAAAGCGACTGATAAAATATTTCCATGTGGTACACATTTGTGAAGATCCATTACTTGTTTTTATTTTAATTTTAATGCGTATACATCGAGCATGGTCTGATTTCCAGACGTCCATAGATTTGAACCCATCATTTTGGCAGTATTAGGACAATATGTTACTCCTATTAAACTCTACAAAATAATCGCTATTGAGTGCGACTTCCAGTAAAATCGTTCCAGCAGATTTCGAAACTACTTTGTCAGCATGAATTTACCATCTAAACTAAATCAGCCACCTTACATGCTTTCTAACACTAGAAAGTAGAAACTTTTAAATGAGGACAGTTAGTCTTATCCGAATTACAAACAGATTGAAATTAATTTTAAAAAGATTTATTTATATTGGATTAACGAAAATGGTAAAACTATTAATTTACATGCTCAGTAGGTAACATATACCATAGTCCATAATTATTTAATTTGCTCAAGTATATTGGCGATACTACAGGTACATATAAACAGAAGACATGCCAATCAAAATTATATATACGCGCAGATGAACGATTGTAAATACTACTACTATAATTTTATTGAAACTCGTAAAATATCACCAGAACAATCTGCGATTAAAACAAAACTGAATCCAACAAAAGCTGGTAAACAAAAAAAAAAAAAAAAAATCAATCAAAGATATTTTCATCATAGTATATATAAGCTCTCCAGTATAATAAATGGGAAGTTCAAGAACCTCCTTAACTTGCTCGATCTACAGAAAAGTGGCCAAGGCAATTGAAGATAGACTGAGCAGAAAACTGGCCAATATAGTTGTTGAGGACGAAGGAGGAGGAGGAACACTACCACCAGGAATGGAACTCGAAGGTCCAGCGGCAGCAGCTGGTGTTGGTGCACAAGCTTCTGGCTGTGTGGAAGAGGATGGTGAAGGCACAACAGGGGTGGCTGGATTGCTCGGGGTGGGTGGGTTGGCTCTTGGAGTACCAGTGCTGGAAACTGTAATTGCCAATTTCTGTCCATTTTGGCAATGCCTGCCAAATGTGCAAATGTAGTAGTGATCTCCAGCAGAGTCAATAGTCATATTCGCGGGTCCGGTCATTATAGAATTGCTTATGGCATTTTGCGAACTGCACCCATCGAATGATGCCTTTGGTACTTGTTGCACGTCATGTTGGTCGGTCACAAAATTGAAGACTATCAAATAGAAATAGAAGTAACATGATAAGGCACTAAATGTAGTTGGTAACTTTACAGAATAGTTGTTTTTAGCCAGGATACATAAGTATAATTTAAGCTGAAAGATATGTGAAGGAAAGTGGATACTGAGAAAGAAATCATACCTAGTGTGTCGCCAATCCTGAATGTTTTCCCCGCAGCCCAATTTGTATAAGCTGCCGCGCCATTGTTTGGTACGGTCCAACCTATATTATCCCCTACCACATGAACAGTTTGGGCTGTTGTGACTTGCACCAAAGTTGTGACGGCTAAAGCACCAAACACAATCAGGAACAGAATTTTTTCCATGTCTTTGCTTTTTTGTTACTTTTCTGTTTTGAAAGAAGATTTTTGGAAGATATTCAATCAGAACTGAGGAAGTAGTTGCTGATTGCTAGTTCGCTAGGGGATAATGAGATGCCTACAGCCAAATGACTTAATATAAGTGAAGGGATTTTGAATTGGTCTAGTTCTTAACTTGACTGTGGTGCTAGGTCTTGAATTTCAATTATAGCAGCAAGAGTTGTATGGGAAATCAAAGTGAGATATTAATGCTGAATGGACCATTGGTACATCCACAAGAAGAGAGCTAAAGGAAGCACCCGTAACTCGTAAGACAAAGGGACAAGGCGGGCTAATTCAACGCCCAAAATAATCAAATACAGCAATTCAATGGACACTTGACTTGGACCTTTCGTTTTAGGTACGATGGACATTACTATTTTTTCCATATGATTTACGAAGTTTGTATTTCCTAAAAACGTATCAGTTTTACAATTAAATTTATATTTAGTTGAGTCTAAGACAACCGTTTTATATCTCAATTCGATCGATTGATAAGCAGTTTACGTTGACAAGAATCGATTTCTAGCGATTTAATTCGAAGACAGTACGAATACTGATTTCAAAGATGCAGATACAAAGTCAAGTACGAAGGCATGTATGAACGGATAAAATCGAAGCAGATGACTAGTTAGTAATTCACGATGAGATGATTCCGTTCAAGTTTCTTGTCGAAGACAAATTACGAGCTTGATTCCGTTTAAAGCAAAATGCCCGGTTTTAATCAAACACGATGACAATGATAGATACGATGACGAGCGAGTGTAATACAAATGTATTCAATCAGATAATGTGATTGTAGAGCGATATCAACAATTCACTTGATATAACTTATACTAACGAGTAAATCGATAAGTTATCTTATGCAAAACGACAACAAGTTAACGGGATTGAACTCAGTAAATCAAAATCACGAATAATATAAGCAGCAAGTAGGAAACAAGACAAGCAACGATCAAACGAGTAGATGATAAATAAATAATTAAAGCGATAAAAGCTAATTGTATTGAAGAATCGGAGGATGGTGCTTCGATGAAAGAGATGAATCTTCTTCCACGTTTGAACCAAGCCACGACTAAGTTTAATACAAAGGTTGCTTTGATAATGACAATAAACTATGGTGTGATGAGAGAACAAAATGAAGAAATTTGTATAGCTGGTAGACTGAGAGTAATGTTGTTCAGATGAACGTGTCTCCAAATGAGAGCATGAGGTCCTATTTATAGGTTGAAATGATGAAGGATTCCCAACCCTAGAAAAATTCCACTTTGTCACGTTTCTCTTCCAACAGTTGCATATCTTCACACACTTCCGCCGAATCCGTTAAATCCATTCCGATAAACTTGGGATGAGGACAAGCTGCGTTATCCGTTGGAACATTGCCTTCGAAATTACCCGATCACAACAACACATAACCGATCACGAAATTGAACGAAGCAGTTTCTTTCTGATCAGAACGTCTTTGAAATCAACTAATGCCTTGTCCTATAACCAAAACAGAAAATTGTGATCGAACAGAAATCGACCAATACAAAGTTGATTTGCACTTGTTGTACGTATGTTCTTCGGGTCATTTGGTTTTATGGCAAGTTAAATTTTTTCAGCTCATTGTCAAATTTCTTAAAAGATCTTATTCTTGTACGAGAAATCTTTGCTTGGTCATTTCTTCGATTCAAATTGTAGAAGATTATAGTGACACTTACAAAAATACCCACAAAACCTAAAATAATTACAGTCAATACCCACTACTTTCAAATATTACCCGACCTACCCACTAAATTATTTACTCACTCTACCCATCCAGACTTGTATACCATAGTTTATGCAGTATACCATAAAACTATACATCTATAAGGCATAACAAAGGTATACAGTAATAAATGGCCCTCTAAACTTGTATATCATAATTTATGCAGTATACCTTAAAGGTATACACCTATAAGGCATAACAAATGTATACAATAATAAATGGGTAGGTTGGGTAAAAGGAACAAGGGAGGAACTGGTGGTGTTATTCGTAACCACAATGGCGATTGGGTGTTAGGTTTTCACAACCATATTCACTCAACCCAAGCTATCCATGCAGAATTCTTGGCTTTTTGGCATGGCTTAAATATTATCAAGGAGCATCAGCTCTATCCCATCATAATAGAGACTGATTCTTCTGAAATTGTTGCTACTCTAAACGAAAATAATACTAATATTGGTGCTTTACTTTGTGACTGCAGAAAGCTGATGGAAACAATGGACATGGTGGAGCTTAGACACTGCTTTAGAGAAGGAAACAAGGTGGCTGACCAGCTAGCTAAAATGGGACTTGATCATAGCCAATCTACATCTCAATTTGTGTTTGCTGAACCCACTACTACTAATCTATTATCTCTATGTTTTAATGACTCCAAAGGGTGCTTGTACCCTAGACAAATTTCTCTAGCGGCATGTAATATTTTGGCCAGTCTTGGCAACTATGATGCTCAACACGTAGTCATGCCTTTTGCTAGCCTACCATAATATATAATATATATCGTATTTTCACCAAAAAAAAAAAAAAAAACTCTAATCAATTAAAGTTCTCCAAACACGTTCAACGCGCGACGTGGGCTGTGTCAACCTGATCCAATTCAGACGCTAAGTTTCTTTCAAAAATAAACCAAATAAGTTTTTTTTTTTAATAATATTATATATACTATGAATACTAATTAAACTTATGAAATTATAAAGATTCAGGCTTCCATTCCAGGTCAAATATTTGAATGATAAGACGAATATACGAAATCAAATTCTAATGGAGGAGAGAAAATATTGTTCCTTCCACTATGGGTTAATGAACCTAATTTTTCAAAAAGCAAAAGCTTCACGATGTTTGGAAAATTGTAACCCCGTTCACTTTAGCTATGCCAGGTTTTCAAATATGACTGAATTGTGTGAAGTTGTGGTGAACCTTATAGTCTTATATCAAGACTGACGACTTCTATATTTGCTGTTATAGTCTATTAGAAAACGGAAAAACTACAGCAACTTTCCCTATTAACATGCAAAAGTGGTACGGCAAACACTATGCATGATGCTAGAGGGACGAAATTTTACTAGGACAAGTAGTGGCGGATACATTTTTGGTGTTTGCCGGTTTAATTAAACTCAATATTTTCAGTACAAAATTTAAATGTATGTGAAAAATTAATGATAAATTCAACAATTACAATTAAATTTGAGGTGTAAACTTATAGACATGAATATAATGTTAAAAACTTTAATGGTTAGACTCATTATATATAAATATTAAATCGGTCTTTTGACAAGTCTATAACGCATCTACTTTTGGCAAGTCTTCCCAGAAGCAAGTCGTAATCATTGTCATTAATTGATAAGGTGGTGGAGTCAAATTACGCTATATTTTGTACGGAATGGCATGCATATAAGTAAATTTTCCACTGCCTTAATTCATTTCCACATTATGGGACCTTCACCCCACACCGATTTGTTAGGGTTTTTTGCCCTGAATTTGTAACCTATTAGGACTCTATTTCTTGAAGGATGAAAAAGAGTTCTAACAGGAATATATCTCCTTTTATGCCTATCCTTTTCTTGAAGGATAAGTTTTAGAACTCCTATAAATAGGATCTTCTCTTCATAACAAAGTGAACAACCAAAAACTCCACAATGTAGTCATTAAAAAAAATCATGTTTAGGGGGAGACTTTTTATTTTAGTAGTATTTTATTAGTAGTTTTAATCTCTCCCTATGTAGCCAATTGGCCAAACCACTTTCAATAAATAGTTTTAAACCCTTTTGATATTTGATTTATTGTCATCCAATGTTTGATGTGTTAGCTTCCGCATGCACCATGTTGTTTCGATCCCAACAAGCCACATGTAGCACCACAATTTTTTTTTGATAAATCTTCATCATCGTTATATTGAGTATGCAGCGGAGTGAGTGCGTGGGGCCCGACTTAGCCTTTACTCGTTGTGGGCCGGATTACTGCTTGCCTTTACCCACAACTTTGAGGGCCCGGTTAATGTCTTTGTCCGTCTATCCGCCGGTTTACAACCTTTGGCATAGCTTCAAAGACGCACACATAAGTTACTCAATTGTTGATGTGGGTGACACACAGTACAGTGAATCTCCAAATAAGCAGAGATGTTTCATGTGGAACTTAGTTCGAGGGGGAGATTGTTTGGGTGTGCGAACCAAGTCCCACATCGGAAGTTGGCAAGGAAAATAACCTACTTATAAGGTGTAGGGATCTCTTAATGGTGTGAGGCCTTTTGGGAAAACCGTGCGGGCTTAGCCCAAAGCGGACAGTATCACACCATGTTAAGAGCACCTTGGGCTGTTTTAGCCCAACACGATTCCCACTCTACTCTTGCAAAGTCTATGTGTTCCATTATTACGGAGAGGAAAAATTTGCAAATTAAAGTATAGGTTCCGTAAGACTGTAACAACATGCCGTTTTCAGTCGTAATATAGATACAAATACTAGTGTAGTAGTACTCCCTCCGTTCCAATTTATGTGTCATATCATATAAATCATTTCAGTACTAGCAAAACTTTAATTTTGAAGTTAAATTGTTACCAAATTTGGAATGCTGATATTCTTTTTGGAACAGACTAATAAGGAAATGCTGCCACATAAATTGGAACGAAGGAAGTAGTATACTACTAATCGCGTTACCTTGAGTTGTTTATAGTGTAACAAAAGGATATTAAGGCATCTCAAATATGTAACCGATTATTTCTCGTGTTATCAGAGGAAAAGATTTATGATTTTAAGGATATATACTGACGATAATTAGGAAAAAGATTTGGATGAAAGCAGAGGCGGGTCTATGTAGAAATGTTGGGTGCACCGGCACCCGTTGACATGATAAAAATTCTATATATATATATATATATGTGTGTGTGTGTGTGTTTAAATACCTTAAAAACGTATAAATACATTACTTGGCACCTCAGTCATAAAATACTCAATGGGTGTACTGGTCAGCTGATCTAGTGGTGCTATTACCGTATTCAAATCCTCGGTCCGCCTCTGGATCAAAGAAAATTTACCTAATGTTTTTTCACTAAACAATATCTGACATATTGTTGAGTGGCAAGAAATGGTCCTGCATAGTTTTAATTACAGCGATGACTCAATTTGTTTAGCATCTATACACGAATTTGTTAAGCTGTAACATTTTTTTGTTACATTTAGATGTACTTGATAGTGCTACTGAACTATTCCTTGTATATATATGCATCACTTCGAATTTTAAACAATTATATTGCATTTTCTTAAGAAATGAGTCTAAATTGCGAATAGTTAAATCAGGAAGTAGGCTAAAATGTTCCCTGATGAAGGCTACATATATTATAAACTTCGTGGACCTTAGAGGTCACTATCAATTTACATGCTCGGCAGGAACACATATTATAATTACTTAATTTGCGCGATACTACAGAGACATAAACAGAAGGCATGCCAATCGAAATTATCCGCACAGATGATTGCAAATACTGCTGCTTTTATTTTATTGAAACTCGTAAAATATGACTAGTACAATCAGCGATTAAAACAAAACTGAATCCTATACAATCTGGTAAACCTCAAAAAACTCCATCAAAGATTTATTTTCATCGTAGTATATATAAGCTCTCTAGTATAATAAATGGGAAGCTCAAGAACCTCCTTGTCTGATTTAAAGAAAAATGGCCAAGGCAATCGAGGATAGGACGAGCGGAAAACTGGTAAATATAGTTGTTGAGGATGAAGGAGGAGGAGGAGCACTACCACCAGGAATGGAACTTGAAGGTCCACTAGCAGCTGCAGGTGTAGGTGCACAAGCTTCTGGTTGAGTGGAAGAGGATGGTGAAGGCACAACAGGGGTTGCTGGAGTGCTCGGGGTGGGTGGGTTGGCTCCTGGAGTACCAGTGCTGGAAACTGTAATTGCTAATTTCTGTCCATTTTGGCAATGCCTGCCAAATGTGCAAATGTAGTAGTGATCTCTAGCAGAGTCAAGAGTTACATTCGCTGGTCCGGCCATTATAGGATTGCCTATGGCATTTTGAGAGCTGCACCCGTCAAATGAAGCTTTAGGTACTTGTTGGACGTCATGTTCGTTGGTCACAAAATTGAAGACTATAGAAAAGAAAGAAAGGTAACATGATAAGTCACTAAATATTGTTTAAGCGGAAAAATATGCCAAAGGGAAGTGGAAATTGAGAAAGAAATCATACCTAGAGTGTCGCCAACCCTGAATGTTTTCCCGGCAGCCCAATTTGTGTAAGCTGCTGCACCATTGTTTGGTATGGTCCAACCTATGTTGTCCCCTACAACATGCACCGTTTGGGCTGTAGTGACTTGCATCAATGCTGCGACTGCTAAAGCACCAAACACAATCAGGAACAGAATTTTGTCCATGTCTCTGCTTTTTGGTTATTATTCCTTTTGAAAGAAGATATTTGTAAGCTGAAATCCTATTAGAACTGATGAAGTTGCTGATTGGTAGTTTGCTAGAAGATGATGAGATGCATACTTCCATATGGCTTTATAATAAGGGAATGGATTTTGAATTGGTCTAAACTCTTAACTTGCATGGTGCTGTTAGGTCTTGCATTTCAACTATAGCTAGAATGGTGGAAAATCAAAGTAGTAGTAAGAATTTAATGATGTATGGACCACTGGGGACATCAACAAGAAATGAGCTAGAAAGAAGCACCCGAAAGAGAAAAGTAGAACGCGGGCTAATTCAACTCCCAAAATAATCAAATGAATTAAGTCAATAGACACAGCTATAACCTTTCTTTTACGGTATGTGGGATTTCACAGTTTGTCTATACGATTTACAACATTGATTTGCAGCTGCGTACGTAAGTTCCTCCTAGATGATTTACCTGAGAAATTTTTGCTTTTATTAGCGCACGTTGACTCCCGTGTTGAATAAAGTTTTATAATTTTATCCATTATTTCAATTTCTAACTTAAAACTAAGAGTTTGATGGGATTTGGCATGGAACGCTACCATTAAATTAGTAACCGAAAGGAGAATACATGAAAGAGAGGGACATAGGACCTTACCTCCATATGCGGACCTACGGCCTGTGAAGGGTATCAATTTGATACCCCTTCGCAGGAAAATTACACTGTATAGATAGGTAATTTTTTTTATGTATGTATACTATATATTGAGCCCCCTAATTTCAACTTGTTTATATTTTGATACCCCTTAACAAAAATCCTGGATCCGCCACTGCTTACCTCTTCTCAGCAAAAGTATGAATTGACTAGAACCAATTATGTACAACAATATGTCCAACAAACTTTATCAACTAACTTAGAGAATAACTAAGATGGTAACTTAGAAAATAAAGTGTTAGTCTTCCATCTTAATCATCCTTCTATGTCCTTCCCAGAATCAAAAATATTACTAGGATTACCTAAAAAAGAAACTATCGAAGGATTTTTCCATCCAGCTTTAGGTTAAATACATGAATGCTTACAAAAAATTATATACTTCCTTATCCTTTACTTGCCTTATTCTGAAATTTGGCATTTGCAATTTTCCCATTCTGAAAAGTTCTTTTGCTTCTCTAGGCAACACCAAAAAGAGCAGCCTTAGCCTATGCAAGATTCTATCAATTCTCCTTTTTTTTTTCCTCACCAAACCTCCAATGCCTGCAGTTTTTTTAATCTGAGTTGGTGCTACTATCAGTGTAGAATTTTAGCCAGCATTGCTGGGGGTGCTTCCAAACTACGGGCACACTCATTATCTTTGGTCTATAAGATTCATTTTGATGACAATTTTGCACATTTCCCATTCCCTCTCCATGCTGATGCCTTGACTTCTCAAAAATATCTTGACATGAAAGTGCATTTCTTGTTTGACCTTAGCGGTGGCGGAAGGGCGGTAGGCGACCGCCCTTCGCTAGAAAATTATACCACTATATATTATACATTTTGAACACTATTGACACAACTAATAGTGCTATCTTAGTGATGTAGGGTGGTCAAATTTAGCTAAACAACCTGTGATCGAATCCCAACTTATATATTTTGAAAGAAAGTTTTTTTTTTTTTTTAAAGCTTGAAAATACTTGAAAAAAATTCCTGGCTATGCCACTAGACCTTAGCTAATTGAGCTTTTACTTTTCCCTTATTGGGCAGAACATCTTGACTTCCAGATTTAAAAGCAAATAAACTTGGAGCAGCCTGACATAAAGCTTTGTGTTCCAGTTAGTGTAGTTAAGATCCCATCAATATTGCAGTATCCCATTCAAGGATCTAGAACTAATGTCAATGCCCAATGGTCGTGAAACTACCTTAGAGGCTTTAAACATGGAATTCTTAGCGTACTATATATGGACGACAATTGAAAGTTATCCTTAATTTACCATTCGGAACCACCACCTTTAGAGGCTCTAAAACATGGAAATTTTAAATCGAGATCGTGTGTTTTCTTGTATCCAAACAGGCAGAACTTAAACTTTACATGCTTGGTAGGAATTATAGCAGAATTAAGCACCTTCATAATGTGTTTTAGATGAATTAGGCGATAGTCGCGAAACAACAGGGATATATAAAAAGAACATATGGACCAAAATTATCTGCAGAGATATGATTGCCAAAAAACGACAAGAATTTTACTACACCGAATCCAATACAAGCTAGTAAACAAAAAAATAGTTCCCTCACATATGGTTATTTATTAGTAGTACAGTCTCACGTATAATAAATGGGAAGCTCAATGAAAAATGGCCAAGGCAATCGCGGATACACTGAGCACAACACTAGCCAACACAGTCGTTGAGGATGAAGGAGGAGGTGGAGCACTACCACCAGGAATGGAACTTGAAGGTCCACCAGCAGCCGGTGTAGGTGGGTTGGCTCCTGGAGTAGTACCAGTGCTAGAAACTGTAACAGCCAACTTCTGTCCATTTTGGCAATGTCTGCCAAAAGTGCAAATATAGTAGTGTTCTCCTTCAGACTCGAGAGTCACATTTGTTGGTCCAGTCATTATAGGATCGCCCATGGCATTCTGTGAACTGCACCCATCGAACGATGCCTTTGGTACTTTCAGCACGTCATGTTGGTTTGTCCCAAAGTTGAAAACTGTTAAAAAAGAGTTCATTAAAAAAGTAACATGATAAGATAGTGAATATAATTGATATCTCAAAGGAAAAAGGAAATTGAGAGATTAACTGTACCTAGAGTGTCACCAACTCTGAAGGTTTTCCCTGCAGCCCAGTTTGAGTAAGCTACTGCACCATTGCTTGGCACGGTCCAACCTATGTTATCCCCTACCACATGAACCGTTTGGGCTGTTGTGACTTGCACCAAAGCTGCGACAGCTAATGCACCAAACACAATCATGCCCAGAATTTTGTCCATAATTCTACTTTTTGGTTAAATTTTCCTTTGAAAGAAGATTTTTGAAAAAAGATCCTGTCAGAACTGAGGAAGTAGTTGTTTGCTAGTTAACTAGAGGACAATGAGATGCCTATGGCGAAATAGCTTTATATAAGGGAAGGGGTGTTGAATTGGTCTAAACTCTTAACGTGCATGGTGTTAGGTCCTGAATTTCAACCATAGAAAGATAGGTGGGAAATCAAATTAGGATTTTAAAAATGTTTAATTGACCATTGGGACATCAACAGGAAATGAGCGCACAGTCGAAAGAGAAAGTTGTAACGCGGGCTAATTCAACTCCCCAAATAATCAAATTTTGCAAGTCAATAGACACTTGACTTGAACATTTCCTTTTACGGTACGTGGACGGTGGAACTCCACTATTTCTCTATAAATTTTACGAAATTGATTTCTATCTGGTAGGTAAGTTCCTCCTTAGTTGTCTAAGACATTAGTGCTTCTAATTTCATAACGCTAAGTTGTCACTCAGACAATTGTATAGTACTCCTAAAAAGTCACATATTTATTTGTTCATGAACAACAACAAAAAATAAATGAATATATCGGTCACATTATCGGTGGGAGTCCACAATAAATCATAGTAATGTTCTTTTTAATTTCCGAAAGATCTGATTCACTGAAACTAAGTTTCATCGAGTAGTATTATTTAAGCTGACGAATGAATCTTTGAAATCCTTGCATTTCTCCGTCCTGTTTTTCATTCAAACAAGAGAGAACGCCGTTTTGTTTGGCTATGCAAAGATGGTGATACGTAACAGTAATTGACCAAGCACATTTTAAGCAATTAAAGTCAACCAGATAACGTTCCCTAAGTCGATTTTCTAAATACGGCTTCCAGAATAGTGACAACTTCTCCTTATATTTGGGCCACTTGCAGAAATGCTGGAATTGCATATTCTCCGAGTTTACACTTCTTAGTCGCAGTTGAAGAAAAATAGAACAAACAACCACAGCGTTGACCTGTTTAACAAATTAAAGTTACTACATATTACATTAGACTTCAACTTTTCGTGTATTTGTAGAGATTGATTTCATTTTGCAATAACATTTTGTGCAATCATGTCCAATATATAGTTATATACTGTACACTCATCCGGATGGAAATCAATGGCACCTCATGGATCATGTCTCCATAACAGCACATATATATACGGGCACCAACACCAGGGGCAGCCCAATAAGATTTGTGGCCTAAAGCTAGACCCCAATTAGATGCCTTAGATTTATTTAATAAGTAATATTTATGCGTATTGTATAGCCTTGAGCTCTCCCACCTTAATAGCTAGCTTTTGGGATGTGGTTCTCCCAAGATTGTATCAATAGTATCAGAACCACCCACCACCCTCCGTACACCGTGCCTTGAATGGTGATGCCGGCATTGCAGTGTTCGCCCGGAGCTAGGTAGTGTCTAGCGCACAGCCGTCGAGGATGACGGATGCGGAGTGTGGTGGTTTGTTATGAACTATTGCAAGGTATGGAACTTGAGTCCCACATCGGCCAAATGGGGGCTGTTATGGGGTTTATATAGCCTTGGGCTCTCCCACCTTAATAGCTAGCTTTTGGGGTGTGGTTCTCCCAATATAACATACAGACCATCATGTGCACACAGACCATCATGTGCACGTCAACATATATTGACTGTTAAGATAATATTTTTATATATTCAAATAATCTAATAATGTTACTAAGTTGTTAACTAATATCATTCATTTGAACAATTCAAGCAATCATATTTACTGTGAAAAGATGCTTTGATCCATCATTTTATAAAGAGAACTCTAACTCAATACGAAACATATGTAAGAGACATTTTTTTTAATTATCATAATTGTCAATAATTATTCATTTTCATATACTGCATATTTATTAAAATTTGAGTTCTTTATCTAAATTACTTATTTGACATTCTAATTCTGAAAAAGAAGTACCAAATCTAAGTCTATTACCTTTCTATTCTTAGTAATTTTATAAGTACATGTATAACACAACAATTTTGGGCCTTAATTTTGGGGGGCCTAAAGCAAGTGCTTTAGTGCCGGCCCAAGTAGTTTAGTTGCCTCCCCCTTGAGCCGGCACTGACCGACACCTGAACTTCCTGGTGGGATCTCTGGATTAATACCACCTAGCAGTACAGAGTTCTATTAATAGAAGCATCAAGAAAAAATGAATGAACAGTTTTTCAAATACCTTAAAACTGGTGAATATATGGATAGAGAATTAGATGTCAGTATGTTACCGCTTAAACTAGAGGAACAAAGCAAAATGAGAAGAACCTATGTCCACAAACAAAACAATAACCTGACTTAACCTTGAGGAACCGCGCTCGAGATGAAAGAACAGTTGCCATATTCAGAATATATTGACTACACTTCAGAAAGATAACCTGCAAATTATTCTAGAAAGCAACGCCTTCCAAACATGCTAAAGATTGCCTCAACTTCAGCTGCCTAGTGTCCAACTTCATAAATTTGTTGATAATCCAGCAGTTGGGAGATGGGACAATATGTTGCACAACAATTGAATAAGCAAAACAGCAAGTGTGTACTTTCTTGATAATCTAACATATGAGTTCCACAATAAACAAGACCCTACTCATGTCACTAAGAGATTAGCTAACCACGATATATAACCAACCTACAGATAACAGATGCAGTGTTACAGCAGATTGGGAGTTGATACGCCAAAAAAGAAACTAGTTTCTAAACATACTAATACAATTATCCAGGCAAATCCCAGTGCAACGGATGAAACATGCACTGGAGAAGGACCCAAGTTATTTTAGATATGCTACATTCAACAACTAATGGGAGCAGCAGACTGATGTTGTGGGGTATGTGCCGGCTCCGGCTGGTTAATCTTGCCATTATCCAACATCAAACTTGCCCTGCTATTCTTATCTTTCTCCTCTTCCAGCGACCTATGCTCTCCAAGGTTCTGGTGGAAGTCATTGGTTTCCCCAATAAATGCAGGTTTCTGAATGTTGTTAATATCCTCCACTGCAACAATAGTTTCGGGTGTGACATTATCTGGAATGCCATGATTCACATCATCAGCACTACTTCCCTTATAAATCTGTTGCTCCTTGACTTCTGCTCCTGCTTCAGCAGCATTTGTTTTTTCAAGTGCAGCATCTGCAACCAGTCCATTGAAAAAATCCTTGTCGGTGGAATCATTCTGGACATTGGTATCAATTGCTATGGTCTCATGTGCACCATTTTCTGCAATTTTACCTCCATCAACTTGAGTGTAATCACTGATCTCATTCATCCTCCCTGAAACCTCTCTATCAGACACCTCCATTTCTTTTTTGTGCTCTGTGTCTTCTTTCTGAGCCCCTAGCTCATCCTTTCCCTCGTCCTCCATTTCATTTTTTCCAACATTCTCCTTCTTCCCTGAGCCTTCACTTTCTTCTTTGCCAGATTCCATCTCTCTCTTGTCTAAGCTTTCCTTCTCTCCCTTATCAACATCCATTTCCTTATCTTTCTTTGTAGCAGAGGATGTTCGACGTCGTTTTTTTGTCTGCTCAAGCACTGCTGGAGGAGGCATAAACTTAATCTTCTCAGTGATCCGTGCTGATCTCCTCAGACTCTCACCAGTACTCCAATCAAATTCCGATATACCAGGATTCCCATCGTGCGCTTTCAGGTACTTCTCCAGCTCTTTGCGTTTCCTGATCTCCTCTCCTGTGGGAGCAACAAATACAACCTCATTCTTCTTTATTTTACCCCCTTTCTTTGGCATCAGCTGCAAAGCAACACAGAAAGAAACACTGTTAGTATTCAAGTACACTTGGCAGGACCATGATCAAGAGTAGGAATTGATAGAGAAAGACCCCACTCATCAATAATGATACCACAAGCATAAAGGAATTATCTAGCTTGGGCTTATAGAATATAGACAAACAGATACTCTAAATCTGGTAGGTATCGACTTGAGGGCTTCCCTAACTTTAACATAGAATTTATTGCCCAGTTTTGGAGCATAGCTTGCTAATATTTTGGCATGTTAGTGACAGAAGTACTGTTATTCAAAGTGTAACTTTGTTTTGCTGGTTTATCTTGTCACTTAGCAAGTTGTGAATAGCATTGGGATCTTCCTTTCTCTTGTCCAAATAATAAATAGAAAACTGAGAATTTAACAAAAGAAACAACATAATTCTTGAATGTTCCATTGATAGTAGGATTAAACACACATCTGCCTCTGTAACAACTTTATTTAGAACTACTATGCATTGTCCAGCAGCAATTGAAGGATAAGGCAACAACTCGCTTATCAATGATAAGAAAGAAGGGGTTAGCGTCCAACATCCTCTTCATAACTCTACTTAGACTCGACAATATTTTCTTTCCCAATTCATTGTCTAATGTTTGAGTCAAATGCTCAAAGGAATCCCCGGCTTTAATAAAAATTGACTTGGCCGCTCCTACAACATTACAATCTGTTTCTAGCAGAAGTTTTGTTTTCTGTAAATTTCAAGTTTTCAGTAAATTAATCCTTTTTTTAAATAATCAAGGCATCCAAGCCACCTAGCTCGCGCCTCGACTATTTCCATGGGGGTACCTTCTAACTCCATGAACACGGATAGTAGGTAATTTATTCCATCTAAGGCTTTGACAAATGGGAACAAATCACCTGGTGTTTTCTGTCTCTCGCATTGATCAATAACTACATAATACTCACAAGAATAAATGAAAGGAAACTCTCACTTAAAATAGTATTCTAGTTTCCTCCTACTAAATCAAGTTAAGGCTCAGAAATTACTCTACAAGTAGCAACTGTAAAGAAATAATACATACCAGTTTCTTCCAAGATGGAGGGGCAGGAAGCTCCAAAGGCAAAACTTCAGTCTTCTCCATTATCTTTTTTCAAGAAACTCAAAAACCAACAATTTTTTTCAGCTATAGCTGTGTTTGTGCATCAGTAAACTATGAAAACTGAGCTGCTTTAATACACAATAAAGCTGCAAAGAAACCGCCTCAACACGCAACATATTGACCACATCACACGTGCCAATTTTCTAGGAGCCTTATCACCTATGTACCCACCCTACTACTACCACGACAACTTATTTTATTACTACTAGTTACAACTTTTTCAGACGAGTGTTCAATGCAAATCTTCCAAGTGTCAAATTTTACGGATAAGATTCGTCTTTAAAAAGTTGTTCTTGGATAACGTATTTAATCTAGTATACTAGTCTGTGTCATTAAAAACAGTGAAAAATATCTATATAGTATAGTCCATCATCATGATTTATGATTTTTATCAGAAGGTCGGTGCTATAGAAGTACCGACACGTGGTATCAACACTTCAAAAAGAGAGCTGTACGTGGAATATCGTTCCCCAAAACGCTATTTAACTGAATTTAAACATGAGATTTTGGGTCCGGACTTCAACTCCTTTGATTTTTTCTCCTTACCCAGTCTCGTTTTAAACTGTACTCTCTATCTTTCAAAATGATTGTCATAATTTGATTTGGAGCGGAGTTTAAAAAATATAGTAAGACTTTTGAAATTTGTAGTTCAAAATAAGTCATACATAAATATGTGGTTATAAAACATTTCATTAAAGATAAAATAGTAGTTTCAATTAAAAATATTTTCAAATTTAAAATTATGTCATTCTTTTGGACCGACTAATATGAAAATAGTATCAACCATTTTGAAACAGAGAAGTATTTATTTACAACATAATTGTGCGTAAAATATTTTAAAAAGATATTGAGAGAAAGCACATTCACGATCAATGGCCTTATTAGTAAAGGTGCACATCTACAAGATTTATGCACATCAATTTCCGGACTTGCTGTAATACACCAAATAGTTAACTTGATTAACAAAATGATCAAATTTCCATCTAAGTTTAGTGCAGAATTTCTTTTTTCAAAATCTTTTGGGGTTTGTTTAATGCGGTAGCTTGTATAAGTTAGCTCTCAAGATGTTATTATGTTAAGGCTAAATATTGATTAATCATAAGTGAAAACATAACAACGGATTTTTCTCAGGATTCAGCTGCATTGAGTACATTTCAGTCCAGTAAAAACACATTTGAGAATCAGGCCACCCATCCGGAAAATTTTTATCAGTAGTCATTGGGGACTATCCAACGTTTCAAAATTTATTGAAGAATAGCCAAAAATTCGCGCGCACACTTAAGCGACTTTGAATTAACATGTTCAAAAGTCTCATTATCCCAACAAAATAATGGGATTTATTCTCATAAAAAAGGTCTCATCAAAAGGATAAATCTCATTATTTTGTTATGGGACTTTGTATAAAGCTTCAGTCCCATAACAAAATGCTGGGGCTTTGAAGAAATTTTGTTTGGGGCTTGTTTACTGAAGCTTCCCATTATAAGTAATGGGACTTTGAACAAATTATAGTGAAATTTGTCCGAAGGCGGCTATGTCTCAACGAATTTATTTTTAACGGCTACAAATCAATTAGCGCGCGCCAAACAGACCCCTACGCAAAATTTTTACAGCACATCCTGGAATATGAAGGCACCCCATAGTCCAAAGTGGCCCAGTTTTAGTACGGTGTCCAAAAAGGGAAATTTACACAACCATGACAAGGGAGGCAATGGCTTGCCTCTTTTATTCCGTTTAACATGATTTAGCAAAAATAACTCATAATATTCGGACAGAAATACCTCTAATACCCAATTAATAACACGCATTCTCCCTCCCTCCTTCTCCAAATTGCTGAAGTTAGGACAACTTCCATCCTAGCTAAATTGCCTTGAGTCGTGACATGTAACACCGACCAAGCTGGAGAATAACCATGGAAAAAGAGGACAAACAATCAAAAGAAGTAAAATTTATGGATAATGGATGAAATTTCTGGTCCAAAAAAATTGATGGGCCTCGATAATACGTTCAGAAACTAGAGAAAACCCAAGAAAAATTGTTGGGGAATATTTGTGAGACACTTACAAAAATACCTATAAAACCTAAAATAATTACAGCTACTACCCACTACTTTCAAATATTACCGAACCTACCCATTAAATTATTTAGTCACTCTACCCACCCAGTCTTGTATACCATAGTTTATGCAGTATACCATAAAGGTATATACCTATAAGGCATAACAAAGGTATACAGTAATAAATGTCCCTCCAAACTTGTATACCATAATTTATGCAGTATACTTTAAAGGTATACACCTATAAGGTATAACAAAAGTATACAATAATAAATGGGTAGATTGGGTAAATACTTTTAGTTTTATGGGTAGTATAATTTGTAATGGGTATGACTTGTAAATACTTTAAATTTTATGGGTATAGAGTGTAAAAATCCATTTTAAAACTAGGCACCCCACAACACAAAATTACAAATGAGGGGCCACATTTCATCCATAGCACCCCTTTATTTTTACATTACACAACATAGCACCCCTTATTTTCAAAATTACATAACATAGCACCCATTTAAACTAAAAACCCTAGGAGCCGCTCCTTCACCCTCCCCTACCACTGCCCCGCCACCATAAACTGAGCTGCCACCGCTGCCGCCGCCGGCCGACGGTGGCAGGTGACCGGAAAATAAAAAATTCACCGGATTTACTTATTTACTTCGTGGATTTGTTTAAATAATTATTTTTTGATAATTTTATACACCTAAATCTTTCAAAATAATAAATTATACATGTAAATACATAGAAAAATGTATGCAAGAAGAAAAATACAAAAATATACACAAAAAACATAAATTTTATACAAAACATCCATAAAAAATGCACAAATCTGAAATTTATACAATTTTATTCATTATTCATATATGCATATACAAGTTTATACAAATTTTATAATACATAAAATGTATTTTATACATTGTCAATACGTACTTATATGGATTTATATATTTTTATACACGTTTACAGAATTGTATAAACTTGTATAAAAATGTATAAAAGTGTATAAACTCGCAAATCTGACTTTAAACAGTGCTTCGGGCAGCTTTTACACAAGCTTAACAAACATCCCAGATCTATCTAGTTTTATACAAGAAAAACACTAGATCTAAATATTAAACAAAAGTTTTAATAAAAAAGTAGTACATCTCAATGAATTTTTATGATAAAAGTGAAGAAAAAGAAGAAACTTGATAAATAAACTCCTCACCGGAGTTTGGATCGCAATATAAAACGAAAATCAACACTGCTATTCAAAAAGCAAAAAAATAAAAAAAATGAATAGAAGAAGAAGAAGCGGCGGCGGCGGTGGTGACCATGGCGGCGACGTCGTTAGTGGCTTGGAGGGGAGGGGATGACGGTGGGGCAGTGGTAGAAGGGTTAGGGGGGGGTGGCGGCTGCATTAGGGTTAATGGGGAAGAGAAGAGAGAAAATGGGAAGGAAAGAAGGAGAAGAGGGGGAAAATGGGGGCTAGAGTTTTTTTTTCTTTAAATAGGGGTGCTATGGAGTGAAAGAAAAAAATAAAAAAAGTAGGGGGTGCTAGATCGGGTAAAAAAGGAAAATAGGGGTCTTTTTTGATAATTTTTATAAGTGTGGTGTCTCTCCATGTAATTGTCCCAAAATTGTTTCCTCTTAGTTTACCAAATTTGTTTGGTTAACAAAGTGCTGGTGCTTCTAATTATTCTTCTGATAGAGACAAAATGCTGGTGCTTCTAATTTCTAATTATTCTTCTAATAGTTTTTCACCGTTTTGGATGAAAGAGATAAGCCAGGATTTTGCCTCTTAGGTCAAACCAAACAAATTTGATCATATACGTTCAATAAATCCAGTATCCAACAGGTTAAACATTGAAAAGATATCTAGATAATAGTAGCGGGAATCCATGAGAAGCACCACAATTATTCAAACAGACAGCTACTTATATCAACAGAATTATCGAGCAATCCAGCAACACCTTAGACTTAAGAAGGCTCAAAACTGAACATTATGTTTAGTGGAAAATATACGGAACACTTCTGATACTTTAATACGTAAGTTTATACTTTATTTGAGAGAAGAAAAGTACAGTAACACAAATGATATCACTGGTCACCAGACATTACAAAACTATTATTAGTCAGCACTGTAGTTTTGTCAATACTGCAGTAAACGAAACTAACCAGAAAGAGAAATCTTTCTAGTCGAAACTAATCTATTTCTTCGACACCTATTCGTTACCTAAACTATTTGCTCAGGAGCTTTGATTATTAACATTAGAAGAGAGTAGAGATAGTGAAACTAAGAAGCTGCAGTCAAGGGAGGTCGATGAGATGATGCGCCAAAGTAGTCCTGGTTTGGTGCTGATTTCCCAATCCGAATACCAAACTGCCTAGTATCCTCTTCTAGTTGTTCTTCCTCCCCTTCGTTTTCGTCCTCATCTTCAGCATCCCACAGGAATCGAGCATATGAAGCCAGTACGTAGCTGCAATAACATTATAGCACCCATTTGTTCATGTTAAATGAAAAACAAAACATGCCACTGTAAATCTATATTAAGCAGAAGAAAGTGAACCATTGACAATATCATGTGATGCTGCCAAGAAATGGATCACCAAGATTTTTTTTCAAGAGAATGTAGTCATAAGATCAATATGTGGTCCATCCACAGTAGCCCACTTCCAATTCGAGCAGACAAGTAGAGCCAATTCAGGCTAGATTTTATTCAAATATCCAAGAATCATTACCAACGATCAGGGGAAAATGCAGAATTCAAGCACGGGTTCATCCCAATCCAACAGCTTTGGCTTAGGCATTACTTGACTTTGACATAAATTAAGGTGAGAGGCAGCGCCAAGATTTTAAGCTTATGGGTTCAAGATTCTAGTCCTTTTAAGTTACTGGATTCCAAATAAATAATTTGTACCTATATGAGATGATTTTTTAAGACAAACACAGGGTTTGGATGCTTCTCACACTATAGCACCATATGGTGGCGGAACCAACTCGAATTCATAAAGTTCAAATCCATATTCTGCTTTTGTCCGTGATAACAACACTAAATGAAAAAGCAGAATATACAGAGCATATGCATACCAGTCATCAGGGTCAGATTTCACGGCTTGATCAAAATAATTATGTGCCCGAGCTGCATCTTTTTGGGTTTGCCATATCAGATCAGCATAAAGTGACAACACATTACCATCATTTGGGTTTGCTAATATTGCTCTTCCACAGTATTCCTCAGCTTTTCCTAAATCCCCTTTAACCTGTTTTGCTCCAACGATTAGCATACCTAACGAATCGATATATTCACAAATTTATAAGATGGAACTTAAAATATCATCTAAAAAACTGTTACCTCTTTCAAGAATTTGGCATAATTAGCCAAAAGTAGACCATTTCCTGGGTTAGCCTCGATCATTTTCTGGTAATAAGCATCAGTACTCTCATGCCCATGCCAACTATTCGAATCATGAGAATCCGATCCAGAACCCGGCCCATCACCACCATAAGACCCACCACTACCACCACCACCGCAAACCTTACCACCACCCCCACCACCAACACCACCAGCCACCAATGCCTGCAACCCCCTACCCCTTTTCTCCTCCACAGCAGCAGCACAAGCCGTATCCTCTGCTTCTCCCAACCCCGAATTCGACAACAATCTCCTAACCCGATTCGCCCCCAATTCCTTCTGTTTCAATTTACCTAGCTTCTTCGCCACTCTCTTCGACCCGTTTTTGTTCGGATCGACCCGGAAATCAGACAGGGTGGATCCATGTTTGGTGGGGGATTCACCCGGACCAAACGACGACGCTGCAGTGGATACAGATCGAGTTCTGATCAACTGCGGCGCCGTGTGTAATTGTATTATGTCGGATTCGGGTGATGACCCGCATGAATTTGGGGGTATCCATGAATTAAGTAAAGGACTTGATGAACTTCTCAATAGCATTGTTATGATGATTTGTTAAAATGTAGATTAGGTTTTGTAAATGAGGCCCCTCCTTTAGAGGAGAGTGTGAGAAGTGGTTGGTTTAATTGAGAGGTTTTATAGAACAGTAACAAAACATCTGTGATCAATGTTAATTAATCGAAGCCATTGATTGGCCAATTACTTCGGAAACCGACACAAGTCACTTTGATTTAAACATGCTCGTTGAATATCATATTTGAGGCCGTAACGACGTCGTTTTAGAGTGACCCTACTCGGCGTGCTACGACTGCCAAAACTAGCTCATGAAAATAATTACTACTCGCTCTGTTCCACATTAGATGAACTCATTTGACTTTGCACGCAGTTTAATAAAGAGAGAAGACTTTTGAAACTTGTGGTCTAAAATAAGTTATAGATATTTGTGTGGCTACAAATCATATAGAGATGAGTAAAAGTGAATATTTCTTTCCAAATTTTGAAAGAGATCATTTTTTTTAAACGGACTAAAAAGGAAATAGGTTCATCCTTTTTTAAACGGAGGTAGTACTACTCAATTAATCTCTCCAACGACAACAAAAACAATATGACTAGTATAATTCTACAAATAGAATTTGGGAAGAATGAGGTGTACGCAAACCTTATTTTGTTCAGATCAATTAATTTAAAGTTGAACCGTTAACTTGTCCAAATCTTAGCATTTAAAACAAAATTCAGACAAGGATCTATTGGAAACCGCTTATCTTCCTCAAGCAAGGTAGAAATTAAACCAGTGTATATTTCACTTCATAGATGGCACTAGTAAGATCACATAAGGTATGTTGTTGTTGCTCAAAGATAGCTAAAAGTAACCTAAAAAAAAAAGTAATCAAAATATTCTTTAAAATATTTTTTTTCTAGTTTTGACATGTTATATATACTGATTATAAAGATTTTTTTCGATTTGTACAAATAAAGAAATCTGATCTTGATATAATAACCAATTATTTAGTTCACCCGACTAAAATCATATCAAATCAAGTAGTTTAACCAATGTTAGCAGCAAATTCAATTGTACCCGTTCATTTCAAATCTAAAAATAGGTTTGGGGCCTCTAGGTGGTCCCTTCATGACTTGATTAAAGGAAAGATGGTGTGCGCCATCACTATGAGATTTTACGCAGAAAGGACGATGATAGAATTGCACATGGGTTTGCTCTACCTTTATGTTACCAAGGAAAGTAGAGTTAAAATTGGAGAGGTCTACCCTGGTATAAGAAATTGTAACCATTAGATTGCAATTTAAGTTTCTAAACAATACTTGTAACATGAAGAAACTTCCCTAAAAGCTAAGTTACGAGTTACAAATGAAAAGGGCTCGTAATGTTAATAACACCAACAAAAGGTTGGAAGATAAGATGATATTTTGGGACAGGGTGGCTCCACCTTCCCAAAATGATCGAACCCTTACAGGGAAATGAAGTTACGCTAGCTCATAAGTCGCATAACAAATTGACACAGATTTTTGCAGGTTGAAAATGACTATAACAAGCAGTTCCTCCTCATTTCCATTCTTTTACATTTCCATTGACTGACGACAAAGCACTAAAATCTATGGAAATTTGTAGAAGTGGAACGGTTTAAAGACTCCAGAGTCCCTCAATTATTCTACCCCAGATTCCCTCTGAATATAACTGTGATTCTTTTGGGGGGTTTTCCCCCTTTGATGGCTCATCCATTGCACGAATGACACGAATACTAAAGTGCAATTAAAGGAGGTCCCCGTTGCCAATGTAGCATATAGCCAAACATGTTATTATTGAGACATCCATGATTGATTCAGTGTAAATCAATAAGACTAGATCACATCAGTAGTACACTATTAGTTGGTTGCTTTGGATGTTCGGTAGCAGTCATTAATCTCACAAAAGAATGCCAATTAAGGAACTGAGAAGGGGGACCGTCGCCCTGTCTTGTACAGCAACAACCCATCTTCTCTTCTTTCCTCAATGATTCTGGTACCAGAGGAAGATGGTCCTGCTTTTAGTTTATTGAAACATGACAAATGTGTATAGAGATATTTTTACTTTTTTATTTATCATCATAGATGCATATAGAGATATTTAACAGCCAGAATGAGAAGTATTCAAACAACTCTAGAACGGGTTACATCCCCAGCTGCGTTTATCAGTAGTCAAATTAAGTAGCAACATCTAGAACTAGTCATTTATGATTTTATTCGCAAGACTTGAATAAGTGTACTAAACCACCTTACTCAGGAACCAGGCTAATGGGCAAGGCATCTTACATTCAATCGCCAATCTTGGGTAGAGGAGAAATAGCTCTGGCGAGAAAAGAAAATACACATCACATTCACCAAATACAATGGGAAAGTCACTAATAGTTCTTCAGCTCAAGATCAGAATTGCCCCAAATTCTTGTTTCGCAAATCAAAACCATTTCTCCTCACAAGGATGAAAGTCATGACCACATGTTTCTCCATCTCATACACCATACACCACGGTATTAATCTTTACTTGTTCCCAGTATCAGGATTAAAAAGAGTAAGAAAAGAACACTACAAGACAAAAAAGAGAGAAGAAAACTTTGCTTTGCTCTACAACAAAGCAAATCTCATAAACTCTTGAACAAACAAGAAAAAGGTATACTTCCGTTAGATATGGAAGAATAGAGGGAGCAGCTCACAAATTCTTGAACAAAACGGGGGCAAGTATTCTTATATCCAAGATGGAAGAATATAGGGAGTAGTGATCCCGGACCACTATAACAGACTCTAATACCATATAACCGAACAGGAAATATCACTCTTAAAACCTAATGCAGAAGCTCAAAAATCAGAGCATGAATGAACAAATGCTAGCGGGGCAACAGAAAGCTCTACACTACATTTAAGTGAAAAACACAGAACAAATCTCTATGCTTTAGAAACTCTAAACTACTTAGACACTACATTTCTCTTTTTCTTTATTTTCCCTTTGCATGCTTTACACTATCATATAAGACATAAGGAGTTAATTGTACAAGACACCATAAAGAAACTTCTACAATTTTATTTTCTAAACCGTGATCCCTTGTTTGGTCTGCCATTATTCTTCCCATCCCACACAGAATACCAGAAGAAAAGCGACATCCAGAACAACACAGCAAAAAAGATCCGCGTGGTGTCTTTCACTTTGGAGAAAGATGCCATGATACCTAGTTCAGAAATGTAAACAATAGTAAGGGATCCTTAACAGTTAAACAATATGAGTACTGTCACAGAATATGCTCCAGGAAAGGCAGAGTTCCATTAGTTTGAGAAGAAAAGCAACATAAACATTGCCGAAACTACTGAAATATTCAATCTCAAGACCTTTTTTTTTTTAAGAAAGGCAAGGTATTTTTATTTACTTTGCAGCACCAAGAGCTGAACTAGAAAAGTTATGTTCACCATAATAAAAAGCATCCGTCCTTGGCTATGCAGGAAATAATTGAAGTCTAACATCTGAGTTGCATCATTTACCATGTCTAGTTCAAAAAATATTCTTATCAACTACTGTAATAATTTATAAGGCGATACATTGAGTAAGAAATCAGAACAAACCAGCTCCAACATGGGACTCAAAAACAATAGCGCAACAGAACATTATGCTAAACGCCATACTTAACAAGAGATTTAAACTTCAGGCAGAGTGTGATTGTTAACTATCTTTGGAAATGTTTCACTAACAATGTAGAAAACAGTTTCCTGATATCTTTACCTAGATTTTGTCACACTCGCACCCATCGCCCCTCACCACCACCACCCCCAAAAGAAGGAGGAAAAAAAAAAAAAAGAAGAAGAAAGACAAAAGGATATCAAAAAATTGGTTTCAGGTTATTGAGCAGGTAATGCAAATCATTTATTGGATAAATACTAAACTAGATTCGCTGAAACTGAAATAATTGTAACTTCACTGCAGGGGCTGTTTGGCCTCACTATGCTTTTTCTCTTTTACATGAAGCCAACTGATCATTTCGTGCAGGTCATTAAAAAAATGGTTTGAAATACTAAGAAAATAAAAGTGCACTGGTCAAAAGTTATTAGTTATGATAGTGTTCAGCCCATTCCCACCACCTCTGCGTTATGACGTCTTGAGCACCTTCGTCATCTATATTTGTCACTTATGTTGATGATCACCATCCCAATATCCATCAAACCTTGCAGAATAAACATTTCGTTATCCGCTTAGCAGTCATTCGCCACACTGTATCAAGGAATACTCTAGAACTATGTTAGGGACACGATTGCATAGATCCGATACAGGTGGGATTCTATATCACCTAATGTCTAGGATTTGGGGTACGGAAAAGGAGTATATGCATGCTGAGATACGGCTTAAATGTACATTGAACCAAAACAAGAACAAGTGAATCATTTAAATACCTAAAATATTATTAGTAGGATGATAAATACGCCTCCATTCTTAACCAGAAGTCTCAGGCCCAAGTGAGTCACCTATGGTAACGCTATACCTCCCAAAGTGACACTTCCAGCACAAATCCGGATAATTCGAGGCCTAAAGCAGGTAATGTACACCAGTAGAAAACTAAAAAAAGAAAAAAAGCATATCTCACACAATAGCAAAACTTCTACTCCCTTCGTCCAATTTATGTAGCACTTTTCGCTTTTCGAGAGTCAATTTGACTAAACTTTGAAGCTAAATTGGATTAGATTAACTCAATATTTTAACAAAAAAATTATATATTTGAAAACTACTTGAAACATACTTTAAGTTGCAACTTTTCTCATATTATTTTGGTGAAAAAATACATCTTGGAATGTTGGTCAAAATTCATGCAGTTTGAATCTCGAAAAGCGAAAAGTGTCACACAAATTGGGACAGAGGAAGTAATACTTATGTAATTATATACATATATGAGCGTATGTTTTTATGTGTATACCGGAATGAAACCAAACCCTAAGCTTCTTAGTTCCTAGCCAGCCAACACACCCTAGATGAATTGATCAAATCTGGTATCACATACCTTACCTCTAAATTGAACCAGTGCGGTAGGGGGTATTGAAGGATTCGTAAAAGATAGCTCCAAAGTAGAGTTACCACTAGTCCACTACCCTAGTAAAAGGCCCATCACCCTTTACAACAGCTTCCAACTTTAAATTTTATATACTAAAATGAGGCAATAGTACATATAGAAGTCCACATACACGATTGGAGGACTAGAATACGCTTTTCAAGTTGCCCAACCAAATGATAGTAACTACTTTATATATGAAAAACTTATCGAAGTGCCCAAAGATGCATACAACTTAAGGAAAGCATCAATTACAATTCAAGATAGTTTCATGAAAGACAATATGATTCAATTGCTTCTACGATATCTCAATTTCAGATAGACTGTAAAAAAAAAATCATCTTGAAACATAGCTCCACAATATATTAAGTAAGAAGCATAATCTCATTTTGTTGTTTCATAAGTGATTTAGAACGTGGTTACAAGTCAGTTATTTCAAATTTGTTTGCGAGAAATGAGTGATAAATGAGTCCAATTAGCAACATAGATAAAACGAAGACTTTTGAAACTTATGGTATAAAACAAATTATTGGAATTTGTGTGGCAACGAATCATTCTATAAAGTTAAATTGTTACTAAACGTAGAAAAGTGTAACAAGAAAGAGTGTCACACAAACTGGGACGGATTTAAAGTCGAATTTAGCTCTACCTTGATACCGTTTAATAGCTGAAGCAAACAAATTCAAAATACAAGAAAATGAGCAATGAATACCTGGAGAGGATGCTGAGTCATCTTCGTTATTGGGCGGGTCGGTTTGTGGAGGTGAAGGTGGGCCTGAACTGGCAGCCCGGCAGGGCCCGAATGACGTATTATTAGGATAAGAAGATGAATGGGTTATTGAGCTTTGTAATTGTAGCACAAAAGAGAACCGAAGGTTTGAGGTGGTGGTGCACGGCGAACACCGGCGAGGTGGCGTTAGAGAATTAGCGGCGGAGGTGGAAGCACTTGGTGGTGAAGGGTAAATGCTCTTCAGGGAGAGCCACGATTTCATTTTTGGAGTTTAGTTAGAGGGAATTGTGTTGGTTTCCATTCAAAAGTAGCACACTGGGACTCATTTGGGGCACGTCTTCTTTTTATTTTCCCGATTGCGACATTTTTTTTCCTTTCTTGTTTCTCTTTTTTCTCTCAAAAGTTTTGGGAGATGCCAACACTGAGTTCCCGTGTTTAACTTTTAGCCCTCCTTTAAATTCTTTTAACTTTGTCCATAACACCAATTCGGAACGCTTAGGGGTCATTTTTTCTATTAAGATTAAAAGATCTCGATCTCAACGCACATCTACATATTAATATAGGAAAATTTACACTATATAGACATTTTAAATTCATAATTTAATTAACTAGATACATTTTTATTAATTTATTGTATTTAGACTTTTTCCTGTTTTACTCAACATTTCTAGCCATTTTTAAATATTCAGTAATTATGCTCATTAGTTACACTTTTTTAGGGAAGTGGGATAGTGGGTAGTGTAGAAGTTATTTCTGATTATCATTATGTCATTTAGTATATTCACACACGTTTACACTTCCCTTATTATTAACTATATTCCCACACGCAACAGTTCCCATTTTTCTAGGGAATTAATTTTTCCGGTTAACGAAGTGTTTAACTTTAATGGTAGTTAAATCTCAAACTCTTCACCTTCAAACTGTTCAACTTCAAACTTTTCATATTCAGTAGTTATTCAAATAGCTGGGTATTCTTCAGGTTAAATATCTGTTGTGGACTCATTGTTCTACTTTCTTTGCGACTGTGTTTGCTAGTATAGTGGTAAGTATATCACTATTTTTTCTTATTGTTGTTTATTACTCTTTATAATTTTCTTTATTTCTTGGTATTGATGGTAGAATTCTGTTGTTGTTTTTTTTCCTTTTTGTAGTGGTAATGCCTAGGAGAGGGGTGAAGAATGTTTCTACAACTTTGCATGTCAATGACGATGATGATTTTGAGGACTTTGATTTGTGTTCTCTTAAGGAAAAAACGTGTGATACGCCTAGTCGTGTTACAAGGTCTAATTCTAAACTGGCTAACAAAAAGAGAACTCGGCAGAGTGATACTATTCAGCAAAAATCCCCAAAAATGGGTTCCTGTTCTAGGGGAAAAGGCGTTCGTGTTGATTCATCGAGCGACGAATCCGAAGGTGACCCTCCTGTCTTGACTAGAAATAAAAAAGGTAAGTCTGGTGTGTCTTCCCGAATGATGAAGAAGAAGCTGTTTCACGAGAAGAGTAAGAGAGTTGGTAAAGCTGGTAGGATTGATGATTTTCCGGTGGTTGAGGTTCAGGTAAGTTTGTTAACAAATTTGTTTTTTTGATCTTAATTTTTTCATTATTTATTACTTTGTATATTTGTTGTAATTCTAACATTATCATTATATGCTTTTTTATGTAGTGTTGTAATTGTTGTATATCACATGTTTTTTCTGTGCTTTGTAATTATCTAGTTCAAGTTATACCTGTTGAATATATGTCTGATATGAACTGCATTTTATGTTTGTGTTATTGATGTTTATGTGCTATTGTATTTCTATTGAATATAAAATAGATATTAAAGTATACCCACACTGATTATTATTATACATATGAAATGCGTATTTGTTGAATATATTTATATATACTGCTTATTTAGGAAATTGGAAATTCATGATTACACATGTAACTGATCGTTTTTGTACATCGATGGTTACTGCATTTAGTGTTATATTTATTGCATAAAATGTTAGATATTAAGTAGATATGCACAGTTATTTTTTAGCGAATTGTTTTGCTGTAAGTATATGTTATATATATATTGTAAATATGATGAGTATTTCAATTTTTTATGGTTATACGTGCATATTTGTATTTTAAATTGTGTATATAAACTTTATATTTTGTTTATAGTGTATGTAATTACTTTATATATATTGGTTGAATAATTATTATATATACTGCATATATGCACACTTTATTAAAGTATGTTAAGATGTTTTGTTTAATATAGCTTTATGTTAATGTGATATTCATTTGTTTGAAATAGATAGCATAATTTGGTATGCAATAGTTGAATGTTTCAGCTTTAGAACAGATTATGTTTTTTGGAATATTTTGTACATAAAAACCGGGTATATGTTGAATATATGTAGTATATTTAATGCATGTACAGTTTCAGTGTAAAATATTTGAGTTTTAATATGTAGTTTCATTCATCTTTTATATACGTAGTATATTCATTCCATATGAATGATGTATTGTTCTGTGGTGTTTTATCCTTGATATTTTCTGTACTACATATGGCTGGCATACTAATTTGTAATTGTGACTTATTTTGTAAGAAACCTTTAATTTATTTATTATTCACATTTTGAATTACTAAACTTTATTGTATGTATTTAACATTCAGACTTCTTATTATTGAAGTTGTTATATAAATTTCAGCCTTTGAAACTCTATTTCCGATCGGTCCAACATAGGAGTCGGAGGATATGTACGCACACTAATATTGAAGCTATTTCCACAATTAAGAAGGTGCTCAATGACCAATTGTTGGGTATTTTTAGGGAGTCATGTTTTGGTCACTTTCTTGAAATGCCCGGTATTGTTACGTGCAATAAATTATTGAATTGTCTTTTATTGCGAGAGGTCTGTCCGCCCAATGATGATTCTGAAGCTTTGTGGTTTGATTTTTATGGAAATATATTGAGGTTTGGAATTGTGGAGTTTGGGTTGATAACCGGGCTGAATTGTGTTGGTGATCTTTTAAAGGATTACCATTCAGAAGTTCCTAACCAGTTGCTACAGTTGTATTTTGGTGGAGCGTCTAAAGTGACGAAGAAAGAATTAGTTGATTGTTTTGTGGATCAAAAGTGGCAATCGGATGAAGATGCAATCAAGCTTGCTGCCCTATATTTTATTCATACTTTTTTGTTCTCTACAATGAATTCTGCTACTAATGATACTACTATTGCTGAGAATGAATTTAATCTTGTAGAGTGTGGTGACTGGCAGACTTATCCATGGGGCAAAAAGGTGTTTGCTGCTACTATTTCGACAATGCATGACAAGTTGCGACCGTTTTTACAGTGTTATCGTTTTGCTGGTCTTCCATATGCTTTGCAAGTTTGGTTTTATGAATGCTGCCCTACCGTGAATGAGAAGATTGCATTCAGAGTTGCTGAGAAATCTCCTCGTATTCTTAACTGGCATGTTAAGAGAACATATGATTTTGAAGAGTTGCAGAAAGGTTTTTTTAGCTTGAAAAAAAATGAGGTAATTTATAAACGGATTTGTTTGTGTGTTTGTTATAAAATTTATTTATATTTCTACAGTATTAAATCAATATGCAGTATATCAGTTGATTTTGTTGTGTGTTTATATAGGTACTTTTTACAAAGATGGAACCTTCTGAAGCTGAAATTGCTTGTTTCAATCTCCCACCGTTTAGGCCATACAACACTATTCCAAATATAGCTGATGATCCTGTTAGTTTTGATGATACTACTGATGGTATGAATCCATCTATGGCAGAGACAATTCATCAGACTTCTACTAATCGTGATAACCAACGGCTCTCTCCTGAGTTACAAGTGTTGTATGGACAGCAGAAGGAGTTGCAAGCTGAGTTGTCGGGTTTGAAGCTTTATTTGGCTAAATGCTTTGACAAGATTTATAAGAAGCTGGACATAGATATAAATGAAAATGAAGAGAAAAATTACTTCAATGGGGTATGTATAATTTTTACATTGTTTCAGGTTTAGTACTGTGTAATTGATGAGCTTTAATATTTTTTTTTTCCTTATCATAAGGAATTTGAATCTGCTCATGTACAACCTGAAGAAAGGAACAACCAAACTGCCGAGCCTTTTGATCTTCCGCAAGATCATAATGAGCAACGGAAATTTGCTTATCAATGTTATGGTATATATTCAGTTTATGTTCATTATTTCCCATGACAGAGTATATATTTAGTTAATGCTCTTTGTGTATCTTTTTATGTAGGACCTTCTGAAAAGCAACCTCATATTTCCCATGATCAAGCCGATATTCCAACAGGAAATATTGAGGTGAATTTTGAAGGTATATATCAATTGGTAGTAATTAGTTATATTGTTGTAAAGAAATATTACCTTCTCTGTGCCATGTTTATTTACAATTTATATTCGTAGGTAAACAACTGAGTTTTAAATTTATTATTTTGACCTTAGATGTTTCTGAGGCTCTGCATGGTTTTGATCCTGTGATTCAAGTGGATGGTGATGTTGTTGATATGGTAGATGCAGGAGGTATTCATAATTTATGACTGTAATATACTCATATATTCTCGTTATATGCATAGTTTCCTTTTGTTGAATATGTTTAGTTGTTTTCATTTTTCATTCTATATTTTTTGTTTATTCTTCTATTATACATTAGAAGTTGAGTTGGCCATTTTCATTTGTTACTAGAGTGCGATCATAAGTCTGATGGTTTTGATCTGGGAAAACAAACAGGTATTCCATATCTATATAAATTTCCCTTTTCCTCCAGTAATACTTATTCTTTTTTACAGTACTCTATGATGTTTTTTAAATTTTTGATTTGCCAGATCATACTGTAGAGCCTCATGTAGTTGATGATGCAGTTGGAGGGAAAGATGATGTTGTTGTTGGTGTATATCACAAAGGTATAAGTTTAATTATTGGTTGTTATTGATTTTGTAAGTTATAGCATTTCATTATTGTCTGATCTTGTATTCCTCAAATTTTACTATTGACTTTTTGCTTTATTTTATTTGTCAATATATGACTGTAGAATTTGCTGTCATTGATCAACTTATGTTTTATCAGTCTGTCGTCAATATTGATGGAAATGTTATGTCTAATTCAGTTTGTATAAATTTATGTATAGTTTGTTTTCATTGAGTATTCCATGAAATTGTTATTTTGTTGATGAATCAAGCATATTAATTTATGCTTCTTTTGGGTAATATTCATGGCAGATTTAGTAGATGAGTATGTAAGTCTGGTTTCAGTTGTTCATGTTTAGTATGTAAGCTCAGTAGTAGTAGGACAATACAATAGTTAAGGTATTATTTAATGTTAGCCATATTTCAGCCATGCTTTTGTTTTATTTGTTTTGTGACATAATTGTTAATTTTTAAATTTGAAAATGCAGAATAATTTTTCTTCTACTGTTGTTTCATTTATAGTTGGTGTAAATGATTATTATAATTTTCTTCTGGTTGCCTATTGTATGTTTTGATACATGGAAAACTGTTGCTGATAAATTTTTGCATATATATATATAAATATGCAGTTTATATGTAAATCATATTTTAATTAATTATAATAACCGATTTCTTAAATTATGTTTATAATTGTGTTGATTCTTTATTATGACAAGGAATGGATTGTAAACATCAGAAAGTACAGGAATCATGTGCTGCTACTGCGCTTGCGGGCGACGCTGAGTTTGGTAAATTCATACATGATATCATTGTTTATAAAATTTTTACGTTCTTTATATTTGACTCTTTTAAATAGTTTTTGTTTTTGTTTAAAAACACATTGTCATTGTATATGATGGGAAAAATATTATTTTACGTCCAGTTAATGTATCTGATAAAGATGTTGGAAATGTTCACCCCATTAACCCTGATGCACCTACAGTAGCAGCTCCTCTCACTGATAAAGGTAAATGTCATGGTGTAATTTTGTTTTTTCAATTTATATTTGCGTATAAATGTTTCCATTGTTAGTGAACATTTTTTTATTCTCTTTGGTAAATTATATTTCACTGTTTTTGCTGCAATATTCATGTTGTTTATTGTGATTGTTTTGCAGTGGTTAACGAGACTATAGACAAACTTCCTACCTTTGCTTCTGATATAGAGCATGCTGTCGGTGAGCGAGGTAAATGAATTGTATAAATTTTGTCTATATTTATTTATTAGTCTAATTATTATTTCAATTACTCTCTTAGCAGGATCTCTTCCAATTTTGAATCAAAAACTGAATGTTGATGAGGGTGTGAATTCTCATGTAGCTGCCACAGAAGATGATGTTATTGGAATTGGCAGTGTTGATCCCTTGTCTCAATTGCATGAATCGCAGTGGCATGAGTTAACTGCCAGGGCAGCTGATGTTGTCAAGGAAAGGATAAAATTGAGGGAAACAGATAGCAAATCGAGTGTTGATGTACCTCCTGTTGTTGCTGATCTTGAAGACACTGTAATGCATCATTTAAAAGATCCTGATAACGAAAGTATTCCTGCAGTTTCTCATGCAGTCACACCACATCTCTCTGTTCGAGAGAGAAAGACCTCTAAATTCAAGAAGTCACCGTTCACCACCGAATTTGGTTCGTCTGGAACTTCGTCTGAAATGTCAAATAGGCGCATATTCAGTATGATTCATCCGTTGTTGGCGGACATACGCACTGAGCCTGATTACAACATTATTAGTCAGTGGTGTTCATGGATTGATCGAAAAGTTATAACAAAATCTAAGTATGTGCTTCTGTTAAATTGTTTGCTTTATTTGTGTTTATAATAATTTTAATTAATATTTTTTTTAATAGGGTGGGTAATATATATCCTGCTAGGGAAAACAATCTGATTCCGAAGTTCAATTTTGGTGTTCATGTTGTTGACAAGAAGGACTGGTTCCATACTCTAAATTATGGCTCAAGAGATCTCACTACCTCGGTAATTATTATTGGTATCCTTTACTAAATATTAAATTTAAGTAATATCCAGTTTGAATGTTTATATTAATGTAATATTTAAGTAATATGCACTTATATTGGGTTTTTTATAATGTGCTTGATAATTAGTAATCCACTTATAATTGGCTTATTGTTTGAGATTGACTAAATTATGGCTCAATATATTTCACCACCTCGGTAATTATTATTGTAATCGTTTACTAAAATTTAAATTTAAGTAATATCCAGATTGAATGTTTATATTAATGTTATATTTAAGTAATATTCAGATATATTTAGTATTTTAAAAGGTGCTTGATAATTAGTAATGCACTTATTGTTTGCTAATTGTTTGACATTGACTAATGTATTTGCAATTATTTCAGCACTTGGATGTTTTGTTTTACTATCTGCGGAAGAAGGCTAAGTTTGATGAAGATATTACTGTGAAAGTTACAACCACTGATTGCCTTTTTGATGAAATGATTAGAGCTGTACATGTTGAGTTTAATAGGTCTGGCAGAGACATGAGGGTGATTGATTATAGTAGTCAGATTATGGATTATATATCTGGTGGTGGATTGCGCTGCAATATGCCTTGGCTTTTGGTAGATGATGTTCTTTTTCCAGTCAAGGTTGTTCATGACTGGCATTGGATTTTGGCAAGGCTGTCTATCAAGGATCGCGCTATTTTTGTATATGACTCTGATCCGACCTCACCTGAATACAATGAAGAACTCATTTGTGCACTTGAGCCTTATGCAACTATGCTACCACTCTTCTTATATTCTGTGAATTTTATTCAAAGAAGACAGGACTTGTTTTATAAGGGTTCTCCTTATGAGGGTATTTCCATGGCTGATCCATTGATATTGCAATTTATTCCAAGGCCATTGTCTTTGATGCAACGATATGTTTTATTGATTATTTTTTTAATTGAGGCCATAACTGTATTTCATATTTGTAAATTTGATGTTTTCTGTTCAGTGATTATGGTGTATTTGCTGCTGCTTTTGCTGAGTATTACATTCAGTATCAGTCCTTGCCTACAGAGAAAGATGATCTCTCAGTTGTTCGCAGCCGATATGCAATGTATCTGTGGTATTATGGGATGAACAAGCAGATTGATTGTGCAGTTAGTGATGAAGAATTGTAATTTTTTTGATGAATTTGTGTTGGATTGTTGGATTTTAGCTTCTATGTCTATTATTACATTTTGATGTTAAGTTTTTCTCTTAAGTTGTTCTTATTGCAACATGTATGTTGCTGATACAATTTAGAAATATTAAACTTTTTAATGTTCAATGATGCAGTAAGGTTGATATTATATTTTTTGTATTTTTATTTTATCTTTTTTCTTAATTTAGTTATTAAATTAATGCAGTTTCTCAGTTGCATTATTAGGCTTATTACTGTTTGTATAGTTCAATATACTTGTGATATTTCCAATCTAATTATATTTTGTGTTACCTTTTATTTCCTCTTCTTATACTTTTGTATCATTTATATAAGCTTCAGCATTATGGTTTTATGGTTTTTGTATAAGATATAGATGAAACTTAATTTGTTGCTTTTAGCACCTATTTGTATCTGTTTAAACTTATGCAATTATAACAGTTATTTAAAATATACGCATATTATTTAATAAATATACTACATATATATAATATATTAACTACATATAATGAATATATGTAGGTAATCTATTTAATATATGTAGTATATTTATTACATAATATGCGTATATTTATTACATAATATGCGTATATTTATATATATGCTGTATATTTATTACAGAATATGCGTATATTTTATCTGGAAACACCTTGACTACTGCATCAGCTATTTAGTTATCAAAAATATCTTAAATTTTTGTCTGTATACAAAGTCTCTTTTAAGATTACTTTACATTATGGTAATCTGTAAATATTCCTCAGCAAATGGAGAAATACAATATGTAACAATTATCTAATCAATATTGACTATATATTCCTTACTGTATTTTAATTGGTAGTTTTTATATCACAGTTCAATCAGTTATAAAAATAATCTTTACATTTTCTCTTTGTATTTTTGTCTGTTTTTACTACTGCATCAGATGCTTAGTTTTTTAAATTTTCATATAATGATGTGTTTTTTTACAAAGTCTGTTATGAAAGAAGACATTACTTTATGGTATAATATGTTGCAGTTAACGAAATTAACTTTGAAATTATTGCTTTTATTAGTAGTTTGTTTATTCATGTTATATTTGCTTTCAAATATGTCAGAATCCTAAGCTTAGTCATGTTTATAAATCTATTATATTCTGATTATACATCTGAATATGCCAATTTGCGCTGCTAACTGTTACATTCAATATTATCTGCCAAATAGCAGATACACTTCATAACACTTTCTTTCATTTTGTTTCTTTAGGTATTTATTTCTTTTGGTGCAAACTCTTTCTAAATTAATTAGAAGAAATTGATGTTTAATTTATAATACCATACTAGTAATATTATCTATAACATACATCAACAACTAAACGAATGTAACAGCAGTATTGTCTTAGACTAAACTAAACAGAACACTAAATTCTTAATGGAGCATTTCTACAGGTTTTGCGGTTGTGTCCGTGATTACCACAACGGCTACATGCTATGCGAGCTCTCTTGAATGGCCTCTCCCATGCTGATTTAATCCTACTTGTTTTTGGTCTTCCTGCTGGTTTTCTGGTGTGTGGTGCCAACACAATTTCATTTTGTACTTCAGCAGGTACATTCCAAACAGTTTCTCCTTGAATTGGATAAACTGCAACTTCATATGTTTTCAATATTGTTTCCTTTTTGTAGAATCCAGCACAGTATTCATCAGGTTTTATGTGCATCTGATGCAGCACTGCAATTGTGTGTTGGCATGGAATTCCATCCAATTGATATCTATTGCAGCTGCATGTTTTAGCTTGTAAATCTACAATATGCTTCAGCTGTCCAGAAACAACTTTGTGAAGAAGATCTGTTGATGGTATAACCTGCATTTAAATAATTTTATATTCAATTTTCAATCAGTTTAAATGATACTGTTATTATAATATATAAATTATATTTCCCCTTTTATATTTTTACTTCAAACCAAACTGTGTATATATGGTTTGACAAATGTATATGCAAATAATATTATAAAAATATTAAGATAAAACAATTGTACTTACACTCCATTTTGTTGAAGCAATTGTATTTTCATTGAGGATTTCTTGAAATTTTTCTCCCAGTGGTGTGAAGGTGTCCATTGCAAATTGTCTATTTTTGGCTGTCCACATTTGAAACATATCTGTCATGTATTCCAGCAATGCTAGAATTGGTAGTTTCCTTGCCTGCATATTTGCTGCGTTCACAGATTCAACAATATTAGATGTCATGAAAAAAGTGCGCTTGCATGGTGAGTGTGCTATAGACCATCTGTCATAACCAACGTTGTACAAATACTCTTTAACCCGCCTGTCAATTCCTTCGAGATTTGCCATTGCCTTATCAAACTCGTCCACTGTATATGCCATAACAACGCTAAAGTATGCCCCTTTCAGTTTTTCACTCTTCTTGAACTTCACTTTTATATTATTCCATAAGTGGAACACGCATACACAGTGTGGTATACTTGGATAGATACATCGAACAGCCCGTGCAATACTTTCGTGTCTGTCTGATACGACACACATGTCATCTTTCACTCCGTATGCTTCGCGTAGACAGCTAAAAAACCATTCCCAAGAAGCATCGTTTTCAGAATCAACTACGGCATATGCCAAAGGCAGTATGTGACCTGCATTTTAAATGGTTATTTCAGTTATCAAACTATATTCATATGATATTTCATAATTGAATCAGGTTGTTGTATTAATCAACTTATATATGCTTCTTTTATTTACTAAATATCAGTACTGGTTGCTTATGGAAATGTAGAAGTAGTTAATATATGTAAAATATCATCGATATATGCATTGAATATTTACAGATTTATTAACAGTTACTAACCTGAGCCATCCAATGTGCAGGCAATCAGCATTGTTCCTCCATACACCCCACTTAAAAAGCTTCCATCTACAACCAAAACTGGTCTACAGTGATCCCAACCTTGTATAAAGGCTTTAAGAGCTATGAACACATACAAAAAGGAATTGTCTTCATCCTTCTTTAATTTTATAACAGATCCTGGGTTAGCTTTTTTGATTGTGTATAAATAGCTTGGAATCTTTCCATATGCCTGCTTTGGATCTCCTCTTAGTAATTCTATTGCTTTTTCCTTACATCTCCAAGCTCTCATGTAGTTTAGTGTCAATCCGTAAGTTTTCTTCAACTCCCTGATGATGTCTTTTGGTGTGTAAACAGTTTTAGGATCTGATAATCTGTCCTTTATTATATTTCCTAAAACATCAGAACCCACACGTCGATGAGAATTCAACCTTTCTTCTAACGGACATGTGTGTTGACTGTTGAATTTTCTTATCATAAATACTCCTGAGCCATTTAAGCTTGATGACAGTAGCATCCAATTACATTGATTGTTAGGACATATAACTGAGAACCTGGGTAGTGGTATATATTAACAATATGCAGTCAATACACATAACATATACAAAATATCTGCAGTTTAGGAATATACAAATTAGTACTTTAATAATACCTTTTTGATGATGACCTATCAACTCTTGTTTCAAATTTATGCTTCAGACTGTAGTTTTTAACTACACTTTGCAATGTTGCCTTGTCTTTATACACTTGATATTCTTCAATGTATTCTTGCTCTGGGTTATCAATAATTCCAATGTCTTCAATCTGTACACCATCAATATTTTCTGTATTACATGAAAAAATCTTGTCGACCACCTCAGAGATATTAATATCATGTTTTGCATCATGTATTTGTAAAATATTCATATTTGAGATCTCATCATTTTCTGTCGAACCGCAGTTTTGATCTTTCTCCGTAACAGTGACGCACATTGAGTATTCACTCATCTTTGTATTTTTTTTCTGCTCAATATACAGTTGCACACTCATATCATTTTTTATGGAAATTGGTTGGAATCCCTCCTCAATTTGATACTGCACTCCCAATGTATATTTACTTGTATCTACGGATAGTTGTGAAACAATTGAGCTCATGAACATTGTATAGGAGCAGTCTTGTTGTAGTAGTATTCCGTCTGCTTTGAAGTTGACAAACTTGTATCCTTCAACCCATTCTCCCCCATATTGGATTAACACCTTAACGGGTGTCATATGCAGCATATATTCTTAAGAAACGTTGATACTAATTCAGTAGTAAGAATTGTTGTGATTCGTAAGTGATGTTTTTATGATAAATGCTTTGATATTCTTTGTATCTGCTGGTTGTTCCTTATTAATAGGTTAGATAATTGAATAGTTGTGGAAACGTGCTGAGTGGGTTCCTTAAATTATGGTCTCTTCCTTAATTGTAGTTGTTTAACATTCTCTTCATTCCTTTTTACACGGACACTTTTAATTGTTTAGGATTTCTGAACCTATTTAGTTGGCTATTTTTTACTAGCCATTTAGTAAATGTTAAATGTGTCTATTAAATTGTAAGTCTATCTTAGATAATAGGTTAGTTATGAAATTTTCTCATTAATATATCGTATTAAGATCTGATACTTGAATAATTAACACTATTTATTTTTCAACATCAAAACATGTAATTTATCATTATTAAATAAATTGTAATCATTATAATAAATTTAAATAAAATTGTTTAAATAGCATATCCACAGTATATTAAGCAGTTAGGTGGTTGTACTTTTTTTATGGTGGTTATTGTAGTACTTGGCAGTAGTTGTGTCATGATGGTGGTTGTGATATTGAGGGTATTTCAGGCTGATGGTTGGTGATGATGGTTATACGATAGAATGATATGTGTGACGGTGGAGGCGTTGGTGGTAGTTGCCCTTTAAGGGGACGGATGATGGTGGTTAATTGTGGATGGTGGTAGTGTTGGTTGTTAGTTACAATGGTTATGATGATGTGGATGATTAGTAGTTGTGGTTGGCGATCGGGTGGCGGTAGCTGATAATGGTGACAAGTAATGGTGGTGGTGATTAGGGGTGTCAAAATTTACCAATAAAAATTTGACTCACTTAATCTGTCCAAGTATGCACGTGTTAGTGACCCGCCCAAAATCAGTTAGTCAATCCTGACTCGCACAATTTAGCCAATCTAAAAGTTGTGCTAAAAATTCACTCATGAGAAACATTATCAAAATATCTATAAAATGAAACTTTTATATGTTTGATATATCAAATATAGTCCTAACAAAGAGAAAAAAAAAAAAAAAAAGAGTTTACTAGTTTAGTTTGATTATTAAAAAAATTTTATGAATAAAAATAAAGAAATTAAAGCTTAAGGATTATTGGGCGGGTTAGTTATGACATATTGTTTAGTCCATTTTGACCCAACACATCTCAACCCAAGTACTTTTTGGGCGGGTCAATAGCCCATTCAATTATTTACTCAACTATTTTTAACATGCTCAAATTCAACTCAATCCGCCCATCTAACACCTTTAATGATGGTGGTTGACATTCTTGTTGGTGGAGGTGATAGTTCTTTCGTATGATGAGGTGCTTGGTGATATAATTGGCCACAATGGTTGGGGTGTTAAATGATAGCATTGGCGACGGTTGGTGGCAGCGGCAATGGTAGTTGTGAAGTTGGAGGTGATTGGTCAATATAATGATTGTTTGGCAGTTATAGTGGTTTTCAATGAAATCTCACTTATCAAAAGTCTTTGATTGAGTAAACTTTTAATGATGTTAATTACTAATAGCCTGTTTGGGATTGCTGCCAAAAACTACTTATTTTGAGAAGTACTTTTGGTATAAGTACTTTTTTAAAAAGTACTTTTGGATAATAAGCAGTTTGTGTTTGGACAACTAATTGGAGAAGTACTTTTGATAAATAATTTGTGTTTGGTTAATCATTACGAAAAGTAATTTCCAGTGTCAAATTACGAAAAGGACATCCAAGTTCATTTTACATTTAGATTAATAAAAAAAAATTGAATATTTATCATAAAAGACTTTAATTAGAAATTTATTTAGTTAAATGTAAAATATAACGTAAAAGATATAAATTTAAACTATTGAACAACATAAAATATAGTTAAATCAAAGTGATAACGGAATTAGGAATTTCTAGTAATCACTTACTTTTAAAAGATGATTTAAAGAGTAGGACATCCTATATACGCTTGATAGTAATACCTAAAAATAAAAATTAGTCCTAGAGGAAGAAGATTTGTAAAAGTACTAGTAGAAAAAAATAGAAAAATAAAAACATAATTGTATTTTGAGAGAGATATGGTTAATTTATAAGGAATAATATGGTAAATATGAATTCTTGGTAAGGATATTTCAGTCTTGAAAAAATTAATAAACTGCTTCTGCTTCTGCTTAAGAAGCAGATATTTGTAGCTTCTTCCCAACAGCAGAAAAACTGCTTCTGCTTCTACCTAAAAGTACTTTTTTTTAGTTGCCAAACACCTCAAAATTCCAAAAAAGTACTTTTGTTGGAAAAAAAGCACTTTTGGCTTTGGAGAACAGGCTATAAGTCTTTGTTCAGTATTGAATGATTCAGATCTCTTCAAACCATTAAGTGGTAAGATCTTAAAAAGAAAAAAATAAATATAATAAATAAGTTGAGGTTTGAATCATTCAGATTAAGATCTTTAAGTGCAAAAAAATAAGGCCTTATTAGAGGATTGCCAGAAATTCATTTCAAAATATATCTGGTGTGTCCTGAAATTTTTTCATAAAGAAGCAGAAATTTAATACTTACTAAGTCGAGATAATAGCTTAAAACCCCCCTAAACTACCACTTTTTTCATAGTTTCACACCTAAACTATCGTCAGTTCACAGTACCTCCTGAACAATGAGTTTTTGCCTATCACTACCCCCTGGCGTAAATATATCTATGTGCGTGTTTGCACGCTCCAAAAAAGCTGAAATATTTGCCAACTGGCATACACATGTCATTTTATATAAAAAATAATATGTTATTTTTACAACTTAAATAAAAACACAATTAAAAAAATAAATTAACAAGAAAATAATTAAACAAAACACAAAAGGTCAAAAGGTTGGGGGACGTCCATTTTATCTCATTTTCCAAATGAACCAAAGTAACCCACTTCCAACAAGGTGAGTGAAAAATTCTTCTCCATTTCTTTTTAATTTTTGTATGATTAGTTACATCAATTAATTATATAATTTATATATCAATTTAGGTATACTCTTTGTTTAATTAGGGTTTTGAATTAGAGTTTTTGTGGAAGAAGACAAACAAGAAAGATACTAGAAAAATTCGGCCAAAAAAAACATATCCAAAGAAGAAAATATTTGAGATAGTAGTGTTGGGGGAGTGGAAGAAGAAAAAGGAATGTTATATTTCAAGATAAAACAAAAAATAAGAAAAAATGGTAAAAAAATAAGAAGATGTGAGTTTGTGGCTAAACTAGCCGTTGGTTGTCCCAAGTGTCAGCCTTTTTAAGAGGCTCACACGCTTTTTCAAGGGTGGAAACACCCCCTATGCCATCTGTCACGCCAGGGGTAGTGATAGGCAAAATTCATTGTTCAGGAGGGTACTGTGAACTGACGAAAGTTTAGGTGTGACACTAGAAAAAAAGTGATAGTTTAGGAGGGTTTTAAGCTATTATCTCAAAAAGAAAATAAGCATAAACGAAGAGAAGATAGCAAAGATACATCAAAGAAAAGAGACACTCTACATAGAAGCAAATTTCCAACACTCTTGGCCGTAAGCTGCATATGCAGTACTCCTAAATAGCTAGCATATAATAGAAAATCAGCGTTTAGTTTTTATACTAAAACACCGGCGCTCAGTCCTCTCATTAATTAACTCAAGCATTCTAATATGTTTCTCATTATATAGACTATATTGTCGACAATACTAATTTCTGATCTTCTTAGGCAAGGTTACAGGAGTTGGGAGGGCGTAAGGTATCAAGGTTGAAAGAGCTGATCTCTGCATCTACATTTCCAAGAAAGAAGATAATAGGTATCATGATCAGTTTGTCTTTTAGACGATGGATCTGTGGTGGCTCCGCCCTTGTTCTTTAGGGTCGGCGAAATGACTAGTGTTGCCTTGCATGGTTGGCAACTCATGCACTTGTTTTCACAACCTGGTGGCCTTGACCCTATCACCATTTTCCTAGCCATTCCCACTGCACGAACACAAGTCCAAATAAAAATGAAAATATATAAAGCAATTTTCATCATCTCTGATCTGCATGTATCAAGCCCTATATAGAAACAGGATAAAAGTTTCACAACAGATATATGAGAAAAAGATAAGTGTACTTCACCTGATTCAGAAGGATGAAATGCTAATGAAAATAAAAGAATAAGTGTAAGTCCAAGTTTCAGACAAAGTGAGCAGTTCCTTGATAGAGCCATAAAGCTTTCTTCTGATTTGGAAGATGGGACTTTCTTTCTATTTTAGACTAATATGGTAACATACTCTATATGGGAAGATGAACAAAACAAGTAAGTGGAGGGATGGTATTTATGGCGAGACAAGGTGGAGAACTGTTTCTGGAGGAAGGGACAGTACTCTGATGCCAAAAGCATCTTCACCAATTGAATGACATTTCACTTTGAAATTATACGCATCTTTTTCTGCATCCTTTTTGGGAAATGATGCACTTGGCTTAATTAAAGGTATGACTATTTGACAATCCTGCTTACATCAAACTAATTGTTCCATTATCTAACTGTAAAGGACGTTGATCAGCTGGATAACAAATCTTTGCTTTTGCACTTGTTTAATTTCTCCTAAAATGCTATGTCTAGTCCATGTTGTTTTTCTTTTCTTTCTAATAGGAGTAGCATTCATCATAAGAGTAATTATTTAAACTATACTAACAAAATTATTCTTTTCAATTAAATAATTTAAATTAATAGGGGGTAGACAAATTGGATAAAAATAAAAAACTTTTAACTGAGAATTATGAAACTGATGCTAAATTTCTGTGTAGTAGGAGTAGATATAGTTTCATTTTCCCTGACCTCTAGAATTAACATACTTTAATTTTGACTCAAAGGGTGAATTAACAACTTCCTAGGATTATGAAGGGAGCGCGCCTTCTTTTGCTAACACGTCACATTTCGAGGTTTACCCTACACAAATTTTGACACTTTAGTCCTGATGATAGTAGTTAAACTTTGGAATCATGGAATTATACAGGAAATGTTGTTGCTGCTGCTGCTTGTTGACTTGAATTTCGCCACCATTGCTTTTACAATCTTATATACGAGCAAGTATAACTGAAAATTCATTCTTAAAATCTAAACGACTATGCTCGCTCCTGTAATTGTTTCAGAAAAATTTACTAAGAATAGAAAAATGCTTCGTTTGTCTTGAATACTTAAGGCGTAACTAATTTCATATGTTGATGTTGAATTCACCCAAAAAAAAAAAAAACATATGAAATGTGAAAAGTGGACAAAGTTTTATTAAGAGCTGTTGATACCGTTCTCACTGTTTCACATACAAGACTTTACGGGCAGACCAAAGGAAGCTGATACTCACTCACTTATTATCTTTCACAGCAAAAGAAACATCCTTTCAGCTTGACGTGCTGAAAGAGATTGTAAATATGTTTGTTGACCTCTGGATGTGCCAAGGGCCAAAACTAATTACTCACAACCCCAAGGGATGATGAGGTTTAGTGTATACTCACGTTTCTAAGAGTGAATACTTATATTTGTAGTATTCTAGAGTAAGCTAATTCCTCTGTTATAGTACAATTTTTTCCCCAACATTTAAACTAGCTAATCCTTCAAATTTTGGGTCATTATTGCTTTATCCCTAGAAACTGGAACTTCATTTTCAACAATTTAAATAAAAGAATTTACCCCCCTTCCCAATCTATGAGGCATTGTCTGACCTGTCACCGAGTTTAAGCTAGAGTTTGGACATAGATTTGGTCGAAACTTGAAAAAAAATGAATTCTTGAAGTTGAACCGAAAAATGTTTTTGGAAGCTGAAATTGCATTTGGACATATAATTATTAGAAAAAAAATTAAAGTTATATGAGTGAGAATTTATTTTTGAAAAGACTCAAAAAAGTATGTCCAAGCAAGTTTTTCCAAGAAAAATTTGAAAAGTTGCTTCCAAATTTTACGTCCAAACGGTTAATTAAAAAAAGAAGATTTTTGAAAGACGCAATCTAAACAAGCCATATAAATTTATATGCCGATAAATCATTTCACTAAGCATAAAGTGAGAATTTTAAAGATATTTTATTTTAATATAAAAAAATATTATTATTTTTTTAGACAAACTAAAAAAAATACTTAGGAGTCGTTTGATTTGTGGAATAGAGATAATAATCCTAGTATTAACACTTATCCCATGTTTGGTTTGTGGTATTAACTAGTCCGGCATAGATTTGATACCACAAATGTGGTAATATCTTATTTCATGGAGGGTGTGGAATTATTAATCTCGGGATTAGATTATATTCCCGAGATAAACTTAATACCAAATTTATGAGATATCCTGATTTTTAGTCACGCCAACATAACGACCCCTTAGAGGAGTAACATAAAAACCAGAAATACTAATACCGTCACTCTTAGTATGCAGATGTTGTTGCTTCAACTGAGAAAACAACAGTATGACCAAAGAGAGGAGCAGAATATCTTCAGTTGCAGTTTGAGAAAGCTATGTGATGTCTAATCCACCTAAGCAGTCCAGCTACTACAACCTACATCCCATAAACGTAAGTTCCTCCCCCTTCTCCTTTTTTGGGTTCACAGTGTAGTTCACCACCAATTTGAAGTCCAGAATGTAGTTTAGTTGCATTTTCATACTTTAGGGTGATTGATAGTTAATTACAATCACAAAATGCATGCTGCTTACAATTATATTTATAAGTTAATCCTTCTTTATGGATTTCACTTGAGTTACAAACTAGTCTTGGTTTCTTAAAAGAATATAGTGCCATTAATCCCCTTGATGAAGGTTCGGAATGTACAGAATCACGTAGCAGTCTTAATTTTATTCGAAAAGCAAAAGCAAGACCATAACACAGAGCTCCATAGTTACAACTTACAAGGCTATTTTTATATGGAGTGGAAAACCAAAAACACATCGTCTTAAAGTTATTACTCTACCAACAGTGGCTAACATTTTGAGACTCACATGACTTGAATTTCTTTGACGTCTTTCTTAGGCCTCTCAGTTCTAGGAATAGTAAGGGTCAAGACACCATCTTTTATCTCAGCTTTGATCTCATCAACTTTGGCATCTTCAGGAAGTACAACGCTGCTATTGTAATAACCATAACTTCTTGAAGACCAGAATTCATCATCTGAACCTTCCTCCTTCTCTTCCTTGTGCTCTCCCTTTATCATCAAAATCCCATCTTCAACCGTGATCTTCACGTCCTCCTTCCCAAGCCCTGGCACATCATATTTGATTTTGTAGCTCGTGTCATCCTCCTTGTATCTACCCATAAGTTGTGAAGGACTCACGTTTAAGTTCTCAAACAGCCTGTTGATGTTCTCCGTTGCTTGAAGCAATGCATTTCCAAGTCCTGAAGGAACCATATCTGTACCAAAACGTAAATGGATAAGATCATCATCAATTTCATGGAAGAGAATGCAAGGTGGGTAAATGGCGAGGCTGCCTGGTCTAAGCCAGACGCGGTAAACATAGCCAAATTCAGGATATAGGATCAAGAATCAGTGAGCTCAGAATGAGTAGTGTAATTTTATTATATGTAAGCTTACTTTTCAAATAAGCAAAAAAAATGATGAGGTCAAGGAATAATTCAGCTAGAACTGCCTATAACAATAAGGATGGCATACCCCAAAGAGCAGGTGCAAAGTCGGGCTCATTGCGTCTCCAGAGACTGCCGCGGCGTCGTCTCCTAGGAAAGAGCTTGGATTTCTTTCCACCTTCAGAGACTGCTACATCACGCTTCGCTTCTTTTTCATCAACCCCACTTGCTGTGGAGAGATGTTGTACTAGTTGAGAACTCCATCTCTGTTTCTGAACAGTATCAAGAGTCCTTGAGGAAAGCAAAGAGGAGGTGGCCGAGGGGCTTGAGGCCTTCAGGTTCTTGAAAGCTAAGCGAGCCAAAGCCATCTTTCTAACTGTCACTAGTTGCAACTTATGCAGAAGACAGATCAGATTACAGTTGAGTCTGTTTTTTCTCAAGCTATGAAGCAAGCAGCAGCGCTAGGAAAGTATTTAAAGGGGGACTTAATAATGCTGTAGAGACACATGATACATCTAACAGCTTCTAGCAGGAACTGGACACGTCACCCATAAAGTAACATACTGATGTTGAGAAGCTTCTTGCTGCTTCTGTTTAGGAATGTGCTTTTATCAAACACAGGAGTGTTCGAGAGTGTAAGGCATCCCCTTAATACTAATCTTTTAGCTTTAGGCCATGCTTTCTCTCTCTTCGCATTACGTGAGTGTTCCAAATGAATAACTCTTCCTTATTGACGAGAATTGTTCTGGACTCTTTAACTGTGTAAAATTGAAAGATGACTCTTGATGGTTCTTGATTAAACTAAATTAGCTGGATACAATATAGAGACTTAGTAAACAACAACATGCCCAATGCAATCCCACTAGTAAGGTGTGGGAAAGGTAGATGTGAAATGTACGCAAACCTTACCCCTACCAAGATAGAGAGGCTGTTTCCGATGGACCCTCGGCTACACAACAAAAATTTAAAACATGCTTGAATTTTGCAACTTCATTTCTAGTCAGTTTTCATCATCTACCTTTTTCTTTTTAGAGACTAGTGAGGACTAACAATTCTAGTAGATCGTTTCAATATTGCGACTTCATTTCTACTCAGTTTTCATCCTCTATCTTTTTCTTTTTATAAAAATCTATAAGGGAGTGGGGGTGAGGGAAATGACAACAAAGATGAACGACTTTTTCAAATAAAAAGGTGATGCATCAATTAGTCCTTCAGTTAAAAATGGGTATGCGCCAAGAAAAAAATGTTTCAATTTACAGAAGCTCCATAAGTAACATCCAGGTAACCAAAGCAACAAATTTACACCAATCTAACTATCTATTGATCACTTGACAACAACGTCAATCGTACAGTCCTTCCAGCTCCCAAAAATCCATAAGGAAATCTACCATTTCCTGCAAGTTTTACATGAGCATTCTCAGTGTCATTCAAACATAAATATATGGAGCAATGACTTCTTTAAGCTCTATCATGCATACTTACAGCAAGCGGAGTAGGCACAGGCAATGGCTTGTTGCTGCCAAACAAACTATCATACGTAGCATTCCAACTGCAAGGAATTAATAACCGACTGAAGTGAAAATGGGGCCTGATTGATCTCAAAAATTAACTGGCGATGACATTATATTAAGCAAGACCGATGGTAAAACACAGATGGCACCAGAAAGATGATCACAACACAGAATTACTTAAGAGAACATATCGCAACATGCTCCATAATTTAGTGATACATAGTTGTTCTATGCCATCAAAAGGAATAAAGTCAGAATAGGATATGGCCCATAGCAAAATGTGAAGCATTACTTACTCTCTGGATCAGTGATTGATCCTTGAATATTTCCGCAAAGGGCAACTTAAATGACGAGCTAGTTACACCATAAAAAAGAGACTTAGTTGTGCATCCTATAAACAAAAACTCTTATTTGCAGACAAGCCAACAGATTTTAACACCAAACAACAACAACATACCCAGTATGTTCCCTAATATTAAAATCAGAAACTTCAGATATCATTGCCACATAGTCCAAAAAGTAAAACATCTTTCAGTTACCAACCTTAGCATGTATGCCAATCACCTATCTGTCAGGCTTCTATACCAAAAAGTAGGACTGATACACAACAATATAATACCCCTCTTATTCAAACAAGCAAAGGCACGCTATTGCTAGGTCAGTAGGTCCATCTAAGCCATTCTCGTAAGACAGTGCAGGGATCTGAGACATCAGACTAATCCCTAAAAAGATGAAAACATCACCTTAGTTTAGGTTCACGAAGATGTTGTGCTTGGTCGTGAGGCTTCATGTGTCCCGTCCACTGCTGTCTCATTTGGTTCCAGCGGAGTAGTCCTGACAGAAATGCGTTGAAAAAATAAATGTTAAAATAGACATTTAAAAAGAAGAGGATGACAGGAAGGCTATCAGGTATGACAAAAGTCAAAAACAATGTATCTGAGTCTAAATAGAACCCAATTATATATAATTTTACTTATTTTTTAACAATTTGTATTAAACTACCAAGTAGATTTTCCAACAAGCACCAAGATATGTCTAACAACAGAATAGACAAAAGAAAAAACATGGATGGAACGGAGAGCCAAATTTACCATGATTTACAAATTCAGCAGGGTTGTTTGGATTTGAGGTCACTTGACCATCATGTGTCGGCATACATGTACTAATTGATGAGCTGCTTACTTCCGACTGACCTACACTTTTGTCCATGCCACACGTGCTGGCTGTCCACAAGTCCAGTAGTTAAAGCTTTATGAATCACCTGATCTTGATGTTTCCTGATCCTTCAGTGGCTCGATATGTAACCAACTTACGGTGGGCTTATTATAGCATTCCAAACAACCACTGCTCTGTTACACATAATATTTGCTTCTAATTAAAATCAACTAAAACACGAAAAATAAAAGAATGGGGAAAACATTGTCTTTAACCAGACAAAAGAAAAAATATATTTTTAAGAGAAACAACTTGCCACCGAATCAAGATTGCCTTTAAAGTTGTTCATCACATTTACATCACATAACTAGCTTAAAAGTATGACTCTCTCACATTTACATCACCTGCTACACTGGGAAACCATGGAGTCAATTTTCCAGTATTCTTGTAATCAGAAAATATTTTCAGAAAAAGGCGCTAGACTAGGTGATTTTTAAAACATGATGAAGAGGCCAAGAATAGATATCAGTGTTCAGTTCACCGGAGTTGAGACTCCAAAAAATTAAGTTTACTCAAATTTGCAATGTGCCTCAAATCGCAAGGTCTATAATTCATTTCTGTGAACAGAACATAAATACAAAACATCTACTTGGAATATACATCAGAATTAAGTCTCATCGAAAGCGGTACTATCTAAAGGGGAGCCTTGGAGTAACTGACGAAGTTGTCTCCGTGTCATCTATAAGTCACAGGTTCGAGCCGTGGAAATAATCACCGATGCTTACATCACACCCTTTGGGTGCGACCCTTTCCAGACCCAGCCTGAATGTTTTGTGCACCATGTTGCCTAAAAGAGGTACTAACAACACAGTAACTGTTCCAGTGACTATGAGTTTTACCATAAATTCTACAATCCTTTAAATAATAACTTTGGCAACAAATGCCTCTTAGTAATTCAGGGCTCTATTCCGGAAAAGTTGTAAGAAATCGGCACACATAGATAAACCCTAATTGAGTGTAAAAAGTAAAAACCTAAAACACGAAGTATACCTGATACATGCAATGAATTGGACGACAAAAACAGTGTTACCAAAATCAATCGCTCTCTTTAAAATTATGAAAGTGCCTTTTCTTCACACTCTTAACGGGTTTTTCACCTTTACCTACTGCTAATTATTATTTTTTTCTGTTTTTATTTTGTTTAATTTTATTTTAACTTCCTTTTCACGTGAAGTGCCTTTCTTATTTTCTTTTTTCTTTAAATTTGAGTTTTTTAAAATACAGCTTACAAGTAGCTCTTAATTCTGTACATCAGTTTGCAGTGAAATACCATATCAATATCTCTCCATACAGTTTCTCTGTTTTATTTACTTTACAGTTTTTATTTCATAACACGTTATCACCACGAGACTCTGCTATCTGAAGAAAGTATAAGGTAAGAATTTTACTTTCTAAAGCCATATTATTTCACTTCAAACTGATGTACAAAATAAATTGAATTAGCTTCCTATTTATAGAAGAAAGAAGCAGCTGCAAAGCTTTTCAGGAAGCTGCTGCAAGGCTTTTCAGAAGCTGCTGGCAAGCTGTCTGCTTGAGCTACTTGTAAGCTGTCTGCTTGAGTGCAGGCCTCTTCAAGCTGCTGCAAGGCTTTCTAAAAGCTGATGCGAGGCTTTTCATAGAGCTGCTTGTTAGCTGTCTACTTGTGAGCTACTTGTAAGCTACTAGTAGATCAAGCTTCTTCAAGAAGCTATGAGAGTAATGAACATCTACAATACAACGTATTCATAACAAGTACTCTAACAAATTGTTATTCCCTTCCTTTCGTGTAATTCTTTATTAGTAAATTAACCGAAATAACCATACACCCAACCAATTAAATAAAAATAGTAGCTACGTAATAACCTACCTGTATATCAGGTAGTAAATGTAAATAATAAGTACGACCAGCCAATAATGTAAAGACTTTTTATCCTATAGTTAAAAGAGCATGATTTGATGTTTGTAATGTTAATAAGTTATAAACATTTGATGTAGGTAAATATTTATTGAAAGTTCATTTGCTCCACCGGCTTTTATTAATGTTTAATTTAAATTTAAACAGATAAAAGTGAATACATTTTGGGTTATCAGATAATGAAATATATTAAATTCTAATGTTAAGATTCTAGTGGACATATTGTTTGCAACCGAAACGGAATTTTTTTTTTTTTTTTTTTTTCCAAAAGCAAGCAAAAGGTAGTTGAACGAAGACCAAAATATGTCAATACAACTACTAACGATTAACTAAAGAATCCAGAAAATCTAATACTCCTAATTTCATGTACAAGAAAACCATTAACTGAAGATTTCAGAGAGAAATTCACACACCATTTACAAATTACAGCAAGACTAAAAATGTCTTCCTCCTAATTTCTTGTGTTTTGCCTCGCAAGAACACGAACCTAAAACGAAAATACAAATGATCAATAGGAAAATTCCATGCGGTGCACTCGATCCTTGAGAATCCCAGTATACAAAGCCACTCTATTACTTGGCATAATCTGATTCCCACAAGAACTAATACGACTACTCTCTGTATATTTCCTGTAGTGCTCTCTTCTGTATTCCTCGCTATTGCCACTTGAACCTTTCACATCAGCTGCAAAATGAACTCTCTTGTTTTTTTTCTTTGTTCTCTCCTTGTTCTTTCCAGCTGCAACATGAGAACATTAATAAGATTAAACGAAAGCTTATACCATCTTAATTAATTTTTCAAGAAAAGTGATGAGTACTACCTGAAGATAAACAAGACTTGAGAATCTGCTTTTGTTTACTGGAAAGATGGGTGGTTGGGTACTTTACACGGTACAGCTGATCAAGTAGAATCACGGTGCCTGCAGATACAGCCATGGCTGTCGCTAAGACTAAGCCTTGTGAACCCAACATACTTGACATGTTGGTGTTAATTTGTTGGAGTTGAATATAGAAATTTAAAAGAAATAGGATTTTTGACTGGTCTAATCAGTTAACAAGAAATGTTTGACTTGAACTAAAAGAAAGGATTCTCAAGATTATATAACAAATTTAAGAGTAAGAACAAATTAGTGGGTGGTTAGGGAGTAGTTGAAGTAGGAACTCAAATGTGCTTCTATATGATGCACACAAGAATTGGAGTTGGTGCGGATTTTTCTATGTAACAACTTTAGGTATAAAATAATATATTTTGTGAGAATATGTATTTCTTTTACTTTTCTTTCTCTTTTTCTATACCTTTGTAAAGAAGGAATAGTAGATAGAAAGTAAAGATGAAATGAGGGAGTATTTTTTCTCCAAGTGTTTGGTTTTAGAATTCAACAGCTTTTGCTTTCAGTAATGCACCACACGGCAGGGGAAACAGAGACGAAAGGCTGAGAAGGAATGATGGTCAAAGTTGTTTTAATGGAATTGGTTTATTGTAATAGTCCCCACGAAAGTAATAAGAATGTGCAAGTGTTGAATGAATAGAGAATCTAAAGAGGAGGAAAATTAGTGAGAATTGGAGACGTGGAAGTTCTCTATTTTATTTTGCAATTCAAGCTTAGAACTACTTATTACTTATAGGACTAGTGTGTTCGAGTCAAGCCAGAAAAGAAACCTGTACTTGTCATGAGAACTACTAACCACTTGTGTCACGGAAAAAGATTTTACTATTGAATTTCACCAGCAAATTCTAGATTTTATTTAGCTGAAGTATTAGCAGATAATATAATAAAACTCATTAATCTATGATGTGAAAGAAAACAAGTGTGATTTAACATTAAAGCAAATCCATCAACACCTATGCTGCTAAAGGCATCTTATGAATTATGATCGACACTATGGTCAGTGGTGTTAAATAATAAAAATTCATTTCATCCTACTAGAATGTAAAAGATATTCAAAGAAAGGAAAAAAGAAATTTGGAAAATTTTGGTTCATTTGAAGGTTATATCGGACAAAATTGATACTTAAACTTCTGTGCACCTATCGTTGCATGTGATTTGATATTTTGGGGAAAAAAACGAACTTCAAAATTTTATTTCTCATTTGTGTGGATAATATTTGGAGCTTTCAAATCAAATCTTCCTAGTCATCCTTCTAAGCCACTAATTGCCATCCCTTCAAGGTTCAATTGTACTTATGCAATTTGAAAGTAACGGTGCACACTGCTAAGACAATGGTAGGCCCGTCCGTGATAAGAGAAGGAGAACACGAAAACAATACTAACACAGTAACACTAGTTCAGAGACATTGCTATTCCACTAGACACGTATAATTGAAGTTAAATGCCACGAATTGTAGGATTAAACAAACACTGGCCTTAACTGATGATAAAAACTAATGTCCACTAGACACGTATCAGTCTAAATGCTTCGTAGCAATAATGAAAATGAGACGAATCCAATAATTAGCCAAGTGGGCAAATTTTAAACAATTGTTTGAAAGATGCCACTTGGCTGAAATGCTTGCAATCTCATATATCTTCATCTCATAGATGTCCATGGTCACATTACAACCTTAAATATACAAGACACTTGTGCAGAGAAACCCCAAAAGTCACGGGATTTAGTGCCTTTGCTTGACCATACTTTTTTATTTCGGGTTGATGATTGATCAAACGCAATCCATATAGTTAACATTTCATGAAAATTTCCACAAAATAAGAAAAATTTATGCAATTTAGTACATACTGTATCAATTAACGAGACAATTGTCTCAACAAGAAATATCAATGTGGTGAATTTCCAAAGAATGCAAATTCAATACTAGGATAGGAACCCTTCAAAACACGGATAGAATCTGAAAAGGCTTCTAAAACAACAACTAGGAAGATCATCTAATCTCACTGGGACATCCCCCAATAGGAAATTTTAAGGACTAAACTGCGGATTTCCAAGGGATATATGACTTTTATTTCTTAATGTGACAAGCAAATATGTTTTTCCACTTATGTAGTGAGGATTGGTGGTAGATAATCAGATTTAGTACCAATAACTTTGGCCTTGGTGTCAGGGAAGAACTCATTGCCAGCTCCAGGCAGCTCCGTGACATCCCCATTGTTGGTAAGTCCAACGGGGTATCGAAGCAAGTGACCAGGCAGATCACTTTCTAGACTCTCACTTACATACAGGTCCCAGTATTTATCAGCAATTTGATTCACCTTCCTCACACATTCCTCACTTTCTGGATGTTGGAAGGTGTCGTCAAGCATACCCATGTGCTCGTACCACAATGCCATTCTGAAACCATGCACTTGCCCTCTTGCTGGTTGCCTTGTCGTTAAATGATGAGGCTGGTATGCTCCAATTGCTATCTCGGAATCTCTTGCACCATCCATTGACCTCTGGTTTATGTTGGCTGATCCGACTATGATGTACTCATCATCAACTGTTGAGAAATAAATTTTAGTGCCACGCTATGCTACAATAACTTAGTAAATCTAAATGTTGGTGTTTGATCTTACAAACAACTTAAAAACTTGAATGGTAATCATCCTAACCTTCAAGTATTTCAAGAAACCTATAAAAATCTGAAAGTTTTCCTTGCTATATTTAGGACATCTAATTTCATACTCCAGAGAGTACAATGTAAGATAAAATGGGAAAATGCAAGCAATAACTCACCTATCATCATCTTGGAATGGACATAGATCATGAAGCGGCGAGCCTCCTGAGCTCGTTCATAATCGGTATCAGTTTCTGGTTTTTCTGAAGGTTCATATTCTCCACTCTTCTTCACCTCCCTATTGCCAATGCAGAAAAATGTCAAGTAATTCCTGGGGTGTTCGTCAATACCTTTATCTCTGATAGCCTGAAAAATATGTTTATACATCATCTCCATTGTCCTCTTTTGCCAATCTAATATTGCTTGTACTGATGCACTCTCAGGAATTCCTTCTGGCCACATTGGAACCAGAACATATACAGTAAACCTTTCCCCAGCTTCAATCTTACTCACAATCTTCAATGTAAGTTCTTTTGGAATAAGATGCAAAGCACCTATCTCCTCCACCTTCACATCATCACATTGCCAATCGTAACAGCTTCCAAGAAAATACTGATTTTCAATGTAAATGAAGTTCTTTGCCCGACGAATAGCAGTGATATAAGCATCTTGGATACTTCTATCGACTATGTTATTCTTCCCACTCACTAGGCCAGACTTTGCTGCATCTTCGGGTGTGTCAGGAAAGCCAAAGGCTGCCCCACCATCGATGGATCTGAATAACTGAACATTCCATGTTTCAGGATCATCGGGGTACATAACTGGAGATGGTGGAATGATAATGTTGTCAAGCTCTCTCAAGTTGACAAGAATATCTTTTCCACCCTGCTTTCTCCACCTCTGCTCAAAATTAAACAGAACATCCCAAGCAATTGGTCCTTCAACCCGAGAGTGAATGTCATGCCAGGGCTCCCTAGGCCCACCTTTGCTAATCGAAGCTTCAGCAAAATTAGGCTGGTGGAAATCATCATGGTGTGCCGTGTCCAATGTTCTAAAAAGTGAATGGAAAGGTGTATCATATCTCCCATCACAAAGATCAAGGCCACCAACAAAGCTCACAATCCTTCTCATATCTGACTCTCCACTGGGCATCTTTTTGTCTACTATTACTAATTTCTGGTGATGAGTAAACATGGCAGAGATTTGTATATCCTTAACTATGCTTCCACCATCATCAGGATCCCGCGGACAAAGGACACAGTGCACATCAGTATCCTTAAAGTACTCTTCAGTTTCTTCGTCATGAGTTGCCATGAGACCATCTTTTTTCAGCACACGTACAGATGTTCTGTCATCCCATACAAGCATAAGGACTTTAACACCTTCACTGGCCTTCTTCTTGAGCAACTCTCCAAGTGTGGTGTCTCCTCCAGGCTTTTCCCTCCTCGAGTCTCTCAACAATGTTATTTCAGTATAAACAGACCATCCAGTAATGTAAATCAAGTGCTTTGCATTACTGATCGCATCAAAGACATCTTCCCAACATCTATGTGGTTCATAATATTTTCCCCCTGAGAGAGGGATTTTAGGAATAAATTTGTCAGGGACATGTGCATCTTGATACAACGAAACGCGACATCCTGATCTTTGTGGAAAGAAAGTGTAAGGGACACCAGGATATTTAGGACTACCAATTCCACGTCCCCAGTTGCGATCACGACTAATGTCAAAAAACTGTAAAGTTACATGGATCTTAGAACCTTCTTTTATGGGATTCTTGTCTTCATCCAATATCTCAATCCACTGATCAACCTCATCCCCTTCCAAGAGTTCATTAACTGGTAAATAAGCTCTTCCAATTAAGGTTGCACCAATGGAATTATGATCTTTGACAGTAAATATAACATTTGAAGCCATATGGGCACAGTAGATATGAAAAGACTCATTCCACCTAGGATTACTTGGTTCATTTTCAATGACTCTAGTTCTTCCTACCCTTGCCTTTTCCAAATCAACAGTTGCATAAACTTGGCCTGCTCCTTTGCCTATACCTACCTTCTCCTCGACAGTCTCTTTAATCTGCAATCATGAGATTTTAGCCAATCAGATATTACTTCATAAGAGAGAGAATCATTGTTTGAACAAGTCTATTTGCTTGTTTGGACCGTTAGCTATTGTATTGTGTCCTAATGCAATGTTTGTTTTTATTATTACATTAATTTTTTATTGAATTATATCGTTAATCTGCCGCAGCGTAATGATGAAAAATGTCATTTTATGTAACGATCGATTTGATGTGATCACGTTGTTGACTTATTTTTTTTTTTTTCTCTATTTTCTCCTTAATAATCTCTACTTTGTTCCATACATTTTCTATAGCAGCTCCACCTTGTGTCCTGCTTTTTCTTAGCAATTTATGTAAGTTCATTCTTAAGTTTTATCGAAATGGTCAGTTTTATCGAAACAGACCATTTCAATGTCCCTATTTAACTTTTGTCCATTTATATGGTTTGCAGGTAAAAGAAGCAACAATTTGAGTGATTTTCAGAAATAGGCCATTCCAGTGTCATTATTTAACTTCTCAGTTGTAACCCCTCAAAATTTTGTATATAGTTCGCTTATAAAAGAAGGGAACTACAATCAGGGTGATTTACAGAGTAACAGAGATAGGTCATTTAAGTGCCACTATGTAACTTCTCTATATCAGGAAATGTACTCACTCATGTTTCATAAAACTACACTAGCAGTAGTTGGTGATGCAGTTGTTTTTTGCAGAGTTATATGTTGAAAGCTTGATAGAGAATGGGAGGAACAACAATATTAATAGGCATATATCGATCATGGGGTTACGAGGCACATACAAAACTACTACTACTCCATCAGTCTCGTTTTATTTGTCCTCCTTACTATAAATAATCGTCTCAAATTATTTGTCCATTTAGCAGTTCAAGGTAAAATTAGTTTTCTTTTTGTCACTTCGCCCATAATATTAATTGATCTTGAAAGTAGAAACAAGAATTACTCCATATTTATTGAAGAGAGATTAATACGGCGGGTAAAATAGTCAAAACTACTCCTTCATTAATATATTTTTAAGAGACGTGTAAAAATAAAAGGGACAAATAAAACGAGACGAATGGAGTTCAATTCATCACCCTATTTAACCTCACTATGTCCCCAAACCCCAAAAATCAAATGAATTGTATTATTTAAACACCGAATTATTAGCATAATCAAACAGAGTACTTTACTCATGTACTAGCATATCGAAAGGGAAATGACATAGACATAATGGCTGTGATCCAATTAAATCAAATTCAAATGGAGCTCAAATGTATACCTTGCTGAAGATATTACCACGTTCTCTCTCGCGCAGCCTATCAACCTCGTGGATTGTGACATGCAGAGTTCCATGTAGCAAAATAGGAGCCATCTTTTCACCTACTAGTCAAAAGATTAAAACACACATTAGTTTACACATCCTCAATGTAATATATTGACACGAAGTAAAAAATACAAAAGGGGTATTATAAACACATAGTAATTGTAGTTGAAACTCACGTCACAAGGGAAAATGTAACTTATAAAAAGATTAGTGCACTCTAGAAGATCAATAAAAGAGCAGTATGCTACTATTATTATTAGTAAAAAGAGACCTTTATTTCACTCCAACAAAGTGTTGCTGAAAAATAGTATTAAGAAAATATGATCCGATGTTTGCTGTAAAAGAAGTGAAAAAGGTAAAAGGAGGTGGCGATCCGATAAAGCAGTGTTGTTAAAGAAATTGCCCGTACGCATAGAGGAATGCAAAAAGGTTGACTGGGTAAACACAACCGTAATGTTATTTTTTTAGCTTTGAGGACCGGAACTTTTATGACATTTGCAAAAATATTTATTACTACTAATTAATATGATATATAAACGAATTGAATAAGAGTCTGTTCATGGATAGTTCATTGAGTGATGTGTGTAATTGCATTGTGGTGACTCACGGTCGTAATTCAAGTTTTTGGGTGAAGTGCATGATTAGTCATTCCTTAGCGAAAGAATTTAGGTTTAGCCCGTAGTTATTTGTTCTGAAATTTAGAACTAAAATTTTTAATTTCGAGATATGATGTGCTGAAATTTTGAACTGAAAAATTGAATTTCAGGACACAATGATTAAAAATGTAAAGTGCAACCCTTAGAATGACTAACTTGTGTCATTGAAACGAGCGAATAGCACTAGATTGGCCTGCAATATTTATGAACGTTTGGTCTCATATATATAAATGACCCTTGACAACTGATAAAGAAATGAGAGATGCTAAATGGCCACACCAATTTGGCCCAAATTTGGTCACACCTGTCAAAATGACTTCTATATCCTTCAATCTATAACCTGTCATATTTTATTTAACCCTATAAATGACCTAGATTAGACAATAATTTACCATTTTAACCCTATTAGTGCCATTGTGGCCAAAATGAGTGTGGTCAAAAGACCTTTTCGTAAAGAAATTTGACACTTTGATATTATGATAAGAAATGAGTTATTTTAACCCAGCTGTTAGCTTAAGAGGTGACTTTGGCTTATAGTCTTTTTTTTTTTTTAATAAGGTATCACAGTCAAGTCCATCTACTTTATTGTTTACCAATGTGGACCTTAATTTATGTTGTCTACATTTCAGTTACCAAGCCTCGGCGTGCAAGGAGTGTTGATGTGCCACATCGGTGGGTGTTGGGTTTATTAGTATATATGACTTTCGCAATCCTCCATATTAGAGCTAATTTTTGGGGTTAAGTTTTATGTCCAATGTTTACTTTTTTATCAACAACTGATGCTTGTAAGTTGTAACCAACATTGATACGATACAGATATTTGCTTATCGGCAGCAGTATATCAATTAACGCTATGTAATTATGCAAAACTAATACCATACCGATAAGCTATCGGTTTGTCGGTTCTTAATGGTTCGGTAGCCAGTAATACTTGTACTACCGACGTAATGGATAAATTCTCGGTGGTTGGTTGTCAATAGCTAACAGACACGTTTTAGTAGAACCAGGACTCGGGTAATGTAGACTTCGTCAATCAAAAGAAAGCTATTGTTCTCTTACATATTTATTCACAAAAGTCTATTTTAGTTTATAATTATTGTATGCTATCAACCATCACAAACAGTTCAAGAACATCTTTTACTTCTTTCACTTTAAAAGTCATGAGACGAGGCTCAAAGCAATGTGGAATTCTTTGTATACAAGTGCAATAGTAACTTACTAACCTTAAAGTATGGAGAACAATAAAGACCCATGTCGAAATAATAAACCAAAAAAAAAAAAAAAAGACTAAAGAGTCAGATGATCCGAAAGTGGAAGCCTGGAAGCAGAATTAAACGTATAGAATGGGTCATGCCTCATAAAGAATAATGAGTACTAATGACCACCAATAGCAATAAGAGTTGAAGTTTAACCTATAAACTAAAGTTGTACTAAATTAAAATTTAATACAGTTATTATACTAATAATAAATAAAATAAAATTTATAAATAAAATTTATAAAAAATATCTTATTGGTTATCGGTACGTTAATGGTAAAGATATACAGATACCGTTATCGTACCGATATCTTACCGATATTAGAAATCAATACTATTGCTGAACCGATATACTATTATTCCAATACTGTTATGCTTATCGGTAGCAGTTCGGCTATTGGTACCGGTTCGATTTTGCATAACCCTATTTGCAACTCTTTCACACTGAAAAATCTCATGGAGAAAGAATTGCTTAAGATATGATACTTGGTGATTGACCCAACACTAAGTTCAAGAAAAAAATAAAAACTTTTGAAATATATGACTTAAAATGAGGCATAAATATGTTTGTGGATGTAAATTATTAGTTTGAAATTAATTAATTTTTATATTTAGAAATATGTCATTATTGTTTAAACGAATTAATAAAAAAATTGACTTTTTTTTTTTTAAATAAGAGAATTCTGCATTTAATATTTAGTCCAACTTAAGTATATACAACAAGATGAGAAAGGGATGACTTCCTCGCTTAACATAATAAACCTCTTTCTTGGGTGAATTCATTCTTTTTAACAAATTTTACATTCCTAATAATGGATCATGTGCTTCAATCAATCATTAGACTTTGCTGCTAATCTTTATGATTCATGAATATCTTCAAAAAATATTTTCATACTTTACTAAACTGGACAACTATCATATTTATTTAAGTTATATTATCCTATATATTTCCTCTGGTTCAAGCGTACTAATTTGCGATGTAATTAATTAAATATTCCACATGATCAGTAAAAAGATGGGAGCATGGTCATTTTGTCCTCACCGCTTAAGCTAATTTATGAGATTGGTAATGGGATAGGAACATGGTCTCATTATTGGTTTTTAGTGATCCTCATTTTTTAAGCCTAACATTTAAGGTTGAGTTAGGTCTAAGGTTAATTTTCTTTAACATAATTGGCATGCTATAGAAGAAAAAACGTATGCACAACAAACAAATCGTTCGTGTTAAAATATGTAACTATTTCATCCAAAAATTCAAAGTTTTTAGAGAATTAAGATTTTATTTATTTAATTGCCGCATCAACAAGCGGAAAGGACACTAGCTCACGACTTTACTCAATGGGCCATCTTCTGTAAATATTCCATTATTCCTAACTTTCGATGTAAAATAAATTTCATTTTTAAGTAGTAGTTTCAGTAATCCACACAAAGTAAACAAACTACAGAACTATTATAAATTAATTATGAATTTTATTTTAATATCAGACACATCCTTGGTTATTTTCAAATATAATATTAACATAAATTGAAGAATTATCTAGAGGAAAATTCAGATTTTGAGTTTAATAATTCGATTTTTAAAGTTCTTACCAGTTAACTCATTATATTTATAAATTTATGAGTTCTAATCTATTTTTGAATTTGTAGTTAGACTTTGAATTCTCCTCAGTCCATATTTCAAAAGAAGTTCAACATTTTATGTACGAAGGAGTAACATCATTAAGTTCATACAGTAATTGTCTGTAGCTATAGAGATGAAGGAAAACGTGAAATATCATTGCATCGTCAACTACTGAATGAGGTAAGTGCTACAGATTTCTTTCGACATATTCAGGCAGTCCAGTTTGATTTATCTTTTTAATCTGTTATTGGCAAATGAAATCTACAAATCCATCTATACCAATTCCCTTAAGGGCCTTTTTCAGTAAATATTAATTCCCGTACTTGACTCATTTATAACTCAATAGTACTTGTATTTCCCAAAAAATATATCAGGTTTTACAATTAGATTTATATTTAGTTGAGTCTTAGGCGACCGTTTTATATCTCAATTTGATCGTTTGATAGATAGTTTACGTGAATGAATTAATCGACCTCAAGAGTTTGATGCAGAAGTAATTCTAAAATCGATGTCAAGTAGATTCGATATCAAGTGAATTCGACGTAAATTAAATCCGATGTCAGGCAAGGATATAAATGCTGTCTAACAAGTTTGAACTAAATGAATGGACAGTGATATACGATGAAGTGACTTCGTTTTATCAAGATGCGCAATTATCCGAACACGATTATGATACTCGAGTCAATGAAAATAACAGCAACGCGATGACAACTAAGTGAAATGAATAAACGTGAAACGACAACGAATAAACAAACGTAATCGACAACAGATCCGATGAACAAATCAAATAGTCGCCAAATGAGTGACGATAACAGATTGCCCCAATTAAACACAGATTAAAAGATGTTACGATCAAGATAGATGCAGATCTAAACGAAGCAAGCAACAATTAAATAATCAAAGCAGTAAAGGCTTATTGTATTTGATGGGTCGATGGATGTTGCTTCAACGGAAAGAACAGATCTCCCTCCACGTTTGAACCAAATCACGATCGAAGCTTTGAATACAATGATGATCTTTGACGTAGCAAATTAACAAAGGTAAACGACACTGTTGAATATTTTCTTAACAAGAGAGTAATGGTTTGAGGAGTAGAGTAATATTTTGCTCAGATGAATGTGCCCCAAAATAGAAGATGAAACAGTATTTATAGGCTGACAATGAGCCTTTTTCAACCCTAGAAGGATTCTTCCTTTCCCACGTCTCTTTCTCCACAACTGTCCACGTCCCTTCAAATACGCTAAGTCGGTTCCGATAAAAGTGGGATAAGTTCATTAAAGCTTATCCGCTAAAGCCAGCGCTTTCGTGGTCATCTTATCAAGTTGTTGAAGCGAACCAACCGGCAAATGCCCTCGAAAGCAATAACCAAACCCGAACACACCATCTTCGTTTGAAGAACGAAAATCGACCAATACAGTACTACTCCTATGAAACCTACTATTTACTCATTCATTTTGTTACAAATATTCAATAACCCCACGCAGCGTGTTTAAAGTCTCAACATTTATTGGAGATTTCTTTTCGAGGATATGCATGTTTTATCCAGATTTATTATTTATCCAAAAAATAAATAAAAAATAGTCTACAGATCATATATCTGTCTAATGGAATATAAAGTTCAAGGATTTGTTTAACAAATCGAGGTTGTAATGTAACGATTTCTTTTTTATGTCTTTTAGTATCGATCGAGTTGTGACATGAATGTTAGAATGTACTATTACTACATTATAGTAAGAATTAAATTCTCCAAAGTACAATTTAAATTTCATAAACTAGAATCCAGTCTAAGAAAATTCTTTTCAAATTAGGGAGCTGATATTCTGAGAAGCGTAAATACTTATCCATACTGGTTGTTTACACCCAACCATAACTACATGCTATTTATTTATAAATACATTATTATCACTCAACTATAGTTAATTAATACACATTCTATATTCATTAAATTATTTTACTATGATTAGTTACTATGATTGAGTGTTAACATACACCTAGTATGAATAAGTTTTTACCTCTAAAGTGATTCCCACCCGGAATTACGAATGAGAATCTAAATAGGATTTTCTATGAGTCTCAACTACAAACATTGTTACCTAATTACTTTTCTTTCTTTTGTAATTATAGCTTTCATTAATGTTACTATATTGTTTATATTGATTCGACTAGGACGGCTATTGTATAAAATGGCATTCGCTCAACTTTTTATTCATAATTAAAAGCTAATTTGGCTAAAAGCAGTACTTTGAGGAAGAATTGCAGTAGACTTTATTAAAGTGATGTAACAATAGCCCAATAATTACTGTGAAAATAACATTTATGCATTTATAGAGTGGACATGTAAAACAGGACCACGCGGAGGTCCATTTCTGATTGAGGTTACGAAACTGAACTAAACATGGAATTTTCAGCAGTGTTAAAGGGTTTCTCTTTCCCTGTTATAGAGCCAGTCCAAATAATTTCCTGATGGACTTAACTTATAATAATGAAGCCTCCACTCCGTTAAACCTTCTATTTAATAGTATATTAATCGCAAAAATAAAATAATAAGTACTACTAATTAATTATAACCATCTAAATTACACGATAATTACAGAATCAAGTCATACAAAGAATATTTTTTAAGTAAGACTCCATAGAAACATAATTTGTAAGAAAATATGTGGTACATTAATTACCTGCTATAACGTGTAAATATTTTTTAATAGTGTAACAATTATTTGCACTAATGGTGTAAGTAGACTATATAAAATTTAGATTCTTACTAAAATATTCGCTTTGTCTCACTTTCTTTATCGTATTTTCTTTATTAATTCGTTCCAAAAAAATCATCATATCGAAAAAAAATTTAACTCCCATATTTTTATTTTACTCATCTATAATCATAGGTATTATAACTTATTTTAAACCACAAGTTTTACCGTCCGTCTTTCTTTATTTCTTTATAGTCTTTTCTTTCCTTATTGGAACTGCTAGGTGAAATTACTTGCTCGACCAGCTGGGCGGCATAGCAACTTGGAGTTATCTTTTAACATTTCGCTTTCATTTTGGCCATAAAAAAGTACACTAATCTACTCTGCACATGCAGCCATTCCAAAAGGGTACCTTCATAGATGGTACTATAAGAGAACTCAAGAAGAGATATTACTACTATTGAGTGACTATCTATGGTGGTGGGCTAGTGATCAGGTCCACGGGCCTGTCAAGTCCTGCATTATTATTTACTAATCTCAGCAACAACTCATCCCCTTTCTCTTTGAATGCTCCTAATAATAATCAAGCACAACCTTCGTACAAAGCTTAACTAAATACATGTCTTATGTCACTATGCCAGATTGCCAGTACTGTCCTTATTTCTGATCTTTATATGTGTCCATGTTTCTAAACTACTTCCACATCTTCAGCTGTAAATTTTAGCGTTTCTGTCGGTCTCTCTCTCTTCTCTCTATCACTATCTCTCTGACAGTTGTTTCACTAGAACACAAGCATGGTACAGGCAAAGAAGTTCAGAGGTGTCAGGCAACGCCATTGGGGATCTTGGGTTGCTGAGATTCGTCATCCTTTACTGTATATATTATACTACTTACCATATTGCACACCCTGCTCTTATTTTTTCTTTCTTTATTTAAACACTTCCTGCCTGGATAAATAATTGATATGCACATAAATTTCACTATGCAAATGCATGTACCAAGTGATTAGTTATTATTCCATAACACATTTAATACTGCTCAATAATAGTAATCGATTTTATTTGATTTGGTTGATTTATTATTGTAGGAAGAGGAGAGTGTGGCTTGGAACTTTTGAAACTGCAGAGGAGGCTGCCCGAGCATATGATGAAGCAGCTATTCTAATGAGCGGACGTAATGCCAAAACAAACTTCCCTGTGAACGACAATAGTAGTACTAGTGCTAATAATACTAATTCGTCTTTCTCCGGATCATTGTCTGCTATTCTTAACGCCAAGCTTCGCAAGTGTTGTAAACCACCTTCTCCATCTCTCACTTGCCTAAAGCTCGACACTGAGAGTTCTAACATTGGGGTCTGGCAGAAACGAGCTGGCGCTCGTCCTGATTCTAGCAGCTGGGTCATGACTGTCCAACTAGGGAATACAAAGATAAATGACAATGAGCAAACTCCAGAGGAGGAGCAAGACGATGAAAAGATAACTGCTTCAATTACCACTCCGGAGACTTCACATGAGAAATTAAAAGGCAAAGATCAAGGTGGCATAGAAGAAGAAGAGCGGGTGGCATTGCAAATGATTGAGGAACTCCTCAACAGGAACTAATCACAGTCTACCTGTGAGACAAGTGGGCTTTAATTTGCATTTAGGTAAATGTTTGCTCTATAATTACACGAAGGTGATAATTTATCCAACGTATAAAAATTAAGTATGGAGTGTCTAAGGTATTTTTCGTAAGTCATTGTCATTGGTGTGTATTCTGTTTGTCCAAGATTGTGCAACCATGGTATTATATTTGATAAGGAAGTTATAAATGTTACCTGGGATTGAACAAGTACTGATATGGACTTCCATAGAAGTAGGGATGAGCTTATAAGTATACACATGGATATCGACTTTTTTCTATTTCAGTGTAGAAGCTATGGCGCTATGCAACGAGATTTCTTTAAGATATGCATTTGCATCACAGCGGGGCTCAGATAATAAATGAAAATGGGTTCCAGTATTTACATATAGACTCTCTTTACAACCAAGGATACGATTCTAATACGACTGTTGTGACACGAAACGTTTTTTTTTTTTTTTAATAATCTTTTGGACGAATATTCAAGTTATGCAAAATTAAGTCCAATTGTCCTTAATTCCGGGCAAAGTGCACGCATAGCCATTTTTGCCAGTGGTCTTTGGTTTGAGGCCACTTTTTTTATTGATTTTGTATGAGAGACCACTTTTTTAAGCCCACAAGGGTTGAAGTTCAACTTCAGCCAACAAGAGTTGAACGCATCTATGCCTAAAAGTTCAGCCCTTACAGATTGAAGTTGAACTTCATAACTTAGGCATGAAGTTAAACCCACAAAAATTGAAGTTTCAAAAAGTAACCTCTCATGTAAAACTCAAAAGTGACTTCAAACCAAATAGTAATGGCAAAAGTGGCCTATGGCGCGAAATTTTTACCTTAATTCCTGTTGCTTATTATTCGTGGAAAAGTCTAACCTCTTTCACCAATTTGGTAGGGTGTATTGGGCAAAATAAGCATGGTATTTGAAAGGGACAATTACATTGAGAGACCCCCCACTCATGAAAATTACCAAAAAAGACCCCTATTTTGTTATCTTACATGACATAGCACTCCCTCCCTTTTTTATATTTTTTCTTACACTTCATAGCACCCCTTTATAAAGAAAAAAAACCCTAGCCCCCATTTTCCCCCTCTTCTCTTACTCTCTTTCCCATTTTTCCTCTCTTCTCTCCCCCCTAACAAGTCCACCACCGCCCCCACCCACCACTGTCTCACCTTCACTCCCCCTCCTCCAAGCTGCCGTCGTCATCAATGTCACCGTCGCTGCTTCTTCTTCTTCTTTTTTTCTTTTTTTTTTTTTTTGCTTTTTGAATAACAACATTGATTTTCGTTGTATATTCCGATCAAAACTCCGGTGAGGAGTTTATTTATCAATTTTCTTCTTTTTCTTCACTTTTTTCATAAAAATTCGTTGAGATCGACTAGTTTTTTGTTGCAACTTTTGTGTAATGTTTAGATCTAGTGTTTTTCTTGGATAAAACTGTATAGATCTTGGATTTTTGTTAAACTTCTGTGTAAAATCTGCTTAGGGACTGTTTAACATTATTTTTGTGAGTTTATACACTTTTATACATTTTTATACAAGTTTATACAATTCTGTAAACGTGTATAAAAATGTATAAATCTGTATATGTACGAATTAACAGTGTATAAAACACATTTTATGAAGTGTGAATTTTGTATAAAGCTGTATATGCGTGTGAACAATGAATAAAATTGTATAAATTTCAGATTTGTGCACTTTTTATGGATGTTTTGTATAAAACTTATGTCTTTTGTGTATATTTTTGTATTTCTCTTCTTCCATACACATTTTTCTATGTATTTACACGTATATTTTATTATTTTGATAGACTTAGCTGTATAAATTAATCAAAAAATAATTATTTAAACAAATCCACAAATAAAATAAGCAAATCCGGTGAAATTTTTATTTTCCGGCCACAAGCCACCGCCGGCCGGCGGCGGCGGCGGTGGCAGCTCAATTTTTGGTGGTGGGGCAGTGGTGGGGGAGGGTGAGGGAGTGGTTCCTAGGGTTTTAGTTTAAATGGGTGCTATGTTGTGTAATTTTGAAAATAAGGGAGTGATATCTTGTGTAATGCAAAAATAAAAGAGTGCTATGGATGAAATGTGGCCCCTCATTTGTAATTTTGTGTTGTGGGCTGCCTAATTTTGAAAATTCCCCTATTTGGAATAGTACCCACTTTATTCATTGTTTGATACAATTTTGAATCATGTATTAACTAATACCATTTGGGTATTATTTTATCCCACATCCTATGTGAGATAAACTAATCCATGTATTAGTTATACATGGATAAAGGAGCAAAATGACAAAACTATCCTTCTCTTTTCCCTAGAAGCCAATTAAAGTCAAGCATCAAAGGGCATAATTGTAAACTCATTTCTTTTTAACTTCAAATCAAATTAATATTGTAAATGATAACTTACATCTCCAATTTTGTGCAATGTACTAAACACCAAACAAAAAATAATCCTTGTATTATTAATCCATCTATTACTAATCCCTGCATTATTAATCCATGTATAACTTGTTTCTCTACCAAACTACCCTATTTGGTAGCCCACATATAGGTACCTAATACCCTTATTAAAATCCTTATAAGTAATACCATGTTTGGTTACCCATAAGTGATACATAATATCCTCATTGAAATCCTCATAAATAATACCATGTTTGGTTGCAATTAGTTCCATTTTAATCCCACCATAAGTCTAGTACATTGTTTGATTGCAATTTTTCTATCTTCGCATAACTAATACATGCATAAGTTATGCGGGAATCTATGTATTATTTTACGTAGGGTCGAAGGTGAAATTAGTAATGTGGATATTAGCAATATAAGTATTAGAAAAAAATGACAAAACTAACCCTCATAATAATAAATTTTAAAAAAAAAATTGTTTAAAGAGCAAAATCTTTTAAATTGTATGTTATACATTAGTTTGTGTGATGTATCAATTATTAAACAAGAAATAATTCATTCATTACCATTCATGCATTACATATTCCTACATTATAATCCGCGCATAGCTAATACATGCATTACTAATACCCATATTACTAATACCTGCATTACTAATACACACATTGCTAGTACCCATATTACTAATACACATATTGGTAATACCCGCATTACTAATACAGATATTATTAATACCCGCATTACTAATATATGCATTGCTAGTACCTTCATAACTCGACTTCCTACCAAAAGACCCTTACTAGTATAATAGTACTAGTACTCATTGTGAGGTACTCCCATGTCTCAATGCTCAACTCGACCGTGGATGAATAAAGGTAAAACAAATTGATTCAGACTAGATAATATGTTCCTTCGCACGCAAAAAAAAAAAAAAAAAAAAAGAAAAAAGAAAAGAAAGAGAGAGAGAGAGGGGGGAGGAAAAAGGAAATAGACGAGACGATATTCTCCTCTATAAAGAACAAAAGAATCATATATATAAGATTTGACTCTCCAAATTCAAATTATGACAAACAAAATGGAATGTAGAATATATAATATGATGGTGGGAGAAGCAACCATACGTACGTAGCTTTGGGTGAAATAATCATGGAAATTAAAAATTAATTTTCACCTACAAGTAAATTATATAGTTCAAGTTGATGAATTTATGCACTCCTCTTCAATTTTTTGTAGTACTCTGTCCTGATTAGGCTGTTTATAAATAATAATAAGTAATCTTTTTTGAAAATAATTCAATTTGAACTGCATGTCTTATGATCCTCACATGCATATTTTCATAGCCACATATATAAATGTTCGGTAGGTTTAAGACTACATGTTTGCAGAACTACCCAATCAAACATCGCTTATATAAATCAAAGAGGGAGTACTATTATTAATATTGTCAAGCTGAATTCATCATATATAGAGGGCAGAAAGAACAACAAATCTATGCTTGCACTCTTGGAGTGAAGTACATTATACTACACTCATTCGTAAGTGGCTCGTGTTTGGACAAATAAATTGTTTCATACCATCTCCATTCAAGTCTTCTTTGCATAAGTGATTTTAGTATTTCGTAAAAGAGCTCTGAAACAATATATACTGGTAGTAAAAACAAGATAATTAAAAATACAAAAATGAAGTAATACCATGAATTGCCACATATATAACTGATAAAAAAAAAGTGAAGGTATAAACATTAAACAGGATGACGTATCCTAATCATTAAGCAATTAATTATATAGTTGAGAAATGATTGTCAATCAGTTCATATAAGTTGCTTTTATGACGTCGAATCGTGTATCAATGTATGAGATATCAATTTGAGTCGTTGGGAACACAACTTATCTACCAAATTTGGAACTAAACGATGATGTGCCACTGATTGGCACCATTAGATGATGATATATATGGTCACATTATTAGTAGTTACTTAGTTGTGAGCAAACCCTAAAACAGTTCTTGGATAAATTAAATATATATATGCATGTGTTATGTCAATGCTAGTTTATAGCTTTTTGAGTTGGTTGTTTCTGATGTGAAACTGCATGGATTATTCTCCAAAATCAGATCCCTAATCTCCGTAACATGCATGATGTGAATTGATTGTATGTTTGGGAAAATGAAATAACGGAGCAGACACTTAAACTATTTCGCACGGTTAGTATCTTTGAGAAGTGATTAGAATCGTTCCATCTATTTCAATTTTTGTGATCATAATATTATTTGACGAGTCAAAGAGGTTTTACTTGATCATATTTTCTTTAACTTATTCGGTGAGAAAAATTAGAAAGAAATTAAAAAATGTACTGTGGAGGGGCTAGGTTGAAGTTTGAGGGCATAGACTTAACTTGCTGGAAGTCGGTAAACGTAGGAATTGGTATAAGGAGCTTTCAAAGTTTGTTAAGAGTTTCTTGAATGGGGAATAACAAGCATGTGGTACCTATGCATCAATCAAGGCTTTTGTTTTAACATACATATACTTTCATAATGACTTAAAGACTACTAGTGGGTATAGTGAGAATTGTAGGTGGATCATTAATTTGTCAATTTTATACTCTCATGACCTTCACTTTATATGTGATGGTAATTAAGGGGGCAAAGAAATGATTTTCATAAAAGTGTACTAGTATTTGACGTTTCATATGGATCGTAGTTAATTGCTTTAAATTTGAGTAACAGGAGTTTGGTAGCTCTAATATCATTCTATTTCATTAGGGTGCTGGGGGTGTTGAAATTATAGGATATTAAGAAGACAAAACTGTTTATTCTTTTCATTACACTACAATCTATTTTTTTCATGCATAGTACACATCCCAAAAATTACAAATTTAAGTACTCCTTCAAAATAAAAAATCCTAGCTACCATGCAAATCTCACCCTTCCCCTGTCACTGAGCCGTCGACAGACACCATCTCCCGCTGGTGGTTTCGTTACTTTTTTATATTTCACTGAAGTTATGTTGTTGATTTTGTCTATATATCATTGCTTTGGACAAGTTTATACACACAAATCTTCCCCCAGAAAATAAATTATACATGAATATACGTAGATAAATGCATACGTAGTGAGAGAAATTATACACACAAAAAAGTAAAAAATCATATAGACATCCTTAATACTATAGAAATAAAAACTTATACAAATTTATTCACTCGCTTATACACGCTTATACAAATTTATACAATTTTATACATGTGTATTTGTATAAGCCTGTATAAACTTGCGGCAAGGTGCTATTTCGGGAAAATGGTGATATTTCGGGTAAGATTCGCAAACATGGACTATTTTTGATAATTTTCGTGTGTTGCTTGTCTTTTAGTGTAAAAATTCCTAATTTTTTTTTATAGTAACTGACTCCTCGGAACACTCTTAGAATAATTTACTTCAATAACTTTTAAAAAGATTCCTGAAACAAACATAACCTGATTGGAACTGCTATTTCTTGATTGCTGGTTGCATTTTTAGCAAGATCGGCATTGATTTAAATTCTTTAGATTATATGTATATATAATAATAAAATTAATTTTGTTGAAATGTCAATTGGCCATTATTATGCGGAAAAGGAGGGACCAAAATTTGAAAAGTATATCTGGGTAGATGAAAGGTCCAAGAATTATTATACACAGTCACAGAGACAACTTACTAGTTGCTCCAAGTACTTCCAGTGTGAGTAAAAATTTAGTCTAGCAGCCACTTTTGCTACCCCCATTTAGATTTTAGTAAATTTTTTTAACTATTTAACTTTTAGCCACTAGCGTGAACTTCAATCCTTTAACAAGCTACTTCAGACCTTCAGGGTTGAAGTTAAGTACTCAAGGTGTGAAGTTAAACTTCAAATCTGAGCAACCTGAATATACCTAACTTCAAACCTTCATGTCTTGAAGTTGTTATGCCTAGATTTGAGGGAAGCTTTGAATTTAGAATTTGCTTTGATTTGAAGTTGGAAGTTGTTATGGTTTGAAGTTGGAAATTTCTCTCAACCTGAAAGTTTGAACTTCAACCCTGAAGGTTTGAAGTTAAAGTTGCATATGTCCCAACTTCAATCCTGAAGGTTTGAAGTCGGAAGTTACTTTGCCCATCTTCAAACTTTTAGGGTTGAAATTGAAGTTGAACTTCAGAAGATCTAAAGTTAATCACTAAAATTTTGATGTTCACACAGTGACTAAAAATTAAATAGTTTAAAATTTTTGCTAAAGTTTAAATTGCGCGTCCGAGTAGGCTATTTGTACACTTCGCCCTACAATGGGCAAAGTGCACGAATAACCACTTTTGCCAGAGGTTTTGGGTTTAAGACCACTTCTTTTAGAGATTTTACATGAAATGCCACTTTTTGGAACTTCAAATTCTTGTGCGCTGAAGTTCAAACCTTGTTGGCTGAAGTTCCATACATGTGGCTGAGCATCATGCCTATGGTATAAAGTTCAATTTCAACCCGTAAAGGCTGAACTTTTAGGTATAGATGCGTAAACTTCAACCCTTATGGGCTAAAGTTAAACTTCAATCCTTGTGGTATGAAATTCAGCCCACAAGAATTAAAGTTCCAAAAAATTATCTTTCATGCAAAATCAATAAAAAAGGTGGTTTCAAAACAAATACAAGTGATAAAGCTAGCCTCTGAGCAAAATTTTTACTCTTCAGGGGACCGAAAGCCCATAAGTGATCTGATCGGCTACAAATTTTTCCTGATAGCCACTTTTTAGGACGCTAAATGAGGGACAACTAACGCCGGTAAAATTTAAAAATAGACCTTAACTTTAAAACAGTGACAAGGTTTTGACGAATAGCCACGGAGAGTTTAGGAAAATTTCTTCCGAGTTTAATAAGTCCCAGAAAGTTTGGCAAAATGTTAGCTGTAAGGAAGATATTACCCAATCAAATACTAAGCTAGCCTTTGGACATAGATTTGGTTGAACGTGAAAAAAATGAGTTTTTGAAGTTAATTGAAAAATAATTTTTCAAATTTGAATTTGTATTTGGACATATAAATTATTTAAAAAAAATAAATTTTATGAATATATAAAACTTGAAAACTAGTAACATTTTTTGAAACTTTAAAAATTCATCTTCAAAATCTTTAGTATAAACAAACATTGTTTTCAAACGGGAGCTAAATTCCTAAAAAAATATTATGTCCAAACGGGAGTTAAATTCTTCCTCAACTTAAATAAAAATAAAAAACGAAAAGAAAAAAAAAAGAAAGGACAAGAAATATTGGGGAAAGAAGGGTTCAAAATACAATTACGAGTCAAACTAATTCTTCAACGACCAAAATAGGAAGATTTATGATTTTCGCGGTCAAAATACAATTACGAGTGTAAGAAAATGCTTTTGGCAGTCTTATTTGCCAACTCCGAGGGCAACGTCCTCGTTGAACGGTAACGACCCCCTGCTTTCTCTTTGTGCAAATGAATGTACTCACCTATTTTTATCGCAATTGAATCATTTACCTTCATTGTCATCTATTTTTCCCTTCCCTTCCTTTTTTATATGTAACATGTGTATTTTATATCGTTGAGTTTAAGTTACATGCACCGTTAGTGTAATGAAAATTTTATACTAGCAAGTCACCTATCATTTTGAGTTTAAGATATATGCATCGTCAATTTTTATAGTCACATCTCATTTTGAGTTTAAGTTATATGCATAGTGTAAAGAATTTTTTACACTGTCAGGTCAGTCTTAAGATATTTAAAGGTAGACATGATATGCCGCATCTCCAGATTACTGGGGACTTGACGCTAAATAGAAAAATGGGAGGCGAAGATTAGGATAGAAGGTTAGATAATAGCCGGGTGATTTCTGTCATATTATATTATATTATATATGTTATTTCTATCTTATTGTTCGTCGATAGTGTAGGTGTCCTTTTGTTTAGTTTGGAGTTTATGCCATCACTTTTTTCATCAAGATATTTGCATCTTATTTTTTTTTTTTAAAGATGTTTTCAAAGTATTTGTCTCTAGCCGAGGGTCTATCGGAAACAGTCTCTCCACCTCAGTGGGAGTAAGGTCTGCGTACATCTCACCCTCCCCAGATTCCACTTGTGGGATATCATTGGAATGTTGTTGTTGTTGTCATCTATTTTTTGCGCATGTGTGTCATCTATTTTTCGCCAGGCCTGTGTGAATCTTATAAAATTGTAGGTCTTCACTTCTTTTTGTTAAATCTTAGGTATATCTTGTCCTCTTTTAACACCTTGAAGACATGGTGACACGCCTACAAACTCTTACATTTGAAGCTCTATGTAGGACATGACCGAACCATTCTGGCATCGTTCTCTCATTCTGAAATTATCTAGTCTTGTGTGACTGCGTTTGCATGTTAGTAAACATATTTGACACTCAGCTTGTGTATATGTTGGGCCTTAGCAGTCCAGCATTCACTTCCATATAAGTTCTTGGTTCAACAACCATTTTATAGAATTAGACTTCACTTCGATAGGTATTCTCCTATTGCATAAGATTGCAGCACTTGCCCATTTCAAGTATCCTATATTAACCCTATGTTTTGATCCTCATTCCTCACCTATTGTACTATATTCCAGGAACATTAAGCGTACATACTTGGCACATTTGATCATGGACTAATCTTCTAAGACTCCTTTATCTTTTTACAAGCTATATCACACTAGGATTTATTGTCATCATTGTAGATACTGTATAGTTAAGGGAAGTCTTGGAGCAACCAGTAAAGTTGTAGGTCACGGGTTTGAGCCGTGAAAACAACTCCTAATGCTTGCATCAGGATAGACTGTGTACATCACACCCTTTGGGGTGCGGTCCTTCCCCGAACCCTGCGTGCGGAATGCTTTGTGCACCGGGCTGCCCTTTAATGTATATACTGTACAGTGAACACTCTTCTTTGTCGTTAATGGATCTTTTCTGCCAATAAATAAAGATGCTATATTTTCTTCAAGTGAAGTCTATTTAGAAGGAAAGAAGCTTTTATTTTCCATTCAGATACAACTACTTTAGCGTTTTTCTTATCGGGGCTAGAATCACCACTTTTATCCATTTTCATTTGCAGTTTTAATGGAGTACCAGCAGAGGAGCGTCTGCATTGGAGGTCCTTCTTAGTCAAGCTGGGTGCGGAGAATCTTAAAGGGGTCAAGAATGAAGAACTCCTAGTGGCTTGCCACAAGTATGTAATGTTTTTCTGGTTACTTGGTCGTCCACATTCCTGGCCAATGTTAATAACATATAGCTGGAAAAATTTGTTGGTTCGAGAGGTGGGAGGGAGGGTGACACAGAGAGGACTATTTGTTGATGGGCAAGATTGCTTGCTTCTCAAGTTCCCCCTTTAGGCTGTAGTGTTTGGAATAGAATTCAGCTTGTTTCTAGGAATCACTCCCTTTCTGCTGAATCTTCTAGTATAGGGTAGTTTGCTATCTGTTTTCATTCTGTTATCTGTAATCTTTTCACATATTTCCTCTGCAGGTCTGTTTACATTGTATACACAGTACTTGGAGATGTCAGCATCTACGTTGTAGGAAAGGATGAGTATGATGAGCTAGCGTGTAAGTGTATCACGTATACTTTGAGTCATTACCTTTTATATTTTTGTAAAAGAAATATAGATTTACTGATACATGGTACAGTGTTTTAAGGCCGCATCAGCACTTCTTTTATGTTGAAAACAAACTGCAAATTGTGTTGTCTTCGTCTCATTTATGTCCAAGCTTAATTTTTTATGCTGTTTATGCTATCTCCACTAGTTTAAAGCATGGTTCTGGCGACTGATTTAGGTGTCTGAGTTGAAGGAAGACAAGCAAGTTCTGACCTTAATTATGTGGCCCTTTGCAAAATTTGAAGTAGTTGTCAGTTGATGTTCCAAACAACAAAAACTTCATTATTTCAGATGTTGAGATTTAGTGTTTGAATATATCATCCTTTCTTTTGTTGTGCATTAAAACAAAAATATCTAAATAACTCCAACTTACTAAGGACTCGAAGGAGTGGTTAGCGGTTAATGAACTGGGATGAAAACCACGGAAGACCGTGGTTCAAATTCCAGTAGAGACAAACAGTAGCCAGTTTCTTCCTTTGCCTAAGCCTTGGTCGCAAAGTTATCTTATACCTGTGCTGGGAGGAATGGGGTACGCGATGGAATAGTCGAGGTGTGCAACCAAGCTAGTCCGGACATTACCATTATCTAAATAGAAAATAAAATAACAGATAAACTTAATTTACTGATTAGTTTCATCCCAATAGTTTTTTCTACCATTGTTTGCCTCTATCAAATATCGATGTTACTCTTCAAGATCTATTCTAGAGAGCATGTATTGTGTATAACTAAAGATACATCATTTAGTTTTCTTAAGATTAAGAATTATACGGTCAAATTTTAAAAGGACGCCTACCACTGGTGCAGCTTTCGTTTAGGTTGGGTACCTAATTGCATATGGTCTTCATTCCATGAAACAAAGATCTTCTTTCTGAAACTTATTTGATGTCCTTTGGTAAATCAGTGTAGATCCAATAATTTTTCTTATACTTGGGATGTTATAAACTCTAGAAGAGAAAGCCAGGTAGTAATGCTACCACTTTAGGCTAGGTTGTAAATCCCATTGTAGCTTCCATTTTGCGGACCGCAAAAATCTATATGTTAGGCGATGTTACTGAAAATTGCCATTTGGGAGAGATTTTCGTTCTTTCAGCTGTGTGGCCTCTTCTCCTGCAGGGATTATCTGTAATCAGAGAGGGCAGCAATTTCATGTGTTAGGATGTTTATTCTACACTTCTAGGATCATCGAATTTGTCTTTACATTATTTTTCATTGAATCTCGTTGGCTTCATTTGCAGTGTCTGAAGTAATATTTGTTATAACATCTGCTATCAAGGATGTTTGTGGAAAACCTCCAACAGAGAGGCTATTCCTGGATAGGTATGGGAAGATTTGCTTGTGCCTGGATGAAATTGTCTGGACGGTAAGCCAAATTGTCTCTCTGTTGGAACATAATTAATTTCACATGCTTTAAACTCTCATCTTCTCAAGTACTGCGGTGTGATTCTAGTTGGAGAAGCATAGAGTGGTTATGAAAACTCTTAAGCATGTGGAAAATAGTAGTATCTATTTTATAAAACACAGCCTTCCTTTTTTCAATGTCAGATGGCTTGCATGTTACTGCATCCATCAATTAACATTTTTTGTACCATCCTAGCATGTTGCTAAATCATGCCTTTAGTTTTATTCAAACAGATGCTCTCAATTGATGACCCTTTTCAATCCAATAGGATGCAAAGAGAACCAAGTCTTGGATTTTGCTGTTAACTCGCTGTATGTTTCTTCAGTTTGGCTATCTGACAAATGCTATTATTTCGCTGTTTCTTTTGAAGGGGTTGCTGGAAAATGTTGACAAAGATAGAATCAAGAGACTTGTTAGGTTGAAACCGCCAACAGAATTCTGATGAAGATTTTTTGTCGTCTCCTATTAAGGCAAAATCCCTGGAGCTCAAGCGGCATTGTGTATGTTGAGTATAGTTTAATGTATGTTTTGTATCTTGTTACTTTTGGATAGTCTGTTCAACTTAAATAGCAGGTTTCAAAGCTTTAATGTTTCACTTGACCAGAAAAGAAACATCATTCCACATACTGCTTTCTTTTTGTCTTTTTGTGGACTATTTTCGTTTGACCAGTTGAGCAATGATAGATTTCTTTTCCTTCTTTACATTTTTTATATGTTCGGGTTGGTTCTGTTGGGTATTGTATCTTAATACTGGTATTTCAATTGTATGAAATAGTAGTAGTTGGAGCTCTGAAGTGGGTGTCTGTCACGGAGCTTAATAGCAGTAAGATGAATTACGAACATAATAGAAATGTTTATAATCCAGCTCTCGCTTGTAGCACGTACTTGAAACAAGAATAATTCTCTTTCAACACACTTGTAGATTTTTGCCTGGGCTTGACCATGTACAGTGATGGATCACTGTGAGATGCTTACCACTGACCTCGCTCGCCAGCCACCCCCAAGGCCCTAGTGAAATCTAATTCCACACAGAAACTCTTTCCTGGAAAGACTGCAATTAGATGGAATGCAACCTACTACAGTACCTTAGCCTGTTTTAAATTATTTGATATATAATCGAACAGTGACTCTGTCTCTTCTAAACCTTAGGTTCCACTTTAATGATCTAAACATGAAGCTACTTGCCTGGATACTCTTGTGACCTGATGGTATGGCAACTTATTCAAGCTTATACGTTCAGAGACTATATTTTTGTCGGATCCCTATACCATCAAATAATTTTTGTTGCGTCCAATCAGAGATTACTCGAAAACGATTGAAACAGAAGTATATCAGCTCATGCTGCCTTGGTGAATTCCAAACCAGGAGGCAAAGTCAAGAAAGGGACAATTGCGTATTCCATTCTACTATAATAGAAAAGATTGACATAAGGAACCGTAGCTCCAGCCACCAAACAAACCATCCTTATCAGATATTGAAAGCACATCCAACAATTTTATTGGATATCTTGCTCACTAAGATATATCGACTCCTCTACCCAGGGGCGGAGCCAAGATTTAATACAGGGATTTTAAAATATCACACCTAAGCTTTGATTATGTAATCTAAAGCTATTTTTGAATCCCTTTGGACACTTTACTAGACTCTTTCATCATTTTAAGGAGGTTCAATAGCTTATATATTTATCAAAAACATCAAATTTTATCTTATATACCGTGTAAATTTTCAACCAATGAGGTTCAATTGAAACCTTGTTTGAAGGTGGCTCCGCCCCTGCCTATACCCTGGCGATGCATGCCCACCGCGTTTTTCTTTTACACTATTTCTAATCCTTGCCATCTGTTTAACCTAACCTCTGAATTCTGGTCCCTTTATTTTACCCTCACTAGACACGAAAGGACGAATATACCCTTTTTTAAATAACCCCCAGTAGTACTCGTGTACCATTCCAAAGTTGGCCACAAAATTAGTCTTTAACTTGAGCAAAATAGAAGTCTAAAAGAAGGTTCTTGATGTCACCAGTTATGATGAGACAACCGGTGCTGCTCTTTCTTCTTGTTATCACCGTCGGTTCCTTCATTTCAGGGGCTCAAGCATCAAGATCCATCGTGTTCTTGCCCGAGCCTATATCATCCCTTGACATAATCAACACCACTGTGAACCAGGTAACATTTCTCATATGTTTTTGTAATGAAATATCAACAACAACACATCCAGTATTATTCCACAAATTGGGTCTGAGGAAGGTAATATATATGCAGACCTTACCACCAAGGTGGTGAAGCTGTTTCCGATAGACGCTCGGCTAAACTGTAATAAAATATATGTATTCTATAAATACCCTTTATCCCAACGGTTCTTAATTAGTATTACCTTTTTTTTTTGGTAAATAGGAGTATGTCTTAGCATCAATTAATTAATAGTCTGGGTTTCCTTTTTTTGAATGTCATATTATCGTAATTCCAGGCGCATCGTTGTTCATTTACGGTGAGCATAAGGACAAGCTGCTCTTCACCCACACTCACCAGAGACCAAATTAGTCTATCCTTTGGTGATGCTTATGGAAATCAGGTACACCCATTCTTGCACAGCTTTAAGCTCCAATTTGTTTAATTTTACTGTTCAATTGTTAAAGAGTTTAAGCTAATTGTTATGCACACCCCAATAAAATTTACCTGCACATAAACACCAGACTATGCAATTTCACCATAACACTTAAAAATTATATTTAAAATACATATCATGTGACAATGTAATTGTATTCATTGTTTTTGGTATAAACACTGGGTGCTGGTAAGTTCTAAGCCCGTCGATTGTAATGTTCCAAATGTCCTTCGTCAAACGAATATTAACGAGTTTATGGGCTAAATGGAATCTCCCACTTTATTAGACTAGTCTTTTGGTTAATAACATTGATGCTCTCATTAAAAGAGTCGATCAAAGCTTGGTGCCACGACTCGGAGTGGTGGCCTGAACCTAAGAAGGTTGCTAGCCGTGACCAATGAGGAACTTGGGGTGGTGGCCTTGACTCAAGAAGGTGCCAACCGTGGCCAACTGGCTGTGACCAATGACATCGTTGGTCTTCAAGTGACCAATGACATCGTTGGTCTTCAAGTGAGGGCGATTGTTCCGTGTCAATTATCCCTTATCAATCAATAAGAGAAATATTAATAGGTTTATTGCTAAATGAGTTCTCCTACTTATTATAGTAGCCTTTTGGATATGGCTCTCCTGTTTGATCTATACCATCGTCATTCGTCATCATGGTAAATGTTGTTTATACTACCCGATCATTTTTACCCTGGTAATAATTAACCTGCCGTGTTTATGATCTCATTTTAGGAGACTTTTATATCTTTGGTGAGTTAAAAATGTCAGATTTTCCTTAGACAATCTGTATAATTTAAATGTAAACTGGGTAAGTTAACATTTATTTTCTCCAGGTTTATGCGCCAAGGCTAGATGATCCAACAACCAGGACTTTTGAGAGGTGTTCAAGGGATACATTTACTGTATACGGTCCATGTACGTATCAGATCTGTTATGTATACCTCTACAGGAGTGGATACGATGGGTGGATACCGTATGATGTTACCATATATGCTTATAATTCCAAAGCTGTCACGTTCACCTACAATGTTGGCGTACCTAGAGACACTTGGTACGGCCACAATTACTGTCGTTCACGCGGTGCAAAATCTGTAAGGAACTTGGGTTGGAGCTTGCTTTCTTTCGGGTCCACTATGCTGTATACAATTGCTGGCCTGTTTCGTGGTTAGTTTATGGGATTTATGGTTTGCGTCTGTTTTGGGCCTTTTGGCCCCAGATGATCCTTGCCGTACAACCTGTAGTCCAGGAATTTGTGGATTGACCTGCACACTTGATTTGGCTAATTCGTGTCTTGTTGTAGTAATAAATAAATAGACGTTGTACTTTGTTTTAATAAGTTGTAGAAAGCAAGAGAAATTTTCAATATCAAGATGAGAATAGGTTTAGCAAGATATGCTTACTCTTTTGGAAGCATTAGAAGTTGTTGGCATATCTCAGTAATGGCGGTTAATTTCCTTTTAAATTAGGAGTGCATTATTAAGGTGTCAAATGGAATGGTTAATTACATTTGGGCAAGTTAAAACTGGTCGAATCAATAAATGAGTGGATATGTGGAAACTAGGGATGGCAAATGGTGCGGCTACGGGGCGGTTTTTCTCTAAACCCACAAAATTTAAACCCGCCCCGTCCCGCATAGAACTTATACCCGCGCATACCCGCCCTACAGCCCGCTAACTTTTTTTCAATATTTTTGTTTGTTTTATATTTTTTTAAATTAAGGGCTCTAACACCACAACCAACAGTTTAGTACTAATATACAAGCCTCAAACATGTTTTTTGATACAACTCACAGAGCCAAGTACACAAGATAAGCGTTGCAAGAAGAATCACAGAAAGAATGAAGTGGCGCAATGCAGGAGGAGATAGGGGGCGAAGGATATTCATGATATTAGGTTTTTTGTTTGTCTTCCTTCTTCTTTGGCATCTCGACTGGGGAACATGAAAAGAAGACTGGAAGAGGGCTCAGGTATCAACGTCCTTAGTCCCAGGAAAATTAGTTGTACAGCCTAAAATCAATTTAGATTCGAAGATCAAAGAAGCCCTTGAACTCACCTCCATTCAACAAAGAAATTTCACACATGAACTCTCCTCGGGATTGGACTCTTTCTGACAGCCCTTTTGCCAGCGTACCAAAGAAAAGTACAAAACAACCACTTCATCATCAACTTATTATAAGTCATTATTTTTGTAGTTGGAACAACCTCAATATGCATTAAAAATTTACTTCTTTGGACCAAAAGAATTTTCATTTGGATAATATGTGATACTATTATGTATTTGGATAATATTTAATGTAAAACCCGCATAAACCCGCAATCCGCCCCGCACCGCATTAAGTTCTAAAATATTGGTTTGAAATCCACCCCGCACCGCACCCGCATAAACCCGCACCGCACATACCCACATAAGTCCAAACCCGCACGCCCCACCTGCCATCCCTAGTGGAAACCAGTTCTACTTCACATATTTCTGAAAATTTCTTTTGATGCCGTAAATATGGGAATGCGTTCTTCTACGATGAACTGGGAAACGTGAGGTTTTCGTAAATTTAAGTACAAGGGACTAGGCACAGTATAGGTAACATATTCAAAGGATAAAGTGGATACTCCAACATAACGTTATTCTTAGATAAATAGGTACTTAATACAAGGAAATATGACTTTACAAAGGGCAGAGGAATGGATCATTAAAAAGAAAAAGGATTGCAGAAGATTCACGCTGAAACCAACTTCCATTTGTGATAATCAAGTCATCAGTTCTTTGTTGTGACGATACCGAATCAATGATTTAATTTTAATCTTACTCAAACATGAAAAGTAGCTATGATAAGATATACTTTTTCATCAGAAATATATCATTTCCGTGAGATTGAAGTCGTAGTTAAGCAGCACTAAGACGTCAAAAGTCAAAGATTGGCAAAGGATACAGTGTACGAAGTGTACCTATTGGGAGGAACGACCAGGATTAAGGGACGTATTAAACTAATCGATAATTTGTTCAAGAGATAATTAATCTTTGTTAGTTTTTCAATTCTTTTAAAGCAGTCTTTTATAGGTGAAATTATATTGAAGTCAATTTTCTTGTTTTCCATCAATTTAAAGCGATTTATGTAATAATTATAAATATGTGCTCTAAATTGTATCAATAGTTTATGATAGAAATTAACGTTGATTATGAGGAAATGTAAATATACTTGAAAACTCTTTACACTTTTTCTATTTCTTGATATTAAATGAGTTACATTAATTTATCTATATATTGTTTTATTTTCGCGCCTGATGCAGAGTAATGGTATAGCAATGTTATGCATTTTTTATGCAAGATACTTTGCTAGCTTGTGATGTTAAAAAATCAAATCAATATCTCAAAAGGTTAACAAACCTTCATCCTTTATTTTTAGTATATTAAATATAAAATTTGATGTCAAGTTTTGATACGGTTGTGCTTTTGCTTTTGCTTTTGCTAACGTTATATCTAAATTATTTCTCTTGAGACGTATAGAAAGAAGAATGAAAGCATTACCAGAGCTGATCTTGAGTAACGATTGAATTTATTTTTGGTAAAGAATGATAGGAGAATTGAATGCAGTTGCATTAAGGGGAGCATAATTGCTAAAGAGGTACATAATACTGGAGCTAGACGTACCATTAAAAATGAGGAAGAGGAGATACAAATGGAGAAAAAATTAAACAAGGAGGAAAAGGATTGACGAAGACAAAAGACCCTCAGTCAATTATAGCATCTCTTTTAATTTCTACCAAAAAAAAAAAAATGGTGGGGCAGTTGAACGGAACAATAAGCTAGGTTGCAATTTAGATCTAATACTAAGATAAGTTCAATCACTTGACATAATCATTATGTTGGTAGCTAGTTTATCTTTTGGTTAATTGCCTAAATATCCTGGTAGATCGAACTTGGAGGTAAAGCTACTGTATAGGAAAGTCATCAAGCATGCATCTCAATTAATCTTCAGCATTATTCAAATAATCAGTTCTCGATTGAAGTAAAAGGATAGGCTCCATCGTGCTTTGTGTTCTACATATGCCATCTAATTACCCATATTTACAATCAAATTTTCTCGACTTTATACAGTACGGTATACTATACTTTTCTTTTGTGGAAGTCTAAAGCAACTAAAAAGTCCAAACATACTACTTGCGTAATTCGTAAATCAGGCAATTATGCGTTAAGTCAGCTATTATATCTATTCTTTGCTTCGTTATGAGAGAAAAGTGAGAGATCCAAGAGGATTAATTGACTTGATCTAACAGAAAAAGATGTAGTCAAGTTTATTGATTTTAATTAAATGAGACGCTGGAAGATTTTACTCCAGTCTAATATTAATTGGTAAAAGGTGAACTTTGTAGACTTCAATCTGAAGTGGTGGAGGGAATCGTGGCTTTTTAATTTTACTAAGCTTATTTATACAAGTAGAAGATTTACACATTCTGATTATGCATGGTTCTTATTAGAACTATCTGGTATAATGGTGAGTTAACCGAAAGGCCTTCGTAAAACGTTTTCTACCTATCATTTTTCTTCTTTTAGTTAGTTTACTGAAAATTTTATCTAATTAAGTACAGTAATATCCAAGTACCTTATAGGCTTATACCCCAATTGTGTATGTAATGCCCATATATTAATTTGATCACGTACTAGTTCTTTTCTGTTAAGTTGCGTCAGTTTTTGACACAAATGATCATTTATAAAATCACATGCTGCATTAAAGATATTCAAGTACATTATAATTGCGTATATATATTAAAAGTTCTAAAACTTTTGGGTCATGACAATTATGTGGTCCAATTTGCAGGTTTACTTGGGCATTTTCTTGGTTTTGTTGTGCATATTGGTTTCTTCTGCATATAGTGCCGATGTTACAACTTTCAATGTCGTCGACTTTGGAGCTGCCGGAGATGGAACAACCGATGATTCCCCAGTATGTAACCACCATTAAATTTTCTCAACTTTTCTCGTGTATGTTAAAATTTCTAAAAATATTTATGTAACTTTCTGGATATGCAGGCTTTTCTCAAAGCATGGGAAGCTGTCTGCCAAGCAGAATCTAGTGCGGTGATTCTCGTTATACCAAAAAGAAAGAAATTCTTATTGACTCCTTCAACATTTGATGGTCCATGCAAAACTTCCCAAATTCATATTCAGGTCAGTATTTTTTCCTCAGCACTAAGAAACAACACAATCATATATAACTAGCATTCACTTATATACGTACAGATGATGCATGGAATTTTTAAAAGGTGTAATTTAACCAGTTGGCTGTCTTATGTTCCAAGTTAGTAGCAGTTCTATTTTAGGTGACTAGATAGTGGTTTTTTATTTTCATTGTCAAATGGCAGTGTAGCCGACCCCTGCTTGTTTGGATTGAGGTATAGTTATTTTTGCTATTGCTGTCAAGTGGCAGCTGTGTATAGTGTGTCAAAGTTAGATCATATGACTAAATGCAAGATCAGAACAATCCCAGAGATTTGGCAACTGATTTTTTTTTCTATTTTCTGTTGCAGGTATCAGGAAATGTTGTTGCACCTAACTCAAAATCAGGATGGCATGGACATGCATCCAATGTATGGCTAACTTTCTCCTACATTAACCATCTTACTGTTAATGGCGAAGGAGTTTTTGATGGCCAAGGCCATGTATGGTGGCCGAATCCTTGCTTGGATGATAACCAAGTAAGCCTTAAAGCTATTTCAAAGTCATTTATTATGAAAACTGAAAATAAGCTTTTAAATTTGTAGCAAAGTTCTCAGTCTTACGTATAGAATTTTTTATCTTTATTTTTTTGCCAGGGTGCACAATGTAAAGGACCAACTGTAAGTACACATTTCATAATTTTTCAAATTTCCTGTATGTGCTCCAATCCTATTTGGTGGACTAATTGCTATTGTACACTAGTACATATATGCACTATAATCATTTTATATGCACTTAATGTGATGATCACTGGATATATAGGCATTGATATTCAGAAGATGTAACAAGCTGCGAGTTTGGGGAGTCACCCTAATTAGAAGTGCTGGAAGTCATATAATATTGACTGCTTGCAATGAAGTTAGCATAGCCAATATTCGTATTCAGGCCCCTGGTGATAGTCCTAACACTGATGGGATTGACATTTCCGGTAGCACAAACGTAGTGGTATACAACTCTATCATTGCAACAGGTACATTTCACTATGAGTTAAACTTCTAAATACATACTGGAAATCGAACACACATAGCACTAGACTATAAGCAATTAGTATATATTTGCCTTGATAGTATAATGGATTTTCTCTTACATATGATAGGAGACGACTGTATTGCAATAGGAGGAGGATCGTCCAACGTTAGCATCAGCCGTATAACATGCGGACCAGGCCACGGCATCAGGTAATTGCTGGGTTTTCAGATTCTACTCTACTAGAATGTTGTAAATTTGTACCCAAAAAAAAAAAAATCATGAAATTTAATTAATGGCTGTAGTATTGGAGCCTTGGGACATGGAGGAGTTGACATAGTGGAAGATGTGCTCGTTCGAAATTGCACCATAAAAAACACCTTAACAGGAGTAAGGATTAAGAGCTGGCAGGTAATGTACACTCTAGTTTTTGATAAGTTGAAAAATACTCTAATAATGTTCATCAATGTTACTAACAGCTAATATTTACAGCCATAAGTAGCTAACATGCTAGTTTTCGAAAATGTAAATGAAACAGGGTGGCGAAGGATATGCAAGGAGGATCACTTTTGAAGGGATTATATTGGTTGCAGTTAAGAATCCCATCATCATCGACCAGTATTACTGTCCCAGTCGAGTCAATTGCAAAAATGATGTGAGAACCACATGAATATTCTACTTTATGAAGTCATTTTACACCATTAGGTTCAAGTAAACTGCTACAACATAGCAAGTATAATATGATAGTTTAAACAGAATCAAGTATCCTGCTATATCAAGTGAAGATACACCGATAATATTAAAACTCTTTACATGTTCTATAAGTTAAATCATTTTCTCTAGAAATTAAGTTTCATTATTAAGTGGATGTATTGACTAATTTAATGCAGACATCTGCAATTGCATTGAGCGACATAACATACAGAGGAATAGCGGGGACATCCCTGATGGATGAGGTGATAAATCTGAGCTGCAGCGAGACTGTTGCCTGCAAAAACATACTTCTTGATCGTGTGTATATATCATCTGTTAAAGGTAAACCTGCTTATGCCCATTGCATCAATGCTCATGGAAGATACACTCATACAATGCCTGCTGTAAACTGTCTGCAGCCATAGTTATATAATGTTATAATCCTTTATTGTTCAACAATTAGAGAAAAGGTAAATCGGGAAAAGGGTGACACGTTGTACCATTGTTGTAAACTGTTATAGGCTTATATCTATGTTCGTTACTTCAGGGAATAATTACATTCAAGGCTTATGCCTTATGGATACAGTTTCTGTAGCAAGTAACTGGACAAAAGCCTCAATTACTTTCACTTTTCTTGATATGTTCAATAGCCACAATAATAATCGGGTTTAGTTGCTAATATGCAAACAGTAGCAAGTATGTCATCAAATTCTGTTCTATACAGGAGTATTTTACTTGCAAGATAAAAAGAGTACCAGTTTCTGTATAGTCTACAATCAAATGATATTGCACCAAAATCTCCAACTATATCTCACACGAATCAGAACGGCCAAAGAGTGCATAACGGTTTCTGGCAACATTATCATATGCGAAGTCTCGAACGAATCTGCTAAATTGAAGGAAGAATTAGAACCAATAGATGAAGTAAATTCTTCATATACTCCACTAAGTTATAACTGAGATTAGAGGTGTGAAACTTACAGAGGCATAAACTGCAAGAAGAATGCCAGCTGAGGGAAGGGCAAGTTAATGTACTCCATAATCTTCAGAACAGCTTCGGATTTCACATAAGACCTGAAAGTGAAGACAGTCTTTACAAGTTAACCACTGCCCTCTCAAGTTTCCTAGTTCTTTTGGTTTATCCTTTAGGCTTCTTAAATTGTAGAAGTAAAACCCAGAACACTTCCTTAAAATGCTCGGCAAATTTAGAGCTCAATGTTAGAAGTAACCAATATGATCATGAAAAGTTAGTTTGGTTTTTAAACTGGAGAAGGGAGTGCCCTGCACTTTACTTTTTTCATTTTGCTACCAAGCATAAGAGAAGAAAAGAAAAATGTTACGATAGCTGTTTAGCAAATTTGTGTTGAAGTTAAAAAGAAAAAAACTAAGTTCATTTGAGATTGAAAAAGATATTTAGTTCAACTGAAAAAACTTTGAGTTGAAGTTAAAAGAAAAGTTCATTTGTGGAAGCATTCTTTGATTCAGTATTAGAGCCATGTCAGATAGCACACCAATCTTTTTCTTTTTTAAGCAATAGCATACCTGTCTTTCTCAACAAGTACGACACTTGAAATATCATCAGGAGCTCTTCCAGATCTCCTCAGCAGATCTCTCCCTGCTTCACTTTGTAAAGCTTCATACCTAATTTTCCTGGATATCAACGGAATGTGGAATTAAAGCAGAAATAGCCTTGAAGAAGAACGAAAAATTCGCAGAGTAGCAAATGGTGACATAACGAAAACAGTAGAAGTCCGACAAGTAAGAGTCAATATCATTTCCTTAACTAGATGACCTTAAATTTTTTTTTTTTTTTTTTTTTTTTGTTGTTGAGAATAGTAACATAATGACCTCACATAATTTTTTCTACTAAACTCTTCTTATTAAGCAATGTGAGCTGTTATTTGCATCAAATAGTTAAGAGACGTCTTTTCACCTAGGCTAACCATTTCAACATTTCATCTTTATCACTCCACCCTCCATACAATACATGGAAGAATTGTCTAGGCTTCAACTGATATGGTGCAAAGTGGATATTCCAGACAAATTTTAAGAGAGTAACTGCAGCAAACAAGCTTTACAGAGCTCTCAGACACAAATTCACACCAAGAAGTCTCACTTTGGGAGGTAAAGTTGTGGTTAAGTGTCCCTCCATCTTTAACCTAAGGTCTCGGGTTGAGCCTAACGGGTGGGAAGCTAGAAATAGACAAAAATAATAAAGAGTACAATAAAATCAATGTTAAGACTGAAACTTAAAGGTCAATTTCTGCACATATTCTGGTCACAACATGTATCTTGGAAAACCAGGTAAAAAACTGATCAAGAGCCATTAGATACTGCTTCTCTACAAAAGATGACTACACCTATAACTTTCTAGACTGACTTTACACATATATGGAAATTAGTTTAAATCTATATATCCTTTCAGTCAAAAAAAAAAAAAGAGAATAGAGGGAAAACACCAACCTTTTACTATCATTGTCGCGGACAAACTTGACACCTCCATTACACAGGTTACACACACCTATCAAATATGCAAAAACCATTTCTTAGTTTCACACACAATATTATCCTAAAACACCAAAATAATAAGCTAGCTAACTTTCTGAGATCAATTACTATGAATTTTTAAAAAGAACTCTACATAAATAGCCGCTCTAGTCAGGATACATGAACTATACACTTATTATACACATCCTATACATGGAATATACAAAAAAAAATGGATTTTCAATAATCAAGAATGTAAATAATTTGAAAGGAAATACCATCGAATAACATAATGGGTCGATTATCAGTATCAAAGAAACTGGAAGTTGCCTCCACCCAATCCACCGCTTCACGGCTGCTGCTACTGTTGGTGGCCGGCGGAGTAGATAGAGTTGCAAATGGAGTGAATCGCCGGGGAAACTTAGCATGAACCGGCGGCGTTACAGTTAAACCGGCGAACCGAGCGGGTATAGTGAGCGCCATGTTCATCGGAACTAAAACTTCAAAAATCAGTTTCCCGGATACAAAAGGTAGTTATAATTAGCCCTTGCCTGTGCAAAAAAATTTCAGACACCAACTCCAGCTTCAATTAATAGTGTGACTGAGAATGTTTGTAAAAGTGCCACGTGGAATTACCAATACCGCCAGCTTTATAGAGTATTAAAAGGCAAAATACATGTACAGCCCCTTAAAGTTGGCGCCAGTTGTCAGTTTGACACTTCAACTTATCAACTGACTTTTCAGACACCTCATATAGCATTTAAGTAAAACTTTTAAGCACCTCTATTTTACAAACCTTGTGCGTGGATTGCAATTGCGGATGAGGTGACAAAATTACTAATAAAAAGAAGACACGTGGAATTTAAAAATAAAAGTAAAGAAAAAGAAAAGAGATCCATTTTGATATAAAAGAAAAAAAAAAGGAAAAAAGATCAAAAAAATAAAAAAAACCAACCCCCCCCCCCCCCATTCTTTCTTCTTTATTGTTACTCCTCCTCCACCATACTGCCTCATCCTTTTCATTGAATTTCTTTCCATAAATCTCACCCAAGCACTGTCTCCCGCCCCAATTTTCTCCATCATCAATTCGAACCCAAACTGTTTATCTTCTATTATCTCATAAATGTTTGATTTCTTGGCCAATTAATTTATCTTTTCTTGGATTTATTCCTCTCGTTTGTCTTGAATTAGTCAAATTTGCATCATAAAAATTTTATTATTCAAATTTTCATTGCTCTGGTTGTTAACCCACAGTAACAAATAATGCAACTCTCCATTTTTTTTTTTTTTAAGTTTTACGAGATTTATGTAACTATGGGAGAATGATTAAGATGAGAGAGGCAAAAAAAAAAAAAAAATTTAATTTTCAAGCTTTTTTGAGCTGTGAATGTGTTTTAATGGAGGTATAAGGAAATGGGAGGGAGATGAAATTTTAATAGAGGAAGAAAAAGACTTTAAGGGTATAAAGGTACTTTCCCCTGTTTTTTACGGTTATAAAGTCATTAATTTTGGCTTCAACATGCTGCATAAGGCGTGTATCTCACGCATTGTGCCATGCTGGACTGGGGTGTTTAAAAAGTTCACTTAAGTTATACATGAGGTGTCTGAAAAGTCACTTAATAAGTTGGAGTGTCAAACTGACAACTGGCGTCAACTTTAGGGGGCTGTACATGTATTTTGCCGTATTAAAATAAAACAAGCCCATCAGGTTTAAGTACGATTTTATAGTGTAGATTTGATATTTATTTTTTCTTAATGCATTTGGATAAAAATTATATATTTTCCTGACAAATTAAACTCTCAACCCCTATAAAATTGAAGAGAAGTTTAGGTTTGCAAAACTTAGATAAATATATCGCAGAAAAAAGGGTTCAATTTCGTCGACAAATTATTTTGTCTCGTAAATTTATATTTCATCACAAAAAGACTTTATAAAAAAGAGTTACTATCATTTGTCCATGTACCACGGGTTACTAGAAATTATGTGACTCATGCGTATAGGTTGAAAATGTAAATTTTCTTTTTCATACAAAGTGAATAATTTTAAGTGAATTTTCTTATCGCAGCTAAAAATTTCGTGATAAAAAATAACATTAGTTGTGGTGAAGTCACAAAATTATAATAATATTTATGTGTGACATACAATTTTGTACTAACTAAAATAATGTTTATCTACTACTACTCTATAAGTGGGAAGCTTCAAAACAAGTAAAGTCAAATGACCATAATACCCATAATATATCATCTATTTCAGAACTATTACCAGGACTGAAATGTAAATGTATATAAATATAGCAAATAAATACCCAATTAAAAAATATTCTTAAAATACCATCTACTCCAAAAAAATATCATGACCAAAGATGTAAATGTATATCATATAAATATAATTAATAAATTAGATTATCCAAACAATCAACCGGCTCTTAAATTTTGGGAAAAGAATTAACATAGAATGAGTCAATTAAATACTTTATTATTATCCCATGGTGCCAATAATCCCAAAATTTTTTAATCAATTTAAATTGGGTTTTAGTTGTAAATAAATTAATGGCTATAAGACCCAAAAAATAAAGATAACTAATTTCAACTAAAAAATATTGCGAAAATAGTTAATTAGCCATTTAAACACAACAAATAGATACATTAGAACCAGTCAAAGTCTGAATGATACTTATAATTCCAAACAATACGTTATAGAAGTCGAAACAATGTTTCATTTCTCACACTTGTCTTTTTTAAAAAATCTCCCACATGAATGCAACAAAGAATGGTGCAGCTAAAGGCCATCTGCCTCAATGGGGAAACACAAAGTAATTTATGAGAAACTTTGTCAGATGATAATTACAGATCTATACAGAAAGAAAAGGAAAAAGAGATGTTGTAAGAAAGAGTCAATAAGCTGTTTGTAGGATGTCCTACTTGGATGAGATCAGATATCTTTTAAATGAACCTTTATATAATTTATGTGATACGAGCACGAAAATCGTGTTGGTTAGTATTTAATTGCTATGTGTGTATTACTCAATATTTCTTTTTTATTCTTTTTCTCTTTTTCTACGTAAATTTATATTTTTTCATTTTTATTATTATTATAATGGCAAAATTCATATATGGTAAGAGAGAGCTAGCAGTGCACTTCGAGTTCAAGACATATTTTGAAGCTTCTCCGAGACCTATCCTCAGCAGGCTGGGATACTTTTTGTAGGAATTGCAAAATAAATTCAATTTCAAAGACTAAAATGTATTAAGTATCAGTTTCGACATACCTTGTCGTCATCAATATTTTCGAATGAAAAACAGAAAGTTTTTTCTTTTTCAATATTGTCATTGTGATTGTGATGTTATTCATAACAAAGATATTTCTATCACCTTTTTCTGATATATACCATTTTTTTATTAAATTTATTTTATAATTCAAACACATTTTCAACATTTTTATAATTTTTTAACTTTTTGTACTTATTGTATGGAATACACGCGCAACGTGCGTGTTCAGAAACTAGTATACTTATAAGTTCAACATTTAACATTTGATATAATAATTTGGATAACTATTATTATGATAGTTGAATTTTTATTTAACGCTCCATTTCTTATATCAACTAATGTAGAGTGTTTGTATTACCCGTTCATATATTATATATCAATGTATAATTAGGCCAAGAACAAAACAACAAGCGACAAGTATATAAAGTGATATCTTATAAGTAGAGTTTGAAAAGGTAAGACGATGCAAATCTTGCCCTCATAAAAGTGTAGAAATTGTTTCAAATAGATTCTCGGCTAAAGGCCAAAAGAGTAAGCGGGCTCTTTGAGTTTGAGGTTTTAGACAGTAGCAGTCTCTTTGATTGGGAGGCTGCAGAGGTTTCAAATAGTAGCCAAAAGCCGGTTAAACATTCTCATTTTCTCTTGGACTGAGTTTTTTCATCCAGGAGATGACTCCAAGCTTACCATTTTATAACTCATTCATATGTCTAAAACCCTGCTCTCCCGCATTAAACCCCTCCACAACTCAAAATCCAAAACCCCTTCTTCTCCACCCTTAACACGCCACATTAAGCAACTCGTTAATGAAATCTGTCAAATCCTCCAAACCCAACAACACCAGTGGGAACAAACTATCGAAACCCGTCTTTCCGAGCAAGAAATTGTCCCTTCCGACATTGCACACCATGTGTTCGACAAATTGAAAGACCCTCATTTGGGTCTTAAGTTCTTTGGTTGGGTTTCTCAAAGACCTTATGGTTGTCCCCTTGATCGTTTTGCTTATTCTTCATTATTGAAACTGTTAGCTAAGTTTAGAGTTTTCCCTGAAATTGAAAATTTGTTAGTTAATTTGACAGCTTGTGAAGATAAGTTGCCTACGCTCGAGGCGTTGGATGTCGTGATTAAAGCGTACTCGGATTCGGGCTTGGTTGATAAAGCACTTGACTTGTATTACTTTGTATTGAAAACTTATGATTTGGTTCCACATGTAGTTACTGTTAATTCTTTGCTTCATAATCTTGTAAAGAATGGGAAGGTTGAAATCGCGAGGCGAGTGTATGATGAGCTCATTGAGAGAAGCGACGTTTTGGATAATTTTAGCACTTGTATTATTGTTACAGGGTTGTGTAAAGAGGGTAAGGTTGAGGAAGGTAGGAAATTGATTGAGGATAGGTGGGGCAAAGGTTGTGTTCCGAATGTTGTTTTCTATAATACATTGATTGATGGCTATTGCAAGAAGGGTGACGTTAGAAGTGCGTATGGGCTTTTCAATCAGTTGAAATTGAGGAGCTTTTTACCCACAGTGGAGACTTATGGAGCATTGATAAATGGGTTTTGTAAATATGGAAATTTTGAGAAAGTCAATATGCTTGTGCAGGAGATGGTTGCTAGGGGTGTGATTGTTAGTGTTCAAGTATATAACACTATTATTGATGCTAGATGTAGGCATGGTTTTACTGTGGAAGCAAGAGACACTGTACGGAAAATGATCGAAGCTGGCAGTAAGCCAGACATTGTGACATACAACACGTTGATCTCTTATTCATGCAAGGAGGAGAAAATTCAGGAAGCTGAAAAGCTTCTAGAGCAGGTTAAGAATCTGAGGTTGGTGCCGACCAAGTTTAGTTATACTCCTATGATACACGCCTACTGCAAATTGGGTGGTTTTGAAAGGGCATTAAGTTTGCTTGCAGAGATGACGGAGTATGGTGATAAACCTGACGTATCAACTTACGGAGCTCTTATTCATGGATTCGTGGTCTCTGGTGAAGTTGACGTTGCATTAGTCATTCGAGACAAGATGATGGAAAGGGGAGTATTACCAGATGCTGGCATCTATAATTGTTTGATGAATGGTCTCTGTAAAAAACTGAAGCTTCCTGCTGCCAGGGGGCTCCTTGATGAGATGCTTGGGCATGGTATATTACCTGATGTGTATGTTTATGCCACTTTAGTAGATGGGTGTGTAAGAAATGGGGAGTTTCATGAAGCGAAGAAGCTCTTTGAGCAGACATCTGAAATGGGTATGGATCCTGGACTTGTAGGATACAATGCCATGATCAAGGGTTACTGTAAATTTGGACTGGTGAAAGACGCAGTTTCTTGCGTCAATAGAATGATAAAGTCTAAAATATTTCCAGATGCATTTACTTATTCCACCGTAATTGATGGGTATGTAAAGCAGCATGACTTGCGCCGAGCATTAAGCATACTTGCTCATATGGTAAAGCGAAACTGTATGCCAAATGTGGTAACATATAGCTCTCTGATTTATGGCTTTTGCCAGAATGGAGATCTTGTGGGAGCTGAAAATGTATTCAATGGAATGCAATCAAATGGTATGATGCCTAATGTGATTACATATAGTATACTGATTGGCAGTTTTTGTAAAGTTGGAAAACTTGCAAAAGCAGCTTATATTTTTGAACAAATGCTCATGTACAGGTGCTATCCAACTGATGTCACTTTCAATTATTTGGTTAATGGGTTTTCCCATTGCACGCCAACTATTTTCTCCAAGGAGAAAACTGATCCTCAGGATGAGAAGAACTCTATATTTATAAGTACCTTTAAAAGAATGATATCCGATGGATGGCTCCCGAGAACTGCTGCATACGATTCCATTATCACCTGTCTCTGTTTACGTAAAATGCTCAAAGCTGCATTGCAACTGCGTGATAAGATGATTAGTAAAGGGTACACTACAGACTCTGTTATGTTTGCCGCCTTGTTGCATGGCATTTGCTTAGATGGAAAATCGATGGAATGGAAAAGTATTATTTCCTGCAGCTTAAGTGCGACTGAGCTGAGTGTTGCTCTCAAGTATTCTTTGATATTTGATCAGTACTTAAGTCATGGACTCGACTCTGAGTCTTCATTGATTTTGCATACCTTGGTCAAAGACATGTCTCATAATCAGGATGAAACCGATGTTATGATTTCGTAAGCTTGGACTAGCAGAAGGCTGAAGGTCTTCCGAACTGCTGTTTTATGCTAGAGAGCATTGTGTATGAGAGAATTACTCGGGATCTTCTACAAGATGGATGGAGCTGTCTCATTGTAGCTTTCTTTGGGCTTCTGTGCAGATCAGATTGATGTTTTGCGATCAACTGTACAGTTTTGGCTTCATTTGCTACACCTTATCTAGGTGTTCCCGCTTTTGGTGGCAGTGCAGCCTAAATCAGGGTGGGCAAACTTGCAGTTTCCAAGTGAAGACTTTTTGTCTATGTAGCAAGACTATATGGAAAATGTCAGTAACAGCAATTGATATGGTTTCATGCAGGCTATTTCATTGGAAAATGCATATATCAGATGCTAAATATGGTTGATCTCTTTTATCTGGCCGACATAATGAACTATTTCTCCTTTCTGGTATGTTATCTCTGTTTCTTGTTCGATGATTTTCTGTTTTATGTTCTCTTTGATGCTGCTGGCAAATGCATGATTTGCTTGCTTTTGTGACTCTTTCCTGGCTAAGACTTAAGTTATGGTAGCTCCCCCTCCCCACAAAAAAAAAAAAAAAAAATTAAATCGTGGTATATTTGCATGCAGGAGCAAGGACTTTGGAGGAGGCGCATCCTTGTAAGAGGACATCATTGCTCTTATGCAACTAGCTTGTGGAGGGGAGTTACAAAGGATTGAAAGATTCTATTGTCTCAAGGTGCATTGGTTTTGTGGTTGATTAAATGGCAATTGTATCTGTCTTTGGCTTGATGTGTGGTGTGGGGATTTAGCACTGAAAGAAGAATTTCCAACCTATTGTCTTCGGTGAAATTGTGTTTTAATAGCTTATCTAGGAGAGGCGACTTCAGGCCCATATGGAAGACTAAGGCAACAAAGGAACTCATGTTTGTACTCGCAAGTGAGTTATATCTTCAGTGCATCAACATTGCAATTTCACTGTGGAGTTATGGACCCTTGTTTACTCCATGTTAAAATTGTCATGGGAAATACCTTGGGACAGTGTTGGTTGATTCTGAGAGAGAGAAATAATGGAGGTTTTGAGGAGTTTTAAAGCCCAATGAGGAACATTAAAAGACTTGTCGCGCAAAAAGATATCTCATGTTGTATAAATGGTCAAATCTTGTGGAATTTTTTATCAACCCTTTACATACATTTGTAAGGTAACACCAACTTGATGTGCTATTAGTGAATTGCTACGATTTATGAAAAGAAACAGGAAATTCTAGTGAAAGTGGAAATTTGGTTGGTCCAGAAAGGACCATCAGAGAAGATTTAGCTCGAGTTTGTTGTAGTGGGAGAGAGATCATTTGAAGTGCTTGTGCACTCTACCCCAGAAAGAATAGTAGAGGAAGTCACCCTTCCAAACAGAGATGGAACAAAACCCTTAAGTGTAACATTAAACAAAACAGACGGTCTTCTTGTATTCACTTTCATCCCTGCAGACCAAGGAAATTGGAGGGGCGACTGTTCAGCTTACTGTTTGGCAGCACTTGCTGCAAAATGTATTTTCAACAAGATACATTTTACCTACTTTACTGCAATATTTAGGTTCTTTTTCCAACACAACATTCAGGTGAACTCCCACTATAGTAAAGTAGTTACACCATTTTCGCGAGGATCAAAGTTCTGTGCAGCACCAAGTTAATTAAACCACTGGATCAACAAAATAAGGATAGAACTGAATGTAGACAACCTCCACATTACCATATATGCACATTCATCCAATGCTATAATAACAACCATTATCTATACGAAAAAAGAAATTAAAGCAGAAAAAGAGGACAAAAGAAAAGGCACCACTTAAAAGGAATGGACGTAAATTATCGCTAAATGTTACATTCCATTACTACATACACTAAGCATACATGTGTTAAATGGTATTACATAGATTTGTGACTCACCTACATCAAGCTCAAGACAAATCTTCTCAAGTGAACTAGTAGGCACAAATAAATTGCAGTGGGTGTATCACCAAATATTGGAACCAAAAACTCAACTTGAAGAGGAAAACATAAAAACAGAGTTCATAGATTGAATTCGCAAAAACAGTCTGGTAAAGCAGATCCTCTACCCATTATGAAATCATCTCTATGTACCTTCCACATAGCTTCTGTTAGTTCCTTCCCTTTAAGCCCCTGAGAGGTTAACACTGCGAAAGCCCTCCTATTTAAGAAAAGTGTCTTATACAACCCCTTGAAAGCTCGCATTGCTGCAACCATCTTATCCATGTTCCCAAAATAAGTAGCCATGTAAGAATCACTGCTAATAGAGACATAATAATCCAGTGCAGCTTTTGTATTTCCATGCATGGTTGTGAAGTCCTCTCCACTAAGAAGACTAGATTTGGTAACAACATTGGTGTACACAGAAGTTAGTCCCTCAAGTTCCATCAGGCCATCACCGGCTGCCAAATAAATTGTCATATTTGTGGGGATGGATAAAGCTTTTAGGATGAATGCAGTTTCCTTGGGTGTGAGAGGACACTTCCCACGGTTTCTCCAAATACGCGCCATTTCTCCAGTCCAAGGTTTCCTATAATCCCTTGCAGCTTCTACAGCTTTGGCAGAAGCAAGAGAAAGACCAGAATACTCACACTGACTATATGCTACCATGTCAGGTTCAAATCGAAGGTGAAGTGATAAGAAGGGCTTTGGAATAGCTTGTAGAAGCTCAATCGCTTTCTTCTCCAAAGTGCTTGTAAGGCGCAATGCACTATAACAAGCCTGACAAAGTGCAGCTTTTGCATAAAGAGGGTACCTAAGAGATTATAAAGAATATAGAAAAACACCACATGAGTAATTTGTTTTTAAGGATGGATAAACTGCTGAATTCGTAGAAAGCAGCCTGCAGAAGTGATTGGTTAAAGTACAACAAAATAGTACTACTAGTACCTATCTCTTCTTTGACTCATTGCAGGGGTAATTGAGATATAACCATGCTTCAGCAGGGAAGGAAGAACACTCTCAACATAGTCAAATTGGCCTTTGCGTTTGCTGCAATCAACTCTTACAGGATCTTTTGATGCAATCTCAGTTGGAAGCTCCTTTACCACTTCAACAAAGCCCTTCATTTGTTGGATGAAGTAGTCTACATCAAAGACATCTTCAAAACCGCTGAAACATAATGCCAAAGGTCATTCAGAGGAATGATCAACAAGTAACAAATGAAAGACTAGAGAAGATCGAGATCCTAAAGCACTAATCAAGTACCTAAGTCATAAAAATAGCATACCTTGACTCATTCCAATATGCAGCCACTTCAAACTTTGGCAAAACAAGGGTAGCATTCAGCAGACGAGCTACTCCAACACCATCACACAACTGCAGATCACATGCGATGAGGGAAAAAATCCATTATGAATTTCATCATCACATTTGTATCGGTAGTATATACCCAGTAGGTGAAGCAAATAGCAGGACTTACATCTCTCCTCATCTGATTGAGGCCACCATAGCAATCCACTCGAATATAACCATTAGTCTGAGCAGGAAAAGCTGCAGCATTTTAACAACAAAAACCAAATGCAAATGTCTGCATTGGAAACCATTCAAATGCTCGACTTAGAAAACTTAGAATCCCTATAGAAGAAGCTGCTTATATGCACAACTAGAGCTAGCGCTATATCCTAATTCTTGTTTTTACACCGCACACACCCCCCCCCCCCCCCCCCCCCCAAAAAAAAAAAAAAAACCCCACCAAGAAATTCTCAATATTAATGGGATCTATGTTATAGTAACATAAAATACAGGGGTTTATTGTTGGGGTGGTGGGGAGGGAGTATAAGATAAAAACAAACCATTAAGTTGAGGTTGAAGCCACCAATTGCAAGGTCGCCATTCGGCTAATCTTCGAATGCTCCATATTTCAGGTCTTTCAAGCCTGCAATTGCATTATAAAATTAATTAATGGGGTTTGTAGAAAGAATTAAATATAAGAAAAGATCGGATCTTGAAGTTTACTCCAATTAAAATAAAATGGTCGTGGAGTTTTAACACAGAAATCAAAGCAATTAATTAGAAATAACTTACAGGGAAGAATTAAAGGTGGGGTTGGAGAAGAAAGGAAAAGGAGGGAACAAGAAGAGAGCGAGGAATAGAGAAAACGCCAATACTGTAACGCCAAACAGTGGCTTTCGCACTGTTGAGGCAATCATTCTATAACAACACCAATAGGTTTCTTGATGGAGATATGGAGGGAGTGAAGTAGATCTCTTCTCCTTCACAAAAGGCCGCCAATTAGATCTACCTTTCCCTTTTTCTGTTTTTTCTGTGCTTTTCTCTTTCTTTCTTTTTTATTTTAGCCGACTACTGCTAGTTTTTTTGCTTCTCTCAAAAATATTTTCCAAATATATTTTTATCCTGAGTGTCTATCTAAAACAATTTTCCAAATTGCACTCTTTCTTTTCCTTGATGTGTCCTGTGGACCTAGCTAGTTTATAATCAAGAGACGAAAACGAATATTTTTGGCTTTTGCATTAGTTTCCTTTTTGCTTCAGCAATTTTTGCCAAAAACAAGACCATTATCTGTCTATTACTTTTAATTGGACAACAAACAAGACAGTGGTACACGTCAAAAGAAAAGGAGAGCAAAACAAAAGTTTACAGTAGAATAAAAATGCAATCCAGCTTCATGGTCTAAGTAAGAGACAACCAGCTCCTGTAACATCGAACAGCATTTAAGCAAACTTTGCGGTGAACAACCCCTATATTTCTCTGCATGAATGTTGATAGATTTTCAGAAACTCAACTCTCATTTCGACCTGTCCCAACTCCCAACTAATTAACAGGAATAAGAAAATTAAAAATGGCAGTAAAGCAAGTCCCTCGAGAAACTACTACAAGTTTTGTGATGACAATAATCACAACTAGGTGAACTCTTCACAGAGCAGAAGAAAGGTGGCTGGCCGATGAGCCTCCGTCCTCTAGAGCTATTCCTTGATAACACTTCACCAGCTATCAGTTCCCTACCACATGCAGTAGCAACACCAAATTCAACAATCAAATCAATCATCCTGAAGCTTCCCTAAAATGACATCGTTTCCAATACCTCCTCTAATATGGATTTTCAGGTTTCTCAAAAATATTGGGAACACAGTTATGGTGAGACCTGGCAGAAGATGATCTAGCATCCAACTTGCGGCATACTTGTCCATTTTGAACCTTGTATTACCTGTTAGTAGCAGTGCCAGATAACATGGTACGCAATCAAGATAAATGAAAATAAATATCCAATCAGCTTGTGACATTCCCACGCAAAAGATCCAGTATAGACTTTGGGCTCCAAGTGATAACTAGATGTATTTCATTCCTTTACCTTGAGAAAAGCTGGAAGTCTACATCTACAGATCCATATGTACAACCTTAAATTAGCTTGTTTTATTCTTCCGGTTGCACCTCATCTAGACCTTTACAAGCAAGTGATGTCATTTACACAGATGGTAAAGAGAAACTGGACCCACAGGGCAATTCCACAAAAATATAGTGCAGGTTTTGCTAAGGAAGATACAGAACAAGAAACTCAGCTAGGCCAAGGTTTCATCTCGTTTTGCACAGTTTTCCATCACAAGATAATCGGTCAGGCCAAGGTTTTGCTTCTCTGGCACAGTTTCCTATCTGAGCGAGAAGTTTCCACGGAGATCTCCGAGTCAATATCACTCACTGCCATCAGAAAAAGATGAAACGCCAAGCATAGCATCACCAATAAACAACAGGTGGTATAAGCTTGACCAAGGAAAATAGACAATTCTACAACATTAGAGTCTATAACTTTCATCTGAGTATTCTTCATCATGCTTCAATTTCTCGCAGGCCTTATTACCTCTCATTACGTCTGCTAGTTCTTGAATTAAACTAGATGTACTTCTTTCCATCTTATCTGCAAGTATCTCAATTTGCTCTGCAAATCCATAACCTATTAGTCTATTTCTCAATATTTCACAGGTCGTTGTGTAAGGCGGAATGCCTTCATCTATCATTATTTCAAAATATTTACATGCTTCCTCAAGTTTCCCTTTCTTCTGACAGAGACCATGAACCATGACAGCGTACGTCGAGACTGAAGGATAAAAGTTCCTCTCTTCCATGCTCTCCCAAACTTTGTCAACTTTATCAAACCTTCCCACCCTAATAAGCATCTTAAGCAACATATTATACGTATGCCTATCCGGTAAGCAGTTGTTTCCTTCCATTCTTGAAATCAACCTTAGTGCCAAGTTAACTTCATTATGCTCACAATGAAAAGCTAGGATTGTATTGTAACTCCAACAATCAGGTCTTACCCCTCCGCTAATCATCTCATCGATCATTCCATAAGCCTCGTCAACCTTGTTACTCTTACAAAGTTTTTTTATAACACAATTATACGTAAACACATTAGGCACAAGTTTATGCCTCCTCATCTGGTCAAGTACCCTGAAAGCCGAATGTACATCATCTAAGGCACAATAACCTTGAACAAAAGTCGAATAAGTAAAAGCATCAGGTTCCAAACCAATAGACCTCATCTTCGTTAAAAACTCGAAAGCCTCATCCATCTTACCAGCCTTACATAATGATTCCAATATACTATTATAAGCTAACAAATCAATCGAACATCCTCTTTCAAGCATTTCATCAAACATCTTCCGCGCCTCCCCAACTTCACCCAATTCTCCCCACCCCCTAATCAAAATGCTATAACTTTTCACACTAACATCAAAATCACTCTTCACTCTATCGAAAAATTCTTGAGCTTGTTTCGTATGTTTTCGTTTACATAACGATAATAAAAGCTTATCGAGATCGATTACACTAGGTTTAATCCCAAAATCTAACATTTTATTAAATGCCCTAATTGCATCAGCTGGTAAATTAGCTTTACTATAACCCCTAAAAATAATCCAAAAAAATTCAGGACTAATTTCACATGATTTATTAGTTCTCATTTCTACAAGAAAATCCCATATTAATGGGAACTGTTTGCTATTTCCTAATATGTCAACAAGAATATGATAACTTTGTTGACTATGGTTAAAACTTGGTAAGTTTTGTGCCCATATAAAGAACCTGTGTGCGGAGAATCCGAGGTTTTTACAACGTTTGAGGACTTGTTCAACTATGTCTGTTGAAATTTTGTTGGAAAATTGATTTAGGGCTGATTCAATGTCGTGGTGTGGGCTTCTGTTATCGCTAAGAATTCGAGAAAGCTCGTTTACTAAGTGTGGCGAATGTGGGTCTGAGTTTTCAGGTTGTTGTGTTGTGTTTGGAATATTTTGCCCATGGTGTATCGGAAACAGTCTCTCTACCTCACTCGAGGCGGGAGTTGTGGGTATATTGTTATTAGTGGTTGGAATAGTAAAAGAGGATATGAAGAGATAGTTGTGAGCAGTGATTCCGAGTGTTTGGGAGAAATAATGTACACTTCTGAAACGAAGAAGTGTCCTAAAAGCCATTGTTTGTTTTCACAAGTTCAAAAGTCTGCATATGTATATTGTGAGCCAAATTCGTTTCCTCTTTGAATTAAACTGGATTCGTTCCTTCGGATTTGCACAGGCAATATGACACCATAGGCAACCATTTGACTTATTGACCTCGTTTAAAGTATTTTTGCAAAAATGATCTTCGTTAACTTTAATGAATAAATTTCAGACAAAATTACTCTTGCAAAATCTTATATTGACACTCGCATCCCGCTCCCTCCCTTTCTAGTAAGTGCTGCTTCTTTCTAGTGAGTGTCACCTCTTAGGTAGCACTTGACGTTTTATGTCTTTCCACGTTCTCATAGATAACTTGAAATGTTGCACAACCCTCCCTTTCTCGTGAGTGTTGCCTCTTAGGTAGCACTTGACAATACTTGACTTTGGCCCTCTCTTGCAAAAGCAACACTTGCCGTTTTATCTCTTTGCACATTTTCCTAGATAACTTGCCCCATTAATCTCTTCGCATGCAGTACTTGCCCTTTGTATTTTTCGAAGAGGCAGTACTCATCAATTTATAATTTGAAGTGCTGCCTTTGTGGCTATTTTGGTAAATTAAAGTACTTATAAGTGGGGATAAAAAACATAACCAGTGATATGCTGGTACATGCATTGAAATTTATTTGGATTTGCACAAATAGGGACACTTCTGGCACCTCGTCATGTTTTGAACCCGTAAGAAAAGCCTTAGATTTTTTGTCTCGTCAGCGAAAACTCCTAACAATCGCTAGATCTTACTAGATCATCAGCAGCTTCCCTATGGTGGCTTCTGGCTATCGACAAGAGCTTTTCGTGACGTTGGCCAAAATTTTTAACTTGTCTTACCAAAATCAAACAGTGATAGCGGTGCCGGATCTGACAGTTTCATGCAACAACTTATGATTTTAGGACAATGTTTATACTTTTTTGGGAATTTGTGAAAGAATAACCTCAATGTTAAAAGTTTTTCAGAGGTTGCAATACTTCACCACATGTGCTATGGATCAACAAAAAGTTCAATTGGTCATGAGTTGTACCAAACCAATACTTGCTTGTAACTTTAAAATAGTGTCTTAAAATGTACATACAGCACTTTAAGCGAAATTTACACTAATTGTTCTATATATAAATATAGAAACATACGTATGAGATATAATTACATACATGTATATATACAGAGGCGGATCTAGGATTTGAATAGGGTAATAGTAATATTAAGTATAAGTTACTGGGTTCTCCACTTGATTTTTTTATATATTTAATGATTTTTTTAGCACAAATACACTGTCCGCGTAAAATCTACTGGGTTCTGCCGAACTCAGTGCTTGTGCTCTACATCCGCCCCCTGTAATAATATATACAATTGTTTTAGTTTTTATGTTACAAAAATATTGTTATTTTTTATAAGGTAAGCGCCCTAAACAATGACGGACATTTTGGTTTCTTAGGAGAAGGGACGCAGCCCCATGGCAAATCCGGGATCCCAACCACAATAACGTTCCTTTCACCATCTACTCCGAGTATCTCCGCCATCATATGGAAATCAAAACCAGATCAACTATGCGCTTGAGTGCTAAGTACTTCAGAAAATGGTCATCTGTTCTGACCGATGCCATAAGGTATTGTCCGATATTTAGTTACCTAAAGCGTGAAGCAAAACTTCTCATCATATGCTTGGAAATTGGAATTTCACTATTTATATATATACATGTCATAACAAGTCCTAGCTTGCCTGGCTTCGGAAGCTTCCTTTTCGTATAACTTAACGTGTACATAGATTTATAATATCGATAGTTTGTTATATTTTTCGGCAATCATTTTCTCCAGCAGACCTATTCATGGCTAAATGTGATGTTTTTAAGCGAACGGCGCAGAAGCTTGCTGGACAGGTAGCTAATATTTTGGTAACGTGTTTTACAAATATATGATCATATTATATCATATACTATCATGCAAGTCCAGCTAAATACAGTACACATTTAACTTGAGATCATGACCACCATATAATTGATTTAAGATTGAACTCAATCTTCATTGCAGTAAACATTCAGAAAATGCTATTTTTGGCTGATTCATTTTGTAATGCAAGAGTGCGTGGTTCTATTGGCAAGAAAAAATTACACTGTAATAAATAGGAGTACCAGTTATAAGAACATAAAGAGAAAGGAAAAGGGAAAAGCTAGCTGGATTGCATTACAACATGTGTTGTGATACATAGCAACTGACCAATTTGTGTCACTTTCAACATTTTCATGCTAAAATTAAGTTAGTGCAGAGTCGAGTAGGATATAGCACTATAGCAGAAATACTGACGCAAAGCTCTGTCTTTTTCCCAACCTTCTTTTTCAAAAGCATATAGTAGCATGAAACATGAGTATGATTGTAATCATAAAGCAAGGGAGATTTCAGTACTCAAAATTTATTTGGCACCATTTGACCGGGCACGGAATTTAAGAAAATAGAAGTTGACCTTGTTAAATATCAATTTTACCCCTGAAAAAGTAAGAGAGAGAAGATTTGAGTAATAAAAAAGTTGTTGGTAGGTTTAAAAGTATGTAGGGCCCAACAAGGGTAAAATAGAGATGATGCATTAAATAGTTGTCAAATAAAGAAATGTGCCACTTATTTTGGGACAAACAAAAAAGGAAATGGTGTCACATAAATTGAGACGAATGAAGTAGATATGAAACATACTTGCATACATGGCGAAAGGCTCCCTACCACTTAGTTAAATGGGTCTTTTTAATAGTTCACTATATGGATAAAATAATAAATAAAAAATGGAGATCATTGTTTATTGCAGCGGTCATTTGCTCTACAAGAGATTTTAAAATGAGCTACTTAGAATAGACAAAAAGGCCAATCTGTTTGTCTGCAGTGCACTATAACTATCTTAATCTAGTAGTAATTTTCAATTTTAAACCATCAATCAATCTTAGTCGGGAATATGCAAAGTCTAATTTCCACATTTGTTGGTAGCTTTAATTAGTGAAGCGGGCCAACTATGTTTCCATGACGTTACATCAAACTTTTTCAAAACATGTTACTCCTGCTACCGGGGCTGACCTACACCCACTCAAGAGGTATCTATAGATTGATACCATTTCGTCGAAAAAAATTATACCATACATATAGTAAAAAATTATTTTTATACGAATATAAATTAATTTTAAGTCTCTCTAGCGACAAAGATTCTTTAGGGCACGTAGTGGTCAAATAGCATCAAACTTTTGACTTAAGTCCTTGATTCGAATCTCATTTGCATCAACTATACTTTTTTAAAGAATTTTTACACTCTATACACATGATTTAAAGTATTTACAAGTTATACCCATTAAAAATTACACTACCTATAAAACTAAAAATATTTATCCAACCTACCCATGTATTATTATATACCTTTGTTATGCCTTATAGGTGTATATCTTTAAGGTATACTGTATAATTTATGGTATAAAAATCTAGAGGGCCATTTATTACTGTATACCTTTATTATACATTATATGTGTATACCTTTATGGTATACTGCATAAACTATGGTATACAAGTTTGGATGGGTAGAGTGAATAAATCGTTTAGTGGGTAAGTTGGGTAATATCTGAAAGTAGTGAGTAATAGCTGTAATTATTTTTTATTTTATGGGTATTTTTGTAAGTGTCTATTTTTTAAATTTTCTTGATAAAAATTCTGCATCGGCCACTACCATCATTGCTTTTTCAGCGCATTGAATAAAAACAGCCTTATTGAAAAGGTTGGAAAAACAAGGTTGAATTTAAAGATGCATGCATTTGATTGTACGGTTAGTTAAATGACCTTTCCAATTTATGTTAGCTAGCGTTTGGGCATAGATTTGATTGAAATTTGAAAATTTTAATTTTTGAAGTAGAGTTGAAAAATAAGTTTTAAAACTTGAAGTTCTGTTTTGGACATAAATTTCACTTGAAAAAATATTTAAAGTTTTATGATTAGAAAAAAGTTTTTTTCCACAAATCTCCCAAAATAATTTTTTGGAATTTGACGTTTTTGATTTTCAAATCTTACACAATTCCTATAAGCAAATAAAAATTTGAGATATGAGAATTTGAAATAGTACAATTTTCAGTTTTACAAACGGACCTTCTCGTTAACATATCTACTACAAGTACTTCGGTGCTTTGGATATATGTAAACTAGAGTTCATTACATATGCAATGTCTTAAAAATCTACAGTTAGGAAGTACTAAAATGATAACTAGAAACTTCTAGGCCTTACACGTGCTTCCATGTAAATAAGGGAAGTGGTTCCTGAGTCTTCAAAGATAGCTACGGGACACAATTGCTTGGAGTTGGGGCACGACAAGACGGGAAAGGATTCAGTCCAGTGAAACTTGGACCAGTATTGTTCAATAGGGTTCTTAATTCGTGACAAGTGTCTTAGAGCAAAAATGTAATAAGAAAATTCAACCTCTAACGGTATAAAATCACCTTGGCTGCCATTTTTTTCTCTCATTAAATTTTAAAATGAATAAGACAGCACGTAGGGCCGGAAAAAAATAATAAAAGAAGAACCTTTTCTTTTAAAAAGTTCGTTTTTCTAGTACTGCTATAAACTGGATCGCAACAATAATGTAATTTTTGTTTATTGAACAATTTTGGTATAAATATTGCAATTTCTAATTAGCTGGAAGGATAAATCCACTTCATACTTTTCTTAAGATAGTCGAAATCTTTACCGAAAGGAATGATGTCGAATCATTTATTGAAATATTTTATGAGAATAAAAATAGCACACTCAGTAATTATATAAACAGCTATTGTTAGGGGTTGAATTTTCTTATTATTTTTTAGACAAAATTATATTGCCATTTTTAGTTGCTAACTAGTAAAATTAATCTCATCCTTTAAATAGTTTGGTGGACAATTTGAACAAATCAAGAACCCTATTGAACAATATTGGTCCAAGTTTCACCGGACTGAATCCTTTCCCCGACAAGACGGCCAAATTGGTAGGAATCCAATTGCATTTTTCCATGTTAGAATTCATGATGCATTGAATAAGTACGAATCCTAGTGACATTATTTACTTGGATCTTTGTTTACTTTTTTGCTAACTATGTACTATCAAAATATGTCCAGCAAAAAATATGAAACTCTAGTTCAATTTTAATCCACCCATATATCCAGATCTGAATTGTCGCTAATATTTATCGCCATATGAATAGGCAATATACATATACATACGCAGCAACTCGCTCGAGTATATCTTTTGTCAATACAACTTTTTTTTCTTTAACAAAACACGTGTCTTTTAGACAACGTGGATTTTGACCTTGTCTAATTTTAAAATTTTTGGTAACTTAAATCACCCGTTAACATTTTTAATTTCAAAAGAACAATTCAGCATAAATTAAAGATAAAGAGTAAGAGAGCAAAGGAAATAGCTTACGTGTAAGGGGCCAATAAAAGGAAGATTCATAAATTAAACCAAGTCAGCATGTGGATCCGACGTGTCGATCAGATCCCATATCAAATAGTGGGCCAGATATATCACAGCTGGCAAACAAAACAGAGGCCAGGTCCTCAAAACTTCTATAAATAAGCTGCACAATTCTCTGAAACTTCCGTGACCAACAGCTTCTCTTTCTCCAAATCTCTCTTTGACATCCACATATACATCTTTGCGTGCTTATCCAATTGATAATTCATTGATTTGTTCATTGTTCTTACTAAATTGTTTTTTTTTTTAAAAGTTTCCTAAACGATCGATAAATAATCTTGTAATCTTGAAAAAATAGGACAATTAAGATGAAGGGAAATACAGGAAACCCATTGGCTTTGACATCTTTGAATCACATCTCAATTGTATGTAGATCAGTTGAACAATCCATTGAATTTTACAAAAATGTTCTTGGTTTTGTACCTGTTAGAAGGCCTGGATCATTCAATTTTAATGGCGCTTGGTAAGTTCAATTTTGTTACTACATGATATTTCCTTGTAAAATGATTTTATTACGATCTTTTTTGAATCTTTAATTAGTATACCGATTCTTGTCATTCTTCTGTTACTAATATTCTATGTATATCTTGTATTGCAGGTTGTTTAGTTACGGAATAGGGATTCATCTACTCCAATCGGAAGATCCTGAGAAACTGCCTAAGAAAAGTGAAATTAATCCCAAAGATAATCATATTTCTTTCCAGGTAATTGTTGTATTCTCATTCTCCATTCGTTGTTAGATTTGAAGATACATGATCATTTTCTTGAATCCTACATGGACAATTTACTTAATTTTAACCAACTTTTTGGTTAATGAGCAGTGTGAGAGCATAGATGCAGTGGAAAAGAAGCTGACAGAAATGGGAATAAAGTACGTGAGACAATTAGTGGAAGAAGGAGGCATATACGTTGATCAGTTATTTTTCCATGATCCAGATGGTTTCATGGTTGAGATTTGCAACTGTGACAATTTGCCAGTGATACCCTTGGCTGGTGAAATGGCTCGTTCTTGTTCCAGGGCTAATCTTCAGTTGCTTCAACCTCAGCAATCTCAGCAGCAGTCCATTGCACAAGTTCCAGTAATCAAACCTTAAAGGGGGCCTATGATTCAGTGTCCCTGTCTTTGAATCTTCTTCATGTGCAGGATCATGACTGATTTAATTTGTACCTGAAGATGTTTGTCTGTAGTAGTATTTGTTTTTAACGAGTATTCTATGTGTTTGCGTCATTTCTTGAAGTTGTTAGTAATAAGACAATTTAGCACTTGTCCATGATTTGGAGTTTTGTATGAGCTGGTCTCATTGATTCCTTTGTTCTGTTTTCGTATATAATGCAAAGACTCCAATTGTTTTCTCAATCTCTTTTGGTTGTCTTGTTTCTCAGTTCTCGCAGTTTTTTAGAAAGAAAACAGACGTTTAACATTGAATCTTATCGTCTTAGTGACATTTTTATGATTGTATAAGGATATCATTATAGCTAAATGAGAAATATAAGGTTGAACAAGAATAACAGCCTGAAATGAAACTTACATTATGAAAGGTGGTGTCATATAAAAAGCTTGCCAACTCTCCTAAACTAATTGCAGTTAGGACAACTACTAAGTCTAGACGGGAACAAAAGAGAACATGACAAATAATCAAGAAATACTCCTATGTACTTACTTATGATAAGTTATACATGTCGCACTTCTGAATCAGACTCATAAAAGAAGAATAAAACACGTAGGACTGCTCGTCTCATTCAAGTGATCCAGGTGTCAAGTTAAATAGTACTTATTAAAGAACGGGAGAACTACTTATTTGTTAATTCAGACAAATCCAAACAAGCAGGTTGATCATGTCCCTCCTATCACTGTGTCTGTTTTAGCCGAAAAGGACAAATCACCAATAGCAACTCATGACTATTACGTAACTAAATTAAGTTTAATCACGGTTTCTTTACCTAATAATGCAGGCAATAAATTAATCAGAGCCACAAAAACAAGGTGTAGTATTTCAACTAGGGTATATGTTTATGTCGAGGCTCGTTGAATTTGCCATATGGCAAGGTAGGTCCGCTTCCTAACTCTGCACAACTTAGAAAAACTTTGTGGTTCATCTTCGTTACAATATAGTAGTGGGTAAAAAATACATTCTTTCTCTTATTGTTGATCGCATTATTTCTAAATGAACCGGATCCGTAGGTTGTAAAGAGAAGTAGGATGCTGTGTTTCCAGGATTGACTTTGATGTTTTCGCCTTAAACGAATGCCAGATTCATGATTTTCATAGCCCGAATCTTAAATTAGGGATCGAAATAAAAGGTCACTTATTCGTTATTATACCGACTAATTATCATATACAGTAATTTATTACATTGGATGAGTATGGATGGATAGCAAAATTCACATGTGGAAGGTCTTCTTGCTTAAATTGAACTGGGGCATAATGGATTCCCAGTCCAACAATCCATTGTAAGCTTAAAGCCTTTTTTGTTTCAATTTTCAGCATAGCAATGTTTCACCCCAATACATCAATATTGAAACTTGAAAGAGTAAATGCTGTGTTATTCATTCCTGTGTAAGTTTTGATATACAAAAGTTGCAGTGTAATTCTGTTAATTCCAACACTGGTAAATTCTTGGAAGAAGTTGATAGTACCAGTCAGACCTTTGAGTCCACATCTAGCTGATGCTTCAGCTGGATTTCCCTTTTCAAGGATAAGAAGTTAACTCAACTAGTGCATATGTTCCAAGAGAGTGGAGCTTGCCTGACTATAACTATAAGCACTCTGTTTCTGTTAGATTAAGATTATTGTTGTCATATTTTAGAAGATTCATGACAAGTGGCAAAGATCATTAGAAGTGTTTTGATATCCATGACGATTGTCTTGTCCTAAGACGAGTGTATTGCCAATCATGACATTTGTCATAGTGTCTAGGCAACTATGACAAATGTCATGGTGCATGACACACCTCCATACCTATAAAAACTAGCTTCATTTCATCTGAAAACAATCAACCAAGAAAAGTTTTTCTTTCTTATGCGATCATTTGCTAATCATTGACCTCTCCTTTAGTGCCATCATTGTCTAATCTACAACCTTAATCATTTGCTCTATAAAACATAAACCTTCTTTCCAGCACTAAAAATTGTTCATTATCCTACGTTTACTGCCTTTGATTTGCTGGTTTATGATATTCAATTTTGTTGATTCCTGATCACTCTATTATTATAGAGGAAAGTGTATGGGCCTAAATCAGTTTAGGTACACAAATAGAATTTGGATTCGGATACAAGCAATTCTTCGTATCAAAGTTAAAATAACACGTGAAAAATATGTAAAAACGAGAGAATAAACTGTATTGCAATATATGAATGTGATTACAAATTTGGGCAGCGTTTCAGTACAAATTTCTGGATCCCTACAATACAAAATGATCTAATATTTATAGGCGTGTAGACCTTGCCCACGTTCTCCATTAGCAGCTGAAACATCTCCCACGATCTAGGCATTAAATGGAAGAGTTAGTGGGGTAAAGTAGTGGGCTGCAGAGCCGCTTGAACCGAGGGGATCCACCGAGGTGCGAATGAATGACCTCGGTGGCTTGGCCCTGTCGCTTGACCGAGGTGGCTTGTCACCGAAGCTTAGCTTACGGCTTGCCTTCGGTCACAACCTCGGCGCTTGGCTTCGGCGATTCATTGATTCGCTTCGGTCTCTGGCTCGCAGGCATGAGTTCAGATGTTAAGATTTGCATGACCGGGGCGAATCGTCGCGAGTCGATTTTTACCCAATACAGAAAGACTTATTTTATTATGAGAAAATATTTCAGGCTGCTGAAATAGTTTCTTAAGACACTGTCCAGCGTGATTCAAGTATCGTATATCTACTCAGAGACAATATAACTATATCAAATTACTTGTATTGTATTTATCAATATTTTCGTTATACATTATTATTATTATTATTATTATTATTATTATTATTATTATTATTGTTATTGTTATTGTTATTGTTTTCCCATTGTACCTGTAGTTTCTATCCAGCAAATTTTGTCTTTCTATCATATCTGTTCAATTTGACGTGTCGGTACCCTGTAATGTTCTTGCTGGAGTACTAGATTAACTATACCCTCAAATACTATGATAAATTTGAGTCTCTTCTTTATCTGCCTTGAACGAGAGACTCAAAAGTCTTAAGGCAATGAAATTTGTGTTATCACCGAGATCTTCAGTCATACGTAACGAAACAAGAAGATGTCTCAATGCTTTGAGTATATCTAGTACAGTGATGAGCAGTTATGCAGTATAAAAACGTTTGCTTTTACCTAAGTCAGAAAACAACTAATAGACAGCTAATCTGAGTTTGCCCTTGGATCAAGTTTAGCTAGTAAAACATATAGTACTCCATTTTAATTGAAATAAGAAAAAGGAAATTACTCTAAGTAGAAAAGAAGAATGTTGCTGGTATTAAATATGAAGCCACTTGAAATTGCAGCATTAGCCCAAATGTATGTTGCTTTTGTAATAGTGAATGGACGCTCCTCCTAAGAACATCATATGTACTTGGCTACCTAAAGGATATTTCTCCTTTAATTTGCCTATCAGGGGATATATGATCATCATTTTGCAAATAGGATCATTCAACAAAGATCAAAGGATTTCCTGTGATTATTTTGAGTATGGAATGGGTCAATCATCCACTTTGGTACCTTATTAAACAAAAATGGTGATATCTTCCTTCATTGATCAAGAATATATCCTGTGCTAGTACATAATTCTACCTCTATTATTTATTTTATAGTACCATTGCAAATAAAATGGGCTCTCATGCAGCAATAACAAGCAATATAAAATTTAAAACACGCATTACACAAGGCAAGAAGGCAGTTTTCAAGTGAGGACCCAATAAAAAATTTTGCATATATTACAACTTAGTTATAATTATAACATAGGCACGCATGACATAGATGAACATGGACACATAGTAATACAATGAAACAATTCTTACACACGCGAAAAAATGAGAAAAAACAGAAACAGAGCTATACTTGCTATGTTCCCCTCTTAAGCATTTGCTCATAGTTCTCAATAGACTCGAGCCTCTGAAGAAGCAACTGGTTCTTAAACTTCCTTATGAAAGCCTCCGCACTTGCATCAATATCTTCTGATGGTTTGCTTTCCAGTTTCTTTGGTGGAGCCTTCTCCGACGACGCCGGTTTCCTCAATGAAATAGGTCTCTTATTCTCTCTGAAATTATTCATGGGTGGCCTTTCTGATTTTATATCTTCATCGACTTTGGGTGTTTTGTAATATTGAGGCCTCAAGGAGCTACTCATATCTTTGAGCTTCGTGATGTGCTGTGAAAAGCTGAGTTGATAATTCTGTGCTTCTATCAACTTTGTGGATGTCTATATTTATAGTAGAAGCCAATAGAGATATATCACCTTTACTTCTCAATGATACGTAGTTATGAGTTGAAAATGAGGGAATAAGATTCTCATTTACTTTTTTGCATGGTAGGTCCCTTTTTCAACGCCGGAACGCTACCTAGCTAGTTGAATTAGTTTTTGATGAAATAATCCAACTAGTTCAATCAGCCTTTGCAAGAAAAAGTATCATGGATAGTTTAAGTTTTCTGCAGTCAAATTATTTGAGTAGACAAGTGTTTACGCGCTTAATCGTCATTTATCACATTGTTGAATCTTATAAAAAGAAATCCCTAAAAAGATAACTAGGGAATTAGAGGAGAGTTCTTTTTCCACGTAGTTAACAGGAAATAACAGGAGTTGTCATGATTAGGATTTGAACGCGAAATAGATGAGTTTACGCTAAAATCTACTGTTTATCTTGTCATCACAGCTAAATAGAGTTTAATATCCATCTAAAATGTTTAAAGTTGTCAATTCAAGTAGACAAAAAACTGAAACTTTAATCGGATTACGTTGTGGAGAAAAAAAAAAATCGAAGTACGTATAATACGTAATAAACATGAAATTGGTGAGCTTAACTGGATTGTGCCGCCTACAAGGACTATTGAAATTGTCAAACAAGTTGATATTCCCCATACGAATGCGCTTTCTAAGCCGGCAAGCTTGAAAGAATTGCGGCTTAAGCAATGGATTAACACCGAAAGGTCCCATGTTTAGTCCCAATATTTTGCGATTTAAGGGTGTCACTCCCACGTGCTATCCTAATCATGCTGATTATTGTATTTAAAATAATTGATTATCAGTCCCATTCACGATTTATACAGTAATCCAGAATGTAAGCATACAATTATTTTCTTTATTCAATTCGAAAGCAAAATGTGTCCATTTTACTAGAGCTTTAACCAATAAAACTCTAAACTCATAAGAATCTGCAACTTCCTATAATTGATCAATTCATTAATAATACTAACGAGTGGGCGGATCAATTAGGTACATTGATTCCAGACGCTTAATGGATCTCAAAGAAAGTATAAGATGAACGAGAAGAGATAATAATGTCCATTGAATAGCGGCATGGCATCTCTGCATACCTAAATAAATGCCTGGTTGTTGCTTTGTTAGGTAGCACATTATGCCATCCATCTTGAAAGTATGTAGCATACTAGTAGAGGTCTTCTATTTCTATTTTGAAGAACTTACTCGTCACGAATTTGAATTAACTAGTAGTAAATTATGAATAATAAATAACAAAATTTTAAAGAAATACATTGTAGAAGAAGGAAAGCACGTGACATACTGACATGGCTTGATTCCAAATCCAGACACAGGCAAGATAGAAGCCAAGTAACGTGTTGGCACATGTGATGTTGACTTTGGCATTCAATAACCTGCATGGGCGGTGTGCAGGTGCCTCTCACAGTTTACAAGCTTAAGAAGTGTAAGTTTGGCCAAATTCCCCTATAAGTTTCTTAGCAAAGGAAGTTTCTCTCCCCAGTTTGAGACTCATCGTGTACAATATATAGTAATTCTCATATTTTACAATACTTAGTGATATACTACTGACAGAAACACAATCTACACGGAATGATAATGATAATCAAGAAATTAAAATCTACAAATATATTTGGCAAATCACAATTATACACAATGGGATATAACAAAATAATCTTGCTTTCTGGAAAAGACCCCGGAGTGCTGTGTACGCAGTTGTGCTATACATTTTAGATCTTATATGGACCAATTATAAATTTCATTTTCTTCCAAGTACAGGATGCTCTTTTTCCTATTACGAGTTCATTAAAATTGTTTCTGCATGCAGGCCAGAGCTGCACTTCATAGGCCTCACATAGTTTCGTAATCCTTTCAAGGACATGTTACTAGCATCAGTCATCTCATCAAGCATTAGTACATTGAGATACAAATATACAATAGAAGATCCAACTCTACTGTACACAGAAATAGAAGCTTTTCCTGTTTTGTCATCTAATATTTAGATAATTAAAAGAAATGATGAAGGACTGACTACAAGACCATGTATACCAATTGAGAGAAAACCTGCTTGGCTTTGGCTTGGGCTTAAGTAGCCTTTGAGGAGTCCCTTTATTCTCTCCATATGAGGCTTTCAACTTATAATAGAAGGGTGACCACTTTATTTACAGGGTGAGGAGTACATAACAGAAGTAATTAAGATCCATGAATTAACACTCATATTTTCTATAAATACCACGTACAGTACTTGGACAAGCTACTGATCAGTAAGGGATTCCAGCTGTCCACTTGCATAGCTTGTTTTCCCAGGAGAATGAATACCTGTGATAATTCATTTAGCAGCTTTTAACTGATATTGGTCTAGGCCTTTGTAGCGTTGGCGTCGAAGACATCAAATCGATTGACTCAAGTTAGATAAAACTGTTGGCTTAAAAATGCTATCGCCACAGGCAAAACAAGAAGGGGGATAATTTAAGCCTTTGGATGAGCCATATGCCTCCCAGCAAAACGATGTTGTAGCGTCCCCAGAGTACGAAGAAAGTTGAACATCTTCCAAATACAACTCTTTACAAGGGCAGCTATCGCTGCAGGCAATTGTTATTGCCTTTTCTGTAGCTGATGTTCCTTTAATACCCACAAAGGATATGTCTTTGATGCAAAGGTTCGAAGTCTGCCCAATGGATTTACACATTTAGAAGCAGCTCACAATCACACTTAGTTAAAGAAAAACACACGAACATTGAACGCTTGAAGGAGATGAATACTCGAGGGACATATCGATGGTCTATTTATTTTGATTAGATGCTGAGTAGTTAATTAAACTTTCATATATTGCAGAATTAACAAGTAAATATTAACAAGAAAATAATAAAGAGCTAACTAGCATGTGGTGTACATGATAATCTACTAAACATTCACCTGGTTAAGCAGTAACTCCATAAATGTCACTACCATCACTAGCTAGTTCACTATAGTAGGCCAAAAAATAATTATGTCAAAAGAGACTTGTCCTATACTGCCTCATAATTAGCTAAACAGCAAAAGAGACATACACGATTGAACTCCTTTCCTGAGGAAATAACATATAGAAGACAGCCAAGACTAGGAAAACAAACTGAATTTTGACTTTGAATCAAGAAGCGGAGCACAAAACACACCTTGTTTGGACAGGGCAGCTGTGAATCACAATAATATTGGTCTATTATGATAGGATTTGAGACATTTTCCATCCATACGTTCTCGAAAGTAATCTTTTTGACAAATCCAGAACCTCCCTGATGAAGCATTAATGGGAAACCAAACATGGGATTGGGTAATGAAAGCGTAGGTCAGCAAATTTAACTCTTGGAGATGAAAAATACTGCAGTATATGCCCAAAAATTATGTCAAGGTTTTGAAGATTCATTGAATGCACATATCGGGAGAGAGAAACAGGATTACCTGCCAAGTCTTTATCCTAACCCCGTTCTCTGTGTTGTTAATAGATGCTCCATCAACATGAACATTGTGAACTTGAGACCATGAATTTGACTTGCCCAAGCTTCCAATGCTAAAAGAATAGGGTTTCAGTTACAAACTTCATCCTACACATAACTTCAACAAAACAGAAAATTGATCTACCTTATACCATGGCCTGGACCACACACGATGTTGTTGACCTTGATCTGTGATGAATTGCTGACAATAGATATGCAGTCATCTCCTAAATTCAGTATCAGAGTTTGTCAAAAGATAAATATTCAATAGGGGCTTGGTATGAACGATATGCTGATCATGAGAAATCACAGACATTGTTGATTATAAATTTATGGCAAGGATCAGCAACAGTGAGAAAAAACTTAACAAGAAGAAACTAATTGACCCTCAATCTATCAGGCGTAAAGAAGCGCTAGCTTCATATGATTAACCTGCTTATTATATCCAACAGAAGACTTCACATTTCACAAACCATACAGAGCTACAAGTTTTGTCCAGAATTTCAGAGTCATTAGACAATGCCTTATATCTTGACCTCATCAAACACACAGCTACCTCCCCTAAAATGTATTATTAGAACCATAAATTATGTATCTTATCATCTCAAACATTCACTGTACCCGTAGATAGTAATCTAAGCCATGTTGAGCACAGTTACAGAGAGAAACAACAGTCATACCAAAATAGTTTGCCTCTGTAATAGCAATGACTAAAGTTCAACTAACCTGTGCCAATTGTGCAATCCTTGATATTAACATTTGTAGATGCACTTATGTGGATCCCGTCGGTGTTAGGGCTATCAGCTGGGGCTAAGATAACGAGATGTGATACTGCAACATGTTTGGAATCCGTAAGTGCTAAATGCATTTGTTGACTATTAAAGATCTTTATGTTCCTGACTTTCAGGTTGTTGCATCTGTGGAAAGTTATAGCCTGCACTCTCATTAATTAATGAATCAAGACCAAACTCATTATCCAAATAAAATCCTTTTTTTCTCCTGAAAGAGAGTCTATGTCTACTATTTAAGTCAATAAATCACATAGAGGGCAAGGCTGCACTGACCGTTGGAGCATGTCGACACCGCTAGCAAAATAAAAGAATGCAAAACATCAAACTCACGGTGTGAAAGAATACCATAAAGGAGGACACAAGCAATGGCAAAGAGAATTACATTTGTTTTGTTGACCTTGCATGACTGAGCCCACCACTCCTGACCCATACCGTCTATAGTTCCTCCTCCTTCTATTGTCAGGTCTTTCACTCTAACGAAATAGAGCCATTTTTGTGGATTCAAACCTTTCCAGACTTCAGGATCTTTTGGCGCTACAATAGTACCTGCAATCTTGTGTCATCGAAAAAGATAACTGAATACTTCTTAGCTAAATAGAGAGTTGAACATAATACAACTGCTCAATTTGGCACTCACCCTTAGAGACACCTTTGACTTGCAAGAACCAGCAAATTCTATTGGTCTAATTAAGAAAGAATATCCACCAGGTATGACAATTTTTGATCGCGATGACGAAGTGCAGGCCTTGTCCCAAACATCCTTAAAAGACTGAAATCACAGAAAAACTTCTTAACTGAAGCTAAATACTTCAAATTTTCAAAAACTTTTAACCCACCAAACAATAAGGACAAAAGATTCTTAGCAATAGGAGACAAAGCAAGCAGTTTTTTCTTAGTTCTGGTTACTATAGTAGATATGTACCTGTCTTCTTGTAAAGCTATTTAACTTTATTTTGTTAAGTAATGTTACTATACATCCGTTTGTAGCAGAAAAGATAGATGAGTAAATTATTCTACCGTGGAAAATATTGAGGGTACGAACAAAGTCCCACATTGAAAGCTGAAAGAAAAACAAGCTACATTAAGGTGTGTCGTGATACTCTTATGATAATATCGCACCATGTTAAGAGTATTCTTGTGCGGACTTAGCCCAACAGAAAATTTAACTACTCTGACCAGTAGGTGATCATCCACAATAACAGAATCATGAATAGCACAATGCAAAAATTCAACATTACAAAATATGAAGCACATAATCATAGTGATCGCATTAAAAAGAATACTTATTTAAAAAAAACGGATCTTTAACAGAAAGAATGGACTTACATTAGTGTCATCGGTGATCCCATCTCCAATGGCTCCAAAATCATTGACATTAAGAAGAGTTTCTGATTTGTTGGTATTGTTCCTCAAAGAAGTAGATGTAGGGAGCTGTATTACAGGATCAAATCCATTCACATTTGCAGAAATTAAGGAAAAATAGTATATTGATGCAAAGACAGCAACAGAGAAATTAAAGCAAGAGATGGAAAAAGATGGCATCTTCCCCATCTAACGGTATAAACAAAGACATAATAGAAGTGGGAATCTGTAACTTAATAAACTAGTTCCACTTCTTGACAATTTCAAAGTGGCTGTCGGCAAGTTAAGGATAGAGGTCCCACAATCTACTTATGTCGTGCGAAGATTAGAAAAAGAATGTTTTGGAAATTCTACTACAAGAACAACAATTTTACGAGTGCGATCTTGGGAGGATGAGAGTAAATTAAGAATTGTTTTCTATTGATACAAGAAAATATTTATTAAAAATGAAATGAAAATACCATGGTTTATAACACAGCAAATTTACATAATGAGACATATAGTTACTATAAGATTTGATTTTGTGTCGATATACTATGCATTTACTTTTCAATTCAAAGAAATAATTTGAAAATGATAGATTTGGATGAAAGTGTATGTATAATGTCAACTGAGTGTACAAGTTACAAGCACACGATAAAGACTGTAAACAGACTTCTAGATATTACTTGTAAGAAGTAAGGCAATAACCTAGTGATATTTGTTCCTCTGAACTAAAGAAAATATAAACATAAGCTTTGAAATTAAGGTATGTCATACTATATCACTAACACTTTGATCTTCCATAAAACTATTTGACCAATGTTGAGCCTTCGGATTAGATATGTCATGGCAGGGAAAAGTTGCATCAATATTTGACTGTTAACAAGTGTTTTAGCCTAAAATTTGCGTGATAAGAAGATCAATTAAATTTATATTTAGAGCCCCAAGCAATAATGAAATATGAAGAAACAACAGTAGGATAGAAGTTGAAGTTGTATTGCTTGAAACAGTGGCGGACCCAGAATTTTTGTTAAGGGCTATCAAAATATAAACAAGTTAACATAGGAAAAAATTAAGGGGATTCAACATATAGTATATATACATAATTTTTTTTTACCTATATACACAGTGTAATTTTTCCACGAACTAAGCCTAGGTCTGCCTATGGCGTGAATGAATATTACAATTAGATAATTATGGTATTTATAGGCTACATCTTACTCTAATCTCAATTCTAACATAACTCTATTAGCCAACTCCTAACTTACCTAGGAGAATTATAGGCTTGAAGGCAGCCTAATCAGTTCCGCCTGTGCAACTGTAACGGTCGTTGTTTGCGAAGCTGATGTGTACTTTAAAGTCCGTTGTGTCCGTTATCTTCGGACCCATTTCACGTGGATCAATGGGTCTTCGGTTCCACTAATTAAGGATGGTGTGTTTTATACCCATACAACAAGTCCATCTTAGTAGTCTATCAAATAAAATGTAGTGGCTAAAAACGTTAAGGTTATCCCTTAGAGTGGCTAACTGATCAAGTGCTACTCGTGGATGCACTTGTCAAGTTAGTGAGGCCATTTTTGTTAAATTACTTTAAACAAGGTCAATAACACAAACTATTGCCTAAAATGAAGGATTTTTTACATAAAAGTACAAGTTTTAGAGCTTAATTACCAAACATAGCAACATTTTAGAAAAATAATCCTATATAGAGGAAAACACAACTTAATTACAAATATAGCAAAAACATAGCAATATTTTCCCATAACATTCCAAACCCTTACATTCTTCCTCCTATTTCCCTCACTATCACTTTTGCTCCTCCCATTTCTCCATATTTCACTTTTCCTCCCACTATTTCCCCCAATTTCACTTTTATTCCTATTATTTCCCCCAATTTCACTTTTCCTTATCTCATCCTTGATGTATCTCGTTGTATCTCACCGTATCTCAACCGTTTCTGCACCGTTTCAACTGTTTCTGCAGCACCGTATCTCAACCGTTTCTGCACCGTTTCAACTGTTTCTGCAGCACCGTATCTCAACCGTTTCTGCACCGTTTCAACTGTTTCTGCAGCACCGTATCTCAACCGTTTCTGCACCGTTTCAACTGTTTCTGCAGCACCGTATCTCAACTGTTTCTGCACCGTTTCAACTGTTTCTGCAGCACCGTATCTCAACTGTTTCTGCACCGTTTCAACTGTTTCTGTACCGTATCCAACTGTATCTCACTGTATCTACGCTGTTTCAGATTATTTCAACACCGTATCTAACTCTTTCTCGACTGTATCAAGCTGTTTCTTGATCGTTTCAGCATTGTTTCATCTCATTTGTGCATTGTTTCTCACTGTTTCTAAGCTATTTTTACCTTTTTAGCATTATTTCATATTATTTTTATATTTTATTTTGGAATTTTTTCACAAGCGGTTTCAGATTTTATCATATCGTTTCATCACCGTTTCAGACTATTTCAACTCTGTTTGAGACTGTATCATAGTGTCTCAATGCATTTTTGAGACTGTATCATATTGTTTCAACACCGTTTCAAATTGTTTCAACACCATTTTAAATTGTTTCAACTCCGTTTCAAACTGTATCATAGTGTTTAAATGTCATTTTAGACTGTTTCAATACCGTTTCATTGTTTAATCAGCCTATCTACTACCCCTTCCGGCAGTGTAATAATCCCAACTCATAACCAGGAGTCGAAGAAATGCAAGCCCAATTCTCAGTGGACTCGAGCCCAAAAGTGCAAACCCATTAGGTCCACAGTCGAGTACAGGAAATGGGACAAAGCTTCTAAAACAAGCTGCAAGTGACACAAAAAGACGAGAGTGAAAATGGCAAACCCACCGAAGGCATGGAAAGCAACACGGTCATCATACAGGACTTGTAAAACTATAATTGAAAAAGAAGTATTCAGACTTGTAACTGATCTGAATTAAGCTAAGTTTCGCTGACAGTAATGGAGGTTCCGGTGAGAAGTCACTAGATTTAGATTTTGGATTTGGTTCCGACAGGATTACAGTGGTTATGGTTGACGACACCGTCGTGTTTGTTTACAGTGGTGATTTAGCTAATCCGAGTTTGGCTCAGATACTGGATCGGAAAATCAGTGAAGTGGAATTAACGGATAATGAAGGGAATCGTGTTAGACCGGAACTGGTACTTATTTCGTCGCCTGGATAGAAACGATGGTGGTGGTGGTGGCTCTACCACCGTCCCCTTGGCATCGACGGTACTGGCGTTTCCAAGTAGAGATTCCGGCGGTGGTGGTGGTATTTCTACTGTTGTTTGGATAAGTGGTGGTGGTGGTGGAGTTGTATGTTGGAATATGAGAGAATCAATGGGGTGACGGCTGGTTTTGGTTTGGGGAAGTGGAGAAAGTATTTTAGGGTTTGTAGAAGAATGGGTGTAAGTGCAATTATTAAAAATGAAATATTGTAAAAATTTGCTAAAAAAGTATTGCTATACCTTGTAATTTGAAAAATATTGCTATTTTTTTTGTAATTAAGGGTGAAATTTTGTATATTTGTATAAAAAACCCAAGTTAATAAATTTCCCTGATCTGTTGCTATTTAAATCTGGCCCATATCATAATAATACCGTCTTTTCAAGCTGAGAACACTCTCCCATTGCAGTATTCTTTTTGATACCAAAGTCAGAGCCCTGCTTCTGATACTATGGATCAGAGAAATATGCTAGAGATGGTCTATAGCTATTATGTATAAGCTTCCTGGTAGAATCTGTAACTCGTTTCAACTGTTAAATGCAGGTTTGCGCTAATAGCCATTCTGATGGCTCCTATTTAGTGAATAGTCAGTGATTACTATATGTTTAATATTTAGCCACAATTTGCAACAAGAGGGAACTTTAGGACTTGGTGCCCTGAAGTTTTGAACAGAAAAATTAAGCTCTTGGACAGTTTTAAAACAATACCAAGCGATATATTATTACCAAAGCCAAACACAACTCGTAATAGATTGTCTGACTCTTTGCTTTCACGACTTGGGAACAAGTTTAATTAGTCTTATTTGATAATTTTAAAGTTACAATGTATAAGCATATGGAAGCAGACTAGGTGGTGGACTGACCAATAATTAAACACATTATAAAACCAAAGTAACGAGGAGAAAACATAGGTATAGAATTAGCACGTGGGGCCCAATGGATTTGGAATCGTGATGGGCTCAAAAAGAACTTTGAAGATGCCAGTTTTAATCTCGGTAGTTTGAATTCCATGTCCATCTCCATGCAGATAAATGCATTGTGCTGTGCTTGCACCATCCTTTATCATTTTAACGAATGTTTCAGAAAATTGGGAGTTTTCCATCACAGCTCTGTTCATTAGTTCCCATTTCTCCTTTATCAAAAATCTTATATGTTCTCTTGCCTCGTCTTCGGAAGCACCCGTTTCGTTCATGTAACATTGAATTGATTTGGGAACATCACCCCTTTTCAATTCATCCTGGATTAATTAATATAAGAATAATTTAATTAAATAAGACATTTCAAAAAATATATGTCTAAACAAAATTTAATTTTAATTACTTATAATGTTGAATGTTCCATAATTAGTATACTACTGTATTTTAAATTTAAAATCTCTTTCATTAATTAGAAAAGTGATCGATCTGCATTCAAATGGATCATGTGTAAATGAAATTGGAATTAAGAAAGATATAATAAGAATACTAAATACGAACCGATGATGTCCCCAAATCATCCGCTAAACGAATAATTGTTGAAGACAAGCGAATTACATCAGGATACTTGCATAAGGATTCCAATGCCTCTTTAGTAACTGGTTTGGTGATAAAACAGAATCCGTGGAGCGTTATCATTGGACCTGAAGTTGACATCCATGCATTATCCATGAACTCTTGCAGAGTTGGCGTATATCCATCGCAGTACCATTTTGCTTCTCGTAAGTAAGCTTTGCAGAGATTTGCCCACTAGTACAACAATAACATGTTTCAAATAGTAGTAGTAAACTAGTACATTAATAATATATTAAGCAGAATATATACTAACTAGATAAATAGGTGGGCATGTTTTGGGACGGAAAGATTCTAATAGGACGATTCTTACTGCTTTTGTAAGGTAAGGCAAGACGTAGATGTCTTGCTCTTTGAGAATGTCATATGCCATTTCATTAATAGAGTTGAAGAGCGTAAGGTACATAACTTTCATATATTTTGGGAGCTGCTCCATCACTTTTATATCCCATCTGAATTCATTAAAATTAGCAGAATTAAAAAATATTTTCACATTCTAAACACAAGAGAAAGACGACAAAGAAAACTAATAAAGGGGTAATTAGAGGAAGCACATCTTTTCAAGAACGGAAATAAGTAGTTGTCGAGATACAATTTTACTGTATTGGATAAAAGATACCTAGAAGCTTTGAAGAACTCCGCGTTGCATGCCAAGACTATGCATACTTTTTAGATCAACTAGTTTTGGACACGTGCTTTGCACGTGAACCATATAAATAAATATACAAATTTTAGAAAAATATAAATTTCATCAAACAATGTGGTTGAGTTATAAGAATTTAAGAAAAAGTACGTATCTAAAGTAAGACATGTTTATGTAGCACAATGTAGGATGATGTTTCAAGAATCTTAAAACTTCCAATTTATTCATTAAAATTGCAAACTAACGGAAAACGGGTATAACTTTTTTGACTGCTAATGTAGTCACTAATCAAGATGAAATGTTAACTATTTATATCCTATCCAGGTTGAGAAATAATGGAAGTATGATTATATTCTTAAACAATAAAGAAAAAAAACACTTGAACTATTCTGATTATATAATTAAGTAGCTTAAAATTTGACAAGGGCTTTGATACTACATTCAATGCGCAGCATGATATAATCTTTCAAAGCATCATACAATCGAGAAAATAATTTTGTGATTTAATTGTTTATTCTAACTTTGGTAATCCATTTTTAAGAGTTGCCATCACGCATAGCTTGGAGATATAAAAGAAAGTTAAGTTAAATCTATATGCAGATACGAATAAGGGAAGATTTTTCCTAATAGTGAGACGTAAATTTCTCTTTTTTATAATTGGAAAAGGGATCAACTTAACATCAAGTATGGTAATATAACATAGGAATAGTGTAAAATAACCCTAATTACAAAACGCCTATACTTAAAGAACCCAATAAAGACAACTATTGTAAGTCCAAACTTAAAGAAATGTTCTAAAAGGAAAAAACACAGAAGCAACTAAAATAGGATATGTAAGTCAAAGGAAAAACCCTTCTTGAAAAAAAGCCATTCAACACGGAAAAGCAAAACCTTATACCTTATCATTTTGCCACGCTCAGACACATGAAGAGCAAAAGTGCAATGTATTTTTTGATGGGAAGAAGGATTTAACCCATGGATAAAGCCTTAACTCAACTAAAACAAAGAGCAATGTGTTCTTCTATACTTTGTTGTTCATTTTATAGACACATACTGTGTTTAGGCTCTAGTCTCAACGTATGCCTTAATGGTGGAAACTAAACAGATACTCTAACAAATACATGCATCCGGTTTAGTGTACCTGGCAAGAAGATTACAACAATGACAAGTCATTATTATAGCAATTGCTACTCCAGTGAATTAATTTTATCTAACTAATACTTAGTATTTATTTGATTGTATAATTATAATTTTGTGAAAAAATATTTATAGAAAATATTTGCTAAAACAATAAAATGGTCTTTCACTTTTAACTTAGTGGATTCCAACTTTTATAATAACATATGATATATGATATATGATAGGGAGTTTTCTTCTTTATTTGATTAGCATTAAGAACTTTACTTTTTAGTGGTTAAAACAAAGAACTTTATTACAGTATCATATTATGCCGGTATTTTATACCAAAAGAGGAGATTAGTAATATAAAAGTGTATTACTCCATTCGTTTCACTTTTGAATCGGCACGAAATTTAAGATAAACTATTAGATATTTTTGTAGTTATAAATTATTTTATTAATAGTAAAATAAATATTTTAGAGTTAAATTATTTCTAGATTTAGAAAGCTGATATTTTTTTTTTTTTAAATGGACTAATAATAAAATAGTGTCATCATTGGCGGAGGCATAATTTTTAACAAAGGGGTTCAAATTTAAAAAATAAAGCTTAAACTTGTGTCAAGGAGTTCAATATATGGTATGTATATATAAAAAAATTGATTTTACTCCGTTGTGACGTTGCGTCCGGGTGGATGGGGGATCCAATAGCAAAGAAAACCACTTCCCTATATTATTAGGAAATTATTTTTTCTCCTTACATTTAAATAATGAAAAATATTATTTACTCATCAACTATCTATGGAAAAAATAAGTACTTATTACATAGTATAGTACTTATAAATCTGAAAAATTATTTTCTACTAAGCATACCAGTAGTTCATCACAAAACTAAAGTTGGTACCAACCTTTCTACAGCATTAGTGAAGAGTTCTAACTCATGATAACTCCCATAAATATCATAAATATCATCAATGGTTGAAACCATAGCAATGAGCTTTGTCACCATTCTTCGGCAGTAGCCGTGTTGAGGATCAACTGCCATCCCTACTACCCAAAAGAAAGCCTCCGCTAGCCTGTCCCTTGAAAATGGCAACTTTTCTGCTAGGCACGTGCTTTCCCACCACCTTTAATCAATTAAATAGTACATCATCAGAGGCGGATCTAGAATTTAAACCTTATGGGTTCTAAATTTTAGTATAACGATTTTAAGTGAAAGTTATTGGGTTCTCAACTTGATTTTTGTACATATTTAATAATTTTTTTAACACAAATACACTGTTCGCGCAAAACCTACCGGGTTCTGCCGAATCCGGTACCCCTACTCTACATCCGCCACTGATTATTACTGTTAATGCCGCTTGATCAGATAATTATAAGTATACTTACATATACTATATATCTCACCTTGATACATTTCTTAATTCTTCTTGGTGCGTTGCTTGAACAATGTTGAAGTCCAGCTTAGCAAGTTCCAGCAGAAGAGGACTAGCGCCTGGCATTCTCTCATAAATGTCAATGTACCACCTTGTCTCTAATCTCAACATCATCCAATGCCGAGGGTGTTCCAACGCATGGTGAACTAATGTGGCTGTTAGACTGTCCACACTATAATATTGATCATTGTCATGAGCAAGATAACTCTTCAGCTGTGACTTTGTGAGTCTTGTGGCGATTTTCAGAGTGTTTTCAGTTTCTGTAGAGAGAAATGAGGCTTCGTACAATTGTAACAATCCTTTAATATCTTTACGAACACTTTCCTTGAGATTACCGTCTTCATCCGTGAAATTGTTCAACATTGCATCTAAAAAACATGAGAACCAAATGAAGGCTGATCAGAGTTGGATATTCTTTTCCATATTTATAATTATGATGAGTGAGCTAGTGGCTCTTGAATTATATATATGAGTCAGATATTCTTTCCCACACTGGTAGCTCTTGAATTATGTTAAATTAAATCACTTTAATTTAAGTCAGTGCATGCACGTGTGCTAATGGCAGGTGGATTCATGTGATTAATTTTAGAACCCATTTATAATTTCAAAATCACAATATTACGTAGTGCTAAGGACCTTGAACGTTAAATTTATCAAGTTTAAATATTTCCAGATGTGCCCGCCTATAAACATTGCAAATTTTTGCTGCTAGTTTAATCCTGGTCGGCTAATAATAAGCTGGCCGGAAAATTTTAGTTGTAAAAAAGAAGTACCAATGTAAGAAGTTGAAAAAGAACTCGATTAATGGTTATCAAGTTTTTTAGTTGAAAAAAAAAAGGTTATCGAGGAGCAATATATACCTGGAGAGATATCAAAACCATGTTCTCTCAAGAGTTTAAATTTCAAAGCTGTAGCATATAATGAATATTCTCCTACGACAACTTGGCTACTTTCTTGTATCTCTTGGTATATGCTCCTCAAAATTTCCAGGATTTCTTCCTTGAAGTGGTAAGTCAGTCCAAGCCTTTGTAAGTTGTCAATCAGCTCCAGCTTCTCTAGTTCTTCTCCCTCAACAATCATCTTCTTTCGTATTTCTATCTTCAGTTTGTTAAATCGCTTTCTGTAGTTTTCTCCCTATATATATGCAAATGTTCAAAAAATAGTAAGATTACATCAAATAGTATAAATGCAAAACAAATTTAGTTCTGATATATGCATATATAACAAATTTAATTACCGCATAGTGATTGTCAATGGATTGGATATAATCAAAATGCCACGTAGGAGGTTTGTAATTCCCTGAACGCCTATCGGGATTAGATGAAAGAATATTTGTGGGAATAGTTGTATTGGAAGCTGTAGGGAGACATGCTTTTGGTATAAGTGCTGATGCCTTTCTACCGCTAGAAAAGGGAAAACAATTAACAGTTGCACATATGGAGGTGGCCATGGATACCATCCCTAGTTTGGCGAAACCCTCAATCTGATCAAATTTTATGTATGGAATGATTTTGACCTTTAGTTGTACTACTTGGATCTCCGTGCAGTGTTGGCATATATAGAGTAGTTTTCATGTAAGCCGTCACCTTACCTGTATAGCTGCCTATATAGTAGTATACCTGCCTATATAGTAGCAGTACTTAATATAGGACTACTAAATAGAATGAATATCCTGCACTCCATGCAACCCAATTAATAAATTGTATTTGGAAAATTTACGCGTGTAAGTTGCGTCTGATCAACATCGAAATTAAAATAAACTGCAAAAGCAACTTAGTCAACACCTATTTGTTGTGGACCCTACAGATCCATTTTTTTCCTATTCAAAGATCACAATCCTAGCGGATAAATTATAAAAAATAAAGATACTATTACAACATTTATAAAACATATCTATAATTTCCACTTAATTACCCTATGTACCATTTTTCATTTTAACTCTCCCAACTACTCTCTAATTTCTTCTCCTCTTCCCCCCCCCCCCAACTCCACCCACCCACCGTCCTTCAACCCAATTTCTGTCGAAAGATTTGTTGTCTTCCCTGCTCCGATTGGGGCTACTGCTGCAGTGCAGCGATGCTACTCTGATCTGCCTCTTTCCGGCGGACTACTGCAGAGCTTCTTCGGCGGTGTTCCGATCTGCTCCTCTTTTTTTCCCCTTCTATGTGTATGTATGTGTATGTTTTATATATAAATTTATATTTATTTTGTATGTAAGTGTATTTTTTTTTATATAAATGTCCATCTCCATTTTTTGTATGTGAATATCTGTTGTATGTATGTGTGTGTGTGTGTGTGTATAGAAGAAATTCTTTTGTATGTTATTTTGGATATCTTTGTATATTTTTTGTATATTTTTGTATATATGTGTATTTTTTTTTTGTATATTTTCGATTGCGGCCGGCATGGGCGGCTTTCTTTTTGGCGGAGGGTAGTGGGTGGCTGGCGGCGGTGAGTGGTGGACAACAGTCCCCAGGGTAGCGATGGGTGCAGAAGGTAGGAAGAAGGAGATAAAACCCTAATTTTTAGGTGTTTATTGAAACTTAATTGTATATGGTATGTAAAAAAAATTATTGGTGTATTTTATAAAGTAGTATAATATCAGTATTTTTTTATAATTTTAGTGTTAGACCCCTATTCTACTTGGCTATACATGTCCTCTCTTGAAAAATTGTTCTCACGAATTAACAGTATCTTAAATTAATGATGCAAATTATGTGCGAACATATGAGCTTGTAACAGAATAACATTTGTTCCTTGTATATTTTATTCTATGTGACTTTTTTAGTCTATTTAAAAGATTGGTATCTTTCTATATATTTACGATATTTTATCAACTTATTAAACTTTTTATTTTACTCTTAATTATTAATATATTATTATGGTCATAGAATATCATGACATATCTAAATATACTAAAAGAGCCAATCTCATAAGCAAAAGTTGAAAGACTATTTTGACCCTACAGCTTCTAAATATAGAAATATGAAATTCCAAAAAATAGGAGTAAATAAAACCCCAGCAACACAATAATTATAATTAATAGGTGTAAATATAAAAATAGGATATACAGGAACAAACACGTGCAGCAAATCTGCCTAACTCTACACTTGCCGTGAGTAAATAAAATCCCAGCAACACAATAATTATAATTAATAGGTGTAAATATAAAAATAGGATATACAGGAACAAACACGTGCAGCAAATCTGCCTAACTCTACACTTGCCGTTGATCTCAAATACATTACACAGCAGTTCAGATGCGTTTCTCCTCTGTTCCACACCGATCGGTTCAGCTGCCTCAGTCCCCAATCGACACAACCTTACAACTTCTTCTCATTCACAGCTCAGCTGCGCAGCGTAGGTCCAAATTCATTGAATATGGAGTTACTCCTCATTACTTCAATCTCATCAACAGGATCCCTCCCCCAAGTAATTAGATCTGATTGGTGTCCCTTCGTGTATTTGGCCTCTGCACAGCTCCGCCTGACTTTTGGTTCCCCGCATTTAATGTAAGTCTTCTCCCAAATTCTATAAGCCATTATATAAGTTGGATATATTTGTTCGCTTTTATTTGGAAACATTAGGAAGAGTTGCAGCAGCCAGGTAACATAATTAAACTCCCCAATAGAACCGTCAATTCGGCTGCATATCGCTCAAATTATTTGATATATTCAAATTTCTGTTCGTTCATTTTTGGCAGCCTTATTCTCTTTGTTCATCGGAATTTGGGTACATTTCTAAACTTTTGCTTTTACTTTGGTCCAAATTTAACTTATTCTCATGTTGTCGTCGACCTTGCCAGCTAAAGTTGCAAATATGATAATCAGATCACCTATTTTCCCTTAGTTCCTTAGGTGCCGTCCATTAGGCTATCGAACAGCTTAATTATTTATGTCCTGCTTTATCTGCAAGTCCTTGCCCATAATTTATGTATATGTAGTGCTTAAGGCTCCTTCGTAGAGAACATATATCCCTATGGCGAGCGAATCCGACGACGACAAACAATGCATACCTGTTAGGGAATTGCAGCCGCTTCAAACTGCATGGCTTATTAAGGTATTAGTGCTTCGCCGAGGCCCTATAAGAGACTATAAAACCTCCAACGGCGAGGGTGTTGTCAGATTGGTCATATTTGTCGACGAAGAGGTAATAATCTTTCTGTTTCCTCTAATGTCTGCCCAACAACCAACTGCCCTGCCAACTTGTGTAACTCTCCTGAATATTCTTTCTTATGGCAGGGGACGAAAATATAAGGTACACTCTTCAACGAACAAATCCAAACTTGGGAAGACTACTTTGAGCCGCTCCAAGCATACTACATCGAAGATGGAAAGATTTTGACTCCAAAATCTAATTACTTAAGCGTGAATACTGGGGCCGAAATTTCATTCCGCCAACACACTAAGGCCGTAAAATGTGACAGCGACTTCATGACTGAAAATTTCGCCAACGGTTTTATCTCTTTTGTTGAGGCTGCGAGGCTGCCAATGGGAGCTTTGTTTGGTAAGATGCACCCACTGTTTTCACGAAGTGCACGCTATATTAATACGTAGTTTACTGCTGCAGTAATTAGTGAATTTGAACAGATGTCATAGGAATTTTATTAGAAGTGAAATCACTACTCGGAGAAGGTCGCAGGACACGGCGTGAAGTAATAATCACGGATGACAGGTTGTATGCAAATATCTGCCTTCAATATGAACTCTTATCTTACTCTGATTAATATCACCACCTTATTCTGTCCACATAATCCTCATATTTTTTAAGCTGTAGGTATGACCGGAAAACACTAACATTGTGGGGAGACCTGGCTGAGATTGAGGGCGCAACATTAGCAAGCTTTCAACATGACCATCCTGTTGTTGCCTTTTGTGATATTAAAGCATCCCTTTACCAAGGTATCTAAGCTGCCCTTAACTACTCACAAGATTAACGTCACATTTTTAACTGTTCTCCGTCTTGTGCAGGAGAATTTGGACTTACAACAACCCCTGTTAGTAGTGTGCTTTTGGATCCAAAACTTGAGATAGCTGAAGATCTGCATAAGTGGTACGCTGATTAATTCCCTATGCTTCCGCATTTAGTACTAATATAAGTAGCTACATCCCACGCCGTGGCTCTACCTGCAATGTCGTCAAATCACAATGGCACTTAATAGAAGTATCACTTAAAATCGATAGCATATGCCTTTCTTTGGACTGCTTAAACATTTATTAGTTGTACGCCCCTCCCTGCCTCTGTTTGCTTCAGGTCCTTAACACCTTAGCTTTAAGCTAGGCTGAGCTGCTTCTTAATCTGGTTTATGCTTGCGCCTGCTGATCAGCTCACTTAATCTATCCTACATCCAATGCATGAAACTGCCAGTAGCTGTGATATTATGATGCCTGAATATTGAAGTTAATAAAATAGATGAGGTAGTTTCAAAATAACATACCGAGGAGTTATCTTAAAAGGCATACAACCTTTCGAATTTGCTGCTGGTGTAACTGAACAATGCACATTAGCTTCTGTTGAGTTCGATCTGTCTGTTTCTGAATTTTCTGTATGCTAACGAACCAGTCGATTCAAAAGATTTAGGAAAATTATGGTCTTCATTAGTACAGTGTCAATAATGTTTTCTCAAAGGGCCATTGTTTCATATGTTCCCAGCTAGCTAGGTCGTGAGGCATAGTTACTGTAGTTGTGAGGTAGCTCATATAATATGAGGTAACAGATATAGATTATGTAAGTGCAGGCGTTAGGACACCCCTTAACCATTTGTATTTTGTATCTAGATACTGTAAGTGCAGCCGTTAAGACACCCATTAACCATCTGTTTTCTTGCACATACTCTGCACGGTACTTTTTCTCCTAGATGTACAAAAGTAAATCCAAGAGATCTGAGCACAACTGTTACCCCTCTAGGCAATGTTCTTTATTTAGAAAATGAGGGACAGTGCAGTAGCATTGGCTGGAATAGCTAATACACTGATACTGGCATACCGCAAAAGATGATTCAGCAATCTCCTATGTGCGTTAATTAATGAAATTTATAGTTGCAGGATATTCACATGTATAGATGGAACTGGATTAGTGATCTGGTTGCATAAAACAGAAAACATTCTTTTGATCCCTCACAAAACGGATACATATTTGGGAGTAAATAGAGCTCAAATATGTCCAGTCATCCCATGAACAAACACAAGACAAAACTAAGACATTCATCACTGCTCAACATTGACATAAGTGAACCACAAACTAGATAGCAGCAGAGCTGTGCTCCTAATAGTAGTTCTTGAGGTAAAGGTTGCCGTTTTAGTTTTCTCAATTGAGCATATTTCCCCTGTTGCTTTTCACTACCATCTGATGTCTTTCTTTTATGAAAGGAAGTATAAAAAGCACCCAGCTGACCTGATACTCTGATATGTCTTTCCACACCACCATGTCGCCTTGGAACCATCTCTTTGGCACATGATTGAAGCAAGAGCTGCAAGTCCATACACTAAATAAAAAACACATAACGACAGCTTAGTAGTAAACTTCAGCAGGCACTGTAGAAAATGTATCGTTGTCCAGTCTTATGTTTCCCTTACTGTTTATAATTGGTTTTACTGCGCGCATTCTTCCCGTCTGGTAAACTAGACAACAAAGTTTCCCTGTTTTATTGCTAACAGTTTTTTCCCCTCTCAGGCATACTGCGATGAAAACCTGCGAGGTAGATATAGGCTTCATGCCAAGCAGAGTAATGCAACAAACCAAGAAGGTCGCACTCAGTGATATAATAGAAGGGAAGTCTACCAATTTGAAGGTATTGCTCACCCAACGAACCCCAACACCAGCACCACGACATGCTGACTTTTATTCAATGCTTACCTAAAACAGCTTAATTTGTTATCCATAGGATCAGTACTGTAGATTCGAAGCGAACTTAACAGACATTATCAACCTTGATGATTTTTGGTATGCTGCCTGCACAAAATGCCTAAGGAAAGTGACTGTGAAAAAGAGCAGCGCAAGTTGCGACTACTGCAAAAAAAAAGATATTGATTATGAGAACAGGTCGGCTAAATTATGTTTTTACATATACGCATCATTTCAGAATAGTCAGTTAAGTAATTGGTTATTATTTGCACTGTTCGTATATCAGATATAGGTTGAAGATTGCTGTTTCGGCTAAGGAAGTTGAAAACATTGTTCTGACACTGTTTAGGGGTGCGCGATACTTTGTTGGCTGCGACGTAACAGAATATATTCACTCCACATCTGTAAAGGTTTATACTCTGTCATAAGTTTATCAAATTTCCCAGTAAAAACTTCCAAGCTTGTGACTGCGATAACTTTACACTGATTAAACCTGCTTATAAAATTTTACAGAAACAAGGCTCACCGTACTACCGGAAGATGGAGCAGAGCAAAGGGAAGTTATTCAGTTTTCTCATCAAGAATCCATTGAACGCACCTGTAGGAGATAAGAACAAGGATCTGATAGTTGAGGAAATGCACGAAGCTGATAAACTTGGTTGTGAACAATTGGATGCTGAACCTTCACCAACAAATCAGCTAAGCAAGAGACCTATTTTCAGTGAGGATACCAAAGACGCGGAGCATTCAACACCTGATAAGAAGCTTAAAGTAGAAACTAAGTAGTCTGTTGCTTCCAAAAAAAAAATGTCTTGAACCTAAAATATTAAAAATAATTCACCTAAGA
>JARKIP010000394.1:0-5000 GCA_029990175.1 Petunia secreta
TAATAAGTCAATTTGTACTCTTTAACACCAGCTTTGAATCCAACACTTGCTTTAGTCTCTGTTTGTGGTGACATAAATCCCTCCCTACAACTCATGAATTAAGAATTCTCACAACAACAAGGTCTACTCGACACGAATTCCGCGTTAATGAAACTTTTCACAGGAATCTTTCACAAAATTTCTAACAAATACTAATATTATCAACTAATCAGAATGTTTGATTATTAGACCATGGTATTTGATTTGCCAAATACATCATTATTGTATACTCTTTCATATATATAGCGCAACCCAATTTTTATTTTTTACCCTTTTTTTTTGAAATGGAAATACCTAACTAACCTAAATAATAAGAACTTCCCCCTTGACAGTGGTATATGTTGTATATGTAAATCCTAGATGTGAAAATATACGGAATTCCTCTATGAATCTATGAAAGGTATAAAAAAGAAAGAAAAACGCAAAGAAAAGAATAGGCTAGGCATAAATCGATATGCTGAAATTGAAATAAAAAAAAAAATAAGAAGAGCCAATTTAGATACAAATAATGAATCGTAATAGAAATAGAAAATAAAGTTCAGGTTCGAATTCCATAGAATAGATAATATGGATGGGATTGTCTATAATGATACACAAATGAAAGACTTTCTCAAGATTCTGATTCATCCACTTGCTATTTTTAAATTAAAATAGGTTGGGTGAGCTTGCAAATTCACTCAGTCTCATCGAATAAGTAAACAATTGAATTGGTTCAATTGCATGGTGCCTACGAAATCGAGTGCCAATTCCCATTTTATTGAATTAACCGATCGACGTGCTAGCGGACATTTATTTTGAATTCGATAATTTTTGCAAAAACATTTCGACATATTTATTTTATTATTATGAGAATCAATCCTACTACTTCGGGTTCTGGGGTTTCCACGCTTGAAAAAAAAAACCTGGGGCGTGTTGTCCAAATCATCGGTCCGGTACTAGATGTAGCCTTTCCCCCGGGCAAGATGCCGAATATTTATAACGCTCTGGTAGTTCAAGGTCGAGATAGTGTTGGTCAACCAATTAATGTGAGTTGTGAGGTACAGCAATTATTAGGAAATAATCGAGTTAGGGCTGTAGCTATGAGTGCTACAGACGGTCTAACGAGAGGAATGGAAGTGATTGACACAGGAGCTGCTATAAGTGTTCCGGTCGGTGGAGCGACTCTGGGACGAATTTTTAACGTGCTCGGAGAGCCTGTTGATAATTTAGGGCCTGTAGATACTAGTACAATGTCTCCTATTCATAGATCTGCGCCCGCCTTTATACAGTTGGATACAAAATTAGCGATTTTTGAAACAGGAATTAAAGTAGTAGATCTTTTAGCCCCTTATCGCCGTGGAGGAAAAATCGGACTATTCGGGGGAGCTGGAGTGGGTAAAACAGTACTCATTATGGAATTGATTAACAATATTGCTAAAGCTCACGGGGGCGTATCCGTATTTGGCGGAGTGGGTGAACGTACTCGGGAAGGAAATGATCTTTACATGGAAATGAAAGAGTCTGGGGTGATTAATGAAGAAAATATTGCAGAATCTAAAGTGGCCCTAGTTTACGGTCAGATGAATGAACCGCCGGGAGCTCGTATGAGAGTTGGTTTGACTGCCCTAACTATGGCGGAATATTTCCGAGATGTTAATGAACAAGACGTACTTCTATTTATTGACAATATCTTCCGTTTCGTCCAAGCAGGATCCGAAGTATCGGCCTTATTGGGTAGAATGCCTTCCGCTGTGGGTTATCAACCGACCCTGAGTACCGAAATGGGTTCTTTACAAGAAAGAATTACTTCTACCAAAGAAGGGTCCATAACCTCTATTCAAGCAGTTTATGTACCCGCAGACGATTTGACCGACCCTGCTCCTGCTACGACATTTGCACATTTAGATGCTACTACCGTACTATCAAGAGGATTGGCCGCCAAAGGTATTTATCCAGCAGTAGATCCTTTAGATTCAACGTCAACCATGCTACAACCTCGGATCGTTGGTGAGGAACATTACGAAACTGCCCAAAGAGTTAAGCAAACTTTACAACGTTACAAAGAACTTCAGGACATTATAGCTATCCTTGGGTTGGACGAATTATCCGAAGAAGATCGTTTAGTCGTAGCAAGAGCGCGAAAAATTGAGCGTTTCTTATCACAACCCTTTTTCGTAGCAGAAGTGTTTACCGGTTCGCCAGGGAAATATGTTGGTCTAGCAGAAACAATTCGAGGATTTCAATTGATCCTGTCCGGAGAATTAGATGGTCTTCCTGAACAGGCCTTTTATTTGGTAGGTAATATCGATGAAGCTACCGCGAAGGCTATGAACTTAGAAATGGAGAGCAATTTGAAGAAATGACCTTAAATCTTAGTGTACTGACCCCTAATCGAATTGTTTGGGATTCAGAAGTAGAAGAAATCATTTTATCTACTAATAGTGGTCAAATTGGCATATTACCAAGTCACGCCCCTATTGCCACAGCTGTAGATATAGGGATTTTGAGAATACGCCTTAACGACCAATGGTTAACGATGGCTCTGATGGGTGGTTTTGCTAGAATAGGCAATAATGAGATCACTGTTTTAGTAAATGATGCGGAGAAGGGTAGTGACATTGATCCACAAGAAGCTCAGCAAACTCTTGAAATAGCGGAAGCTAATGTGAAAAAGGCTGAAGGAAAGAGACAAAAAATTGAGGCAAATCTAGCTCTCCGACGAGCTAGAACACGGGTGGAGGCTATCAATCCGATTTCATAACTAGTTGGTACGTTCGAATAATAAAAAGAAGTTCTCTTTCTAATCCTATTTAGATTCTGTCGGGTGAATACAATCAAATACAATCAAACAGAATCCAATTCTGATGCAAAAATTCAAATTAAAAAATGAAATAGAAAAGATACAAAATCAAAAAATAAATATCACTAAAGGTGGGTCGTAAACCTTATTAGATACCAGAATCGATGGTATCTAATAAGTTTTACCTACTATTGGATTTGAACCAATGACTCCCGCCGTATGAAAGCAGTACTCTAACCACTGAGTTAAGTAGGTCATTTATCATCCCAAAGAGAACCAAATGAAACCCTTCCTGTCGATGGATTATAAATAGCATATTACTTATAAGCAATACGAATCTAAGGAATACCACTCAAAGAGATCAAAGATTGTTGGTGTTGGATCATGGAATATTTATCTTGACAAGAATTTATCTACATGATAAAATATGTATCACAAGCACTAAGGGCTATAGCTCAGTTGGTAGAGCACCTCGTTTACACGCGCGCCAATGTTTTTCAAGGGAGTTCATCATACAATCAGAAAATTTGATCTTATTGAGAAATCGATGTCTTACTCCATAACTTTGAGGGAACCATAGCCTGACAAAGGGTTCGGTCCAATTTGGACGCCCATTTAGGAGGTGCCAAACAGACCCCATCATTGATTTGAGATCTTGATAAGGTGAATACCCAGTCTATTCAATGCTAGGCATAATGAGTATAAGGACCTCAAAAAAATCTCTTTTCGTCATATGAACTTTAAGGTGTATGAAGTTTCATATTTAATTTTTTAAGCAGAACGATAGAGACTTCATTTAACTTAGGTTGATCTAGGCCAGAGACAGACCTACGTCAAGATAATCCCACCCTTGAAACACTTTGGTAATGCTCCCAAATAATGAATCAGAGCACATGGAGCCATTTCCTTATCTTTTTTTCTGTCAAGAAAAAAAATGGCAGACTAACTGATATTTATATCAGTTAATGAAAGAGCCCAATGCAAAAAAAAATGCATGTTGGGTCTTTGAAACAGTTCAGATCATTTTAATAATAATAAGTTTGATCTGTTTTACCGAGAAAGTCTACGGTTCGAGTCCGTATAGCCCTATAAAAATGCAAAATCAAAAAAATTGTATAATTTTAATTTCTTCATTATTATTTCTTGCTTGTAACTGACTGGTTGGTGAAGCGAAATCCAATTATTCCTATAAGTTTACTCACGGCAATCGTTTAAGCAGATGAAAGAAAAAACGCATATCAAAGGATCCAATCGATATTTATTTTTTCAATCGCGGATAAACAAACCAACCTTTCGTCATTAATCTTCGGAGGCGAATTACATATTCATATCCACAATAAAAGAATTAGTGAGACTCCCTTTCTTTTGATATACCCAATCTTGTTGAATTTTTGAAGTCAAATCATTTCACGGGCCTGGTGAAATGAAAAACTACGAAGAGGAATTCGCATGGATTTAGCAAGGGCCTGCTGTATTTGTGTACAAGCTAAAGTTTTTTGAAAAATGAATATCTTATCTTTGGTCACTTTCATTGTCAAATAGGCTTTTCCTTCGTATACCTTACTTACCTCGACCTAGCGAAGCACAACACAAAAAAGGTCGTCTTCTTTTTCTGTATTCAACCAAGAAAAACCCCTCCACCTGGATTCGAACCCTAACGCTGTTATTAAATAATAATAAAAGGAATATACCAATACAAGATATTCTAAATCTTAAGATGGAAATCCCTATACATTCTCTTCTTTTTGATTACTTGTTCTATTCTAAATCACTAAGAAAAAACAAGAAAAAAGACAAAAAGACCTCCGGATTCTATTTATAGAAAAAATAGAAATCTTTAAAGAATTTCTAATTAAAGAAGAAATAAGATAAGTAATTAATTTAGAATTCCCCTTCTTTAGAGAAAATCCTGGATGAAAACAAGAGAAACAAGAGGATTTGTATAAGAGTAATATATAGTTAGAAGGTTCTACTAACTAAAAAAAAAAGGAAATAAGTATAATGGAAATAAAATCGGATTCTAGTCGATGAATCTTGCAATGAGATATGCCCTACAATAAACAAAACAAACTAAACGGTTCGATCAAAATGAATTCTTGTTTTGACTAAATAGTTATGGATGACTTGACAATTCCAATTCGAATCGACCAATTGAATCCGGTATATTTTCCACGTTCATAGG
>JARKIP010000394.1:7500-10000 GCA_029990175.1 Petunia secreta
CAAAAGTAGATTCAAATTTTTATCAAATCCGGGGAATTTCTTCGATCTTCAAAAAGATGACTTTGTAAGTTTCAGTATGAGTAATGATATTGATCGGGAATCGTTCAACTAGGGATTCCTTGCTCAAAGATGTTCATTTCTATGTGTATCATATATATCACAAGACTTGTGATAAGAGAAAGCCATTTACGCTCAAATCCATTTCTAAAAGAATAGAGTGGATGAGAAAGATAAGGAATTTGGGACCGCTAAGGAAAAGGGGTCGGGTAAATAGTTGGGGAGTTAAATAGTCTTTTTGGGGATAGAGGGACTTGAACCCTCACGATTTTTAAAGTCGACGGATTTTCCTCTTACTATAAATTTCATTGTTGCCGGTATTGACATGTAGAACGGGACTCTATCTTTATTCTCGTCCGATTAATCAGTTCTTCAAAAGATTTATCAGACTATGGAGTGAATGATTTGATCAATGAATATTCGATTCTTTCTTCAATGTAGAATCGAGTCACGCCAATTCTTCGATTTTTTATAGAAAAAATACGGATTCGGGTCGTCATTAATCATTTGATACAGTATTCAATACGTATGTATATACGTTTATCCTTCACTTCATTCTTTCTGAAGTTTCGATGTAAAGATTCCTCTACCAACGCATTTAACTCCATTTGTTAGAATAGCTTCCATTGAGTCTCTGCACCTATCCTTTTTTTTTCTGAACCTTTGTTTGTTTTCGGAAAACAGGATTTGGCTCAGGATTGCCCATTTTTGTTAATTCCAGGGTTTCTCTGAATTTGAAAGTGATCACTTAGTAAGTTTCCATACCAAGGCTCAATCCAATTAAGTCCGTAGCGTCTACCGATTTCGCCATATCCCCCTTTCTTTTTGTTTTGAGATTAGGATCTCGTTGTGATGTCATTCCTTTTTCTTTCATTTATACTGGAACCATTGAATTCATTAGATACCGATTTCTATCTCAAAAACGTGTTTTCTCCTCTTTGATTTTCTTACCTATCTTCTATAGGAGACCCTTTTTTTGTCCAATCAAAAATGATTTTATCATTTCGGAATCCGCAATTCAATATAGATGGATATATACCCCATCTATATGTCTCTCTTCCTGTCATTTTGCCATTCAATTTGGAATACTTGAACGGTCGATTCTTTTTTTTATCTTAACTTTCGCCTGAAAGTGGAGGAATGTCTCATTAGTTCTAACTAACCACTCCATTAAACAATTAGAATTTGCAATAAATATAGAATGAGAGATATATATGATATAGAATCAAATATAGAACTGTAATAAAAAGGATTTCAAATGCCAAAAAAAGAAATGAAAAAGAATATTTACCATTCAAATTGAAAATGAAAATAAAAGAATATTCACAATATTTACAATCACTATTTAATAATATTAGTATTAGAATTGTTATTAGAATTGTGATAAATCGAAATTCGATATCGCTATATTAACCCTTATGTTCTAGAATATTCAATATTTCAATATAATATTGAATAGTTAATAACTAAGATTCCAATTCCAATAGTTTAGTCAATTACTATGCATATAAGATTTCTGTTATGTGGGCCCGCTTAGCTCAGAGGTTAGAGCATCGCATTTGTAATGCGATGGTCATCGGTTCGATTCCGATAGCTGGCTTTTCCCTATTCTTTTTTTATTCCATTTTTTAGATGATTGATAATGTTCCTTTGAAATCAAAGAATATTGAAATAGCGCCTTCCTCCTTTTCCAAAAGCTATCAATTTTTTAAGTTATAGGAACTTCCAATTATGTCAGGAAAGGATTATATATATAATAGAAGGGATTCTGTATATTTATCCAATTCATCCCATTCTTCTTTTCTTTAGAGTAATAGTACAAGTACACTATTTCAGTAAACTTCGCTTCATTTAGTTCCGTTTAGTTTTAGTTTAGGTTTATTCTGTAAAATAAAATTCAATAAAAAATAAAATAAATAGAAATAAGAATTAATTCGAAATACTAAAAAAGAAATAAGAATAAGGAGTCTTTATGTCGCGTTACCGAGGACCTCGTTTCAAAAAAATACGCCGCCTGGGGGCTTTACCAGGACTAACTAATAAAAAGCCTAGGGCCGGAAGTGATCTTAGAAACCAATCGCGTTCCGGGAAAAAATCTCAATATCGTATTCGTCTAGAAGAAAAACAAAAATTGCGTTTTCATTATGGTCTTACAGAACGGCAATTACTTAAATACGTTCGTATCGCCAGAAAAGCCAAGGGGTCAACAGGTCAAGTTTTACTACAATTACTTGAAATGCGTTTGGATAACATCCTTTTTCGATTGGGTATGGCTTCAACTATTCCCGCAGCCCGTCAATTAGTTAACCATCGACATATTTTAGTTAATGGTCGTATAGTAGATATACCGAGTTATCGCTGCAAACCCCGAGATATTATTACGACAAAGGATGAACAAAAATCCAGAGCTCTGATTCAAATTTCTCTCGATTCATCCCCTCAT
>JARKIP010000395.1:0-302780 GCA_029990175.1 Petunia secreta
CGCAGCAACATATCCAGTATTTCTTGGAGATCAGTGATACTTATACACCGACGGGAGTTCCTATTGATTATGTTCGCTTGACATTGTTCCCGTTTTCACTGATTGGGGCAGCAAAGAGGTGGTTAAAAGCTGAAAAGTCTGGGTCTATCACTATTTGGGATGATTTGGCTAAGAAGTTCTTAGCTAAGTTTTATCCATCTGCCAAGACAGCCCGGGTGAGGAGTGCAATTATGTCCTTCAGACATATAGAAGGATAGTCTTTCTATTCAGCCTGGGAGCGGTTTAAAGCTTTACTGAGAGATTGTCCACACCATAACCAATCAAACGAGGTTCTGACACATACTTTTGTGGAGGGGTTGACTGCGCATACTAAGATCGTGGTAGATGCTGCTGCTGGAGGTCAAGTACTGGCCTTAAACTTTGACCAGATTTATGAATTACTGGATAAGTTTTTGCAGAGCAATCCAGATTGGCAGGGAGATGGTAGAGCTATTACGCAGAAATCTGCTGGGGTGCTTCAGTTAGATGCAGTTTCAGAGCTGAGAGCGAAGATTGATGCTATTTCCAATCAAATTAGCAAGCTAGCTCTGCCAAAGATTCAGCAACTAGTGGCTCCAGTGCAACAACTCCAGAGTTTTTGTGAGGTTTGTGGTCAAGATCATGCTACAGAGGTTTGCTCCTCTAATCCAGAGTCAGTTTATTACGTGGGTAATCAAAACAGCTCGCATGGTCAAAATCAGTTTGGTAATGCTTATTATCAAGGCAACGTGAGAGCCCCAACTAATTACCAACCACTTCCAGCTCCACCACAGCATGTTAGCAACTCAGTTGAAGATATGTTAAAGCAGATAATGGCAGGCCAGCAGAGAATGATAGAGAACACTGCAGCCAATTCACATGCCATACAAGATCTTGTCAATGCTCAAAAGACCCTTGAGCACCAGTTGGGGCAGTTGGTGGGAGCAGTGAGTACTGTTAAAAAGGGCCTGAACAATGTCTTGCAGTGACTATAATTGAAGGTGGAGAGTTGATGACCAAGTCTGAGGAGAGAGCTGACATAGAAAAAGTTGAAAAAGTGGAGAAGGTAAAGAAGAAAGAAGAGAAAAAGGAGGCACCTCTGCCGCCTCCACCATTCCCGCAGAGACTTATACCATCGAAGGATCTAGCCCAGTATCAAAAAATTTGTGAGTATGTTGAAAGAGCTTCAAGTTAACATACCTTTGACTGATGTGTTTGAATTGATGCCATCCTTTGTAAAGTTCTTAAAAGAGATTTTAGTCAAGAAGAAAAAGTCTCAAGAGATAGATATAGTGGAGTTAGTCGAGGAGTGCAGCACGATCTTGAGCAAGCTACCTCCAAAACTTCAAGATCCTGGGAGGTTTACTATTCCTTGCACCATTGGAGGGCATAATATCACTGGTGCATTGTGTGATCTGGGTGCGAGCATAAATCTCATTCCTCTATCTGTTTGTAAAAGGTTAGGGCTAGGAGCAATCAAGCCCTTTTCAGTTACTCTTAAGATGGCAGATGGATCACTCACTCACCCTGATGGTAAGTTGGAAGATGTGCTGCTTAAAGTTGGTAAGTTTACATTCTCTGCTGATTTTGTAGTCCTAGATTATGAAGAGGACCGAGAAGCTCCAATCATTTTGAGGAGAACATTCTTAGTCACCTCGAAGGCAATTATTGACATGGAGCTGGGAGAGATGACTGTTAGAGCGCATGGAGAAAAGGTTACTTTGAAGGTTTATAATGAGAATGAGCACATAACTAAGGTTGAAGAGTGCTCTATGATCTAATGTGTCAAGCAAGAACATGGAAGTAAACCAAATGACGTGCAGATGGGTTCTCTCAAGGAAAGGAAGAAAGCAAGGGTCGTAAGAAGAGAAGACATAAATGCTGGAAGTGAGCTAAAAGTGTCGTCGTGCCACGCCGTTAACTAAGGCGCTTCTCGGGAGGCAACCCGAGTTTGTACTTGTATTATTTTATTTATAGTGTCACGTGATTTTTTGTTTTTCTTTGGATTGCAGGTTCATGTAATGTCGAGTTTAAGTGTGGGGTGTCCTCACCCATGCCTAATATTGATGACCTATTGGGGGAAGTCTGAGTACCTCATACTATACGGAAGCTTGGAGGATGCTAGCACCAAGGACTAGAGCCTTCAGGGAAGTTCTTTTACCCCTTGTACTTTATTTTTTGTCGCACTGAGGACATTGCTCAGTTTTAAGTGTGGGGTGGGGAAACTTCCAAAATTTTGAGGTTATGGATGATTATACCCTTAGGATTTTAATTTTAGCAATTTTTAATTTGTCACTTGATTTTATTTTTATTTGTTTCTTGCTTTAATATATAACAAAATGAATAAAAAATAGAAAACTAATGAAAAATTTCAAAAAGATTTTCTTTTTAGTCTTTGTTAGTAGTACATGTCATTCATCCCGTGGTTTTTCTTATGACCTCAGTTCTTTTCCAAAGGGAGGCCTTTGAACCGGGTAGTTTTTATTTTTATTAGGATTAGAGTAGTTAGTTATAGGTGACCCTAGACGAAAGAAATAGGTAGAATGCTAGGTGCCTTTGATTTGTTTGATACCGATGTACTTGGACTTGAGCATGTACTATTTGTGGTGTCTTTTGGTTTTAAATTGTGATGCATTCCTAGAAAAAATGGAACGACCCCCTTGAGATGATTGAGTCCACTCACTTGACTTTGTTGTGAACCTTTGTGCATTAGTGCTTAATTTTCCACAAGTTGCACTCTGTTTGCTTGATTGAGAGTTGAGATGGAATATTTTTGTGTGGACTGTGTGCAATGTGTGTTGTGAGGCATATTTTTATTGTGTTCCATATTTGCATATTGGTGTCTAGAACTTGCCCCGTGTGTGTGAAAAAAATCCTAGGTTTACTCTAGTCGGGAAATGATATAGGCCTTCTCTTGATTTGCCTACCCTTATATATACACCTTGGACTTGATTGTTGTGATCTCTTTGACCTTTTGTTGGCACCCACACCGTGAGCCTACCCACTTGTTCTAAATTGCTTTCTTTTGGCCTTTTACTCCTTCAGCACTTTAATTGATAATGTTATATTATTGTGGAGTCTGTGGTTGAATGTTGGGAGGTTTTTGAGTGGAACTAATGAATGGAATACTTGATAAAATTGTGAAGTAGTTGAAGGAGCATTGGCAAGGGTTGGAAAGAATTAAGAAGAAATAAAATAAAAAGCCGAAAAATTTGAAAACAAAAAGAGAAAAGAATATCCATCCTTGCTAGTGTTGTGCTTAAAAGAAAGAAAAATTGCTGCTTGTTGAAAAGGTGTGCGTGAAATTTGTTGATTGGGTGGAATGGGTGGCTTTGATGAGATTTGTGCTTAATTTAATTGTGATGTATTAAAGTGCTTAGGGAGGTAGTCACTATTACCCATATATATCCTACCAGCCCCTTAGCCTACATTACAACCCTTTAAAGTCATAGTTAATCCCGATTGGAGTGAGCCTCCATTAGTGGAGTCCTACACTACGGTCAAGCCTATGGTACATCGTGCGTGACATGTGAGTTTTTCATGAGAGTGAGCGAATTGTTTCTAGTCTATTGTCCCCGTTCTATTCTTGATATTCATTGTTGTGTGTGATATTTGGGGGACACTCTCTTGCTTCATTTTGGTGAGGGCACATGGTTTGCATGAGATAGGTGAAGTCCTGGCTTCTTGGTTGAGGAGATAGGTATGACTTTATGGGAGCATGGCTGCAAAGAGTCGAGTTTGTGCGTTTGAGTTGTCTTGGGGTGGTTGTTCTCGTGTTTTGAGTTTGATTAATTATTGGCATGTTTGTTGGACCCATAGTAGTCATGTGTGCACTCGTTCAATGGTCAGTATCAACCATAGTCATAGGCAGACCTGTTCTACTTAGGTTGGGAAGTTGTTTGTGATTGCTCGAGGGCGAGCAAAGGTTCAAGTGTGGGGTGGTGATGTTTGACATTTTTTTGCCTATATTTCCTTAATATTTCCTCACGTTTGGTTACTTTATTCACTCGTTTTCTAGTTTACGAATGTGATTTTGCACTGATTTTATGTCGTATGAATGTAGGTTGTTATTAAGTGCAATTGAAGCTTTCAAGAGCATGATCGAGCAAGAAAAGATTGAATTTGGATTGAGGATTGGATCAAGCACACGAAGGCACGGAACGAAGCAAGCCGCGAACGACGAATGCAGTAATTTTGCCTGGCGCGGTAAGAGGTGCGGCGCGCCCAGCTTGGTGGCGCGGTTTGGAGCGTGGGGAATGGCCAGGGCATGTGAGATTCGACGGGTTCTGCTTGGGTGCACGCGTTCGGGGGCGCGGGGCGCCAGCTATAGCGCCCCTGGAGCATTTTTGGACTTCCTATTTCATCTAGGCTTAGGCGTAACTATTTGCTAGGCTTTTGTAAACACTATAAATACTCTTTTACTTAGTTTTTGATAGGGGTTCAGACTTTGGAGCAATTGGAGAGCTCATAACACCTTGGACAAGGGTTTTTCTTCCTTCCATTAATCTATTACATCATTATTTCGTTATTTCATCAAATCCTTGTGTTGTTATTATGAGTATGCGTGGCTAAACACATCGTTCTAGGGTTAGAGCGAATTCATGAAGGTTGAGGTTTGAATGTTGATTTCCATGAGTTGAATTCCAATTATAGATTGTTTATTATTTCTTGATTATAAAAGTTTGATTATATCGGCCGAATAATTGAACACTATCTACGGTTTTTAGATTGAACTCGACAGAGGGAATTTATGAACACACATAAGAAAGAATAGGGCTTGATTGTGAACCTGGGCATCGGGGAATCAATTTGTGCGTAGGATAGACATACACCTATTCACCTGGCTTAACTAATCACAGAATTCGTTAATGCGTGTACGTGATTCAACCCATAGACATATAGGGATTGAAGTAGCCTGCATAGATCGTGAATAATGTTGACACCCAATTTTGTCCCGAATTTTTTCAAAATTATTAAATTATGGTAATATTTTTATAATTGAGGTTTAATTTGAAAATAAATAAAATAATAATAATAATAAAGGATAAATTGAAATTTCAAAGAATATACTAAATTTGCAAAATTCCTCCAATTTTAACCCACCCGTACAACCCATTTACTTATTTTAAATTTTAATTAATTGTAAATTTGAGGCCAAATCCGATCACCCCCTAAACACTAGCTTATTTGTGCAAATCACCTACATATATATATATATATACCCTTATCCTAAAACCCTAGCCCCCGAGACACTATTCATTCATCATCTTCCTTCTACATTACAACTAAAATCAGATCTACAACACACACATAATTCATCTTCTTCACAACTCCCTCATCTTCTCAAAAACCCTCCACACATGCACAAAAACCAGAGGAAACACCACTCCCACACACAGAATACCCCCTTTCTTTTTATCTTCTTCAAACACATTACAACGCTAGGACAATTTCACACGTACTGATACACACACGCACAGATCTGAAACATGGGACATCGGGGGGTAGGGAAAAGGCCAGTGATATATTGGAAAAAGGGAGATCAGAAAATGGTGGGGTCAACAGCGGCACCACCGGCGACAACATCATTTGTCAAAGAAGGCATCACCATCACCAGAGTCGCAGTGATGCCGCCACTCATTGGGCGTCGCTCCTCCACTATACTTGAACGCTGTGCTGTTGGTATTTCGTCGTAATTGTTTCGCTAATTTTGTTGGGGTTTCCAGATTCGATGACTATGTCGCATAATCGTTTTTTGGGGAAAGGATGGTGGTAGCGGCGCCGCGGGGATTTCTCGTCGGCGTCGTTCCTATCCTTCCCGGTGACTGATTATTTATTTACATCCTTTGAGGGTTTCCTATATTGTTGAAGTATCGTAATGATGCCTGAGTATTGATACTCTGTTTGTTGCTTTCTACTACCGTTTTGCTTCACCGATATAGTTCTGGTTTCTCATTGTTTGACCTGTTTCTTTTGGACGAAATGCTGATTTGTTTCTGATATATTTTACCCTGCTTATAACTGGTTCTATGTTGAGATTTCGTTTTACCAGGGTCATGACATTCTCTTTGTTGGTCTACGGAGCTTCCTTGACCAATGAATGCAGCTGTATGACGATTATAAATGGACGTTTGCTGGCATTGCTAATTACATTGTTGTTCGATATTTTTTTGTTGAATTTCGTTGATCAGATACTATATTTGTAAGCCTATAGAAATATTAATTTTGAGGCTATGGACTGATATTGAATTGATACTATACTGGCCAATGAAAAAATACATATACACGTATTGAGGCCTCGGGATTGATTTGAACATGATACTACACTTGAACAGTCCCGTCCCCATGTCCCTAAAGCAAATAGGCGATGATGAATGTATGCACTTTAATGCAAAGCAAGTTGAATAGAGCAACTGAATTAGTACTTGGCATGGCAACACGACCGGCCGGCGTGTTTGCAACCGTACCAACATCCCGAGCCTCTACATGACGCGCCATACAAACCTGAGCCTAAATTTTGCAAAAAACAAAACCCCTCACTATTATTATTATTATTATTATTATTATTATTATTATTATTATTATTATTATTATTATTACTTTATTATTATTATTTTATTTTCATTAGTTATTACACTTTATTATTGTACTAATCCAATTTCATTTTGTTTTTTTTTGCGAGGTACATTTGATTGAATGAATATGCCGCTCCCGGGTTCTACCTTTTGAACTTATTCTCATTATTTATGTAGTTAGACTTGATAGAATTTGTACAATTTATTTGTAAAATGAACCTTTGATTATATATGATTGTTTGATTGATTGCTTTACCTTATAGTCATTGCCTTTATATTTCGGAGTTGTTATTTAATAGAATGTCAATTGTGGAGCCAGTTTAACAAATGCGTGCAAGTTAAATCATTTTTTGCAAAAAAGAAAAGTATTTCAATTAATCATTTTAGATAAATTTTAGAAAATGCACTTGTAAATATTTTGGAAACCTGTCGGATTAACCGTTTTTAACGGAATTTCGGAAGTGCCTTAAAAACCTTCTTACGAAATTAATAAAACCTCTTACTTAGAATCTCTGAAAGACCTTCTTTTTATAAAAATGGAGTTTTGCACGCATTTGTTAATTTGGTTCCCTATTTTTCTTAAATTGGGTGGCGACTCTAAAAACTCCAAAAGAATTAGTCCATTCAGTTGATATTCCGGAATTTATCCTTTTCGGGGTAATTTTTTGGGTTCAACAGCATGGCGACTCCGCTGGGGAGCAATAAAGGTTTTGACCATAAAGGTTTCCAATTATTTACAACTAGCATGCCTAATTTATTTGCTTTATTATATCTGTTTGTTTTGTTTGTTATGGAAAGCAGGTGTTATATTTTATTTGTGCATAGTTCGCATTTCGTTCATATTTCCTCCCTCATGGAGCCTGTCAATTCTCTTTCATCTCCTCGATTTCATAACGGGGGGGGGGGGGGGGGGGGGGGCGCTTGACGGGCAATTATACAGGAAGGGCATTGTCCTTCCTAACTCTTTGAATTTCTTTCGTGTCACCAAAGTTAGTTGGGGTATTGTTTGCCTGGTTTTGTTATGGCCTGTTTTACTGATTTATGAGGCCAGGTTTATCCCGCATAGGTCGAATCAGCCTCAACCGTTAGCCCACTCTTAGAAGGAGATTAGGTCATGCATGCATATACACCTTAGTTTGGACCCGGTCCTTGATACCGTTTCCAGGAATTAAGAAACCGCCATTTTGTTGACGGGTTATTGAATCCCAACGATACTGCATATTATGTGATCGTGTGGATATTATAACGAATCCCAAACCATTTGCCATGTCAAATTTGAGAAGTTGACAATTGTGACGGTTTATTTTTATCTCATATGCTATATTGACAAACGGCTTGTGTCGTTATAATAACCATATGTGCGTGCAACTTGACGATTAGGCCTACCTCTTGCATAAAGAGGCACCTTACAGGGTAGGACACGTTTGCATATTCATTTACGCTCAACTACTTGTGATTGTCACATGTTAATTGCTTGCCTTGCTTTCTTTGCTCAAAATGCGTTAAATACTAGGTGTTGCTTGCTTGTATGCAATCCTATGAATGACATGCAAACTATCTTAGTTACCCATTGAGAGGTTTCTTTTGTTTTGTTTATTTCTCTAGCAAATGTTGGATTTGTGAAGTGGCTGACCATTCGCCACGCAAAAGATTCGAGATCTGATTGGTAGATGCTCTAGCTCGTGAACGATGCAGCACCAGAAGCTAATGGCATTGCTTGAAAGAACTTGGCAATTGAACTTAGTAGCATTATTTTCAATTTTAATTCAGATTGAGGCCCTGATTTGCATTGTACTTTAAAGCTTATGTTAATCTGAATCAACTCATTTTGAATTTATGAAAGTTGAAATAAAATGCATCTCATTCTTATTATATTATTTACGCTTGCATTTGTTTCCATTTCAAAATTAAAATTGATAAACCCGCCAAAGCTTTGCTTGTAACATATGGAAAAACAACTGAACAGTTTGAAACGACACACTGGAAAGTTATTGTCTGCGCTCTTTGGATATCGCACTATCTGTTAGAACTTCAACTGGAGCAGCTTTTATTTGTTGGTATGTGGCGTTGAAGCAGAGATGCAGAACTACACACGATCTGATTCCCAAGGAGGGATACATAGGCTCCTTCATCGGGCTCGACCCTTTAGCATTTAAATTATTATTTTCCCTCAAGAAGGACAACTGGGGCCATTTTGCAAAATAAGTTGGGGATGCGAATGATAATAACTGGGGCAAAATTTTGCGAGAAGCAGCATTGGTTATAAGAGGCAGAATCGGCAAGAATTTTGAAATTGGTTAAGCAAATAGTACAAAGTCTAAGACAAAGGACGTTCAGTTTGTTTTAAAATATGTCACAAGTTTAAGTCAAGGAAAAATTTTCAAAATGCATATTTGACTTTATTTGCATGCTTATTTCACTCGCTATATTACATTAAAATATTTTATCTTGCCTCTATTTTAAAATCTATGCTATTTGAGTTCATGAGCCAAGTTTCTGAAAGCAATTCGCAAATCCAAGTCCAATGAAGACGAGGAAGCAGCAGAAGCAGCAAGATCATGATGAAGTCTGCACAAAGCAAACGCTTCCCCCTCCCTCCCCAAAACTAACAATTTTTCTTTGAGAGCAGGAACATGAGAGCTTGCAAAGAAAGGATCATTCGCACTATGGATGAACAATTTATGGAACGTGCATTCAAACTTGCTTTGCAGATTGCGTCGCATTGCCTTTTTCATGACTTAAAGCGTTATGCTTTGCCATGAGATATTGCCGGACATGCGGCATTTCTACCTCTATGATTTTCTAAGCAATGAAGCCGAGGCATGCGTTATGTTTTCAAATCACGCCAAAATAAGCATTGCCTTATTTTTAATTGACAATCCACTCAAGGCCATCATTGCCCGATTGTCTCGCCAATTGATTTATCAAATGGCTATTGCACCGATTACATTTTCGCACTGCTTTGCTTTGCATTTCCTTTAAATTCTGCCTTTATATTTGCTTTAAATTAATGCGTTGCTTTACTTTTTCAAGTCAACCATCAGTTTATCGGAGATTATTCGCCTTGTCGCATATGCAGCGCAAATCTATTTCTTTCTTTTTCATTATAGCCTTTGCTTTATTATTCACTCATTTTCCAACGCATTTACTTTAAATTCGCAGGGATTTGAACATCAGATTCAATATGAACTGAAGGCAGCGTTCAACGCTTTGCAGCACTATCAATACAAGCAACACGACCTCACTTTGTTTATTCGTTTTGTATTATCTTACCTTAATTAATCTAATTTTCAACTTTGTTTTGCAGGCTGCTATCAAATTTAGGCTCGTTCACTTTATATTGAACGTTTTGGGCTCGTTCGCCTTATAAATGAACGTTTTGGGCCCATTCACCTTAAAAATGAATAATTCGGGTTCATCCACCTGTAAATAGGATATGCAGGTTTATTTCAAGTTGCATTGGGAGGCTGGATGCTTCATGACCCGACACCTCATTGCTTTATCAATTGAATGGAGCACATTCCGAGATTGCATTGTAGACTATCTCTTCATGATTTAAAGCATTGTGCTTTCTCATGGTTTATTGCCGAAAGGCGGCACTTCTATCTCCTATAATTCTTGCAAGTTGTTAAACATATCCATTTCATTTCTATTTCGCTATGAGAACACTTACCAAATTTTCGTTGTTGTGATTTGCAGATATTGCTAAGATTGAAGAAGCACATGCATTAATAAATTTTGTGTCTTTTGCTTTATCTTATGATTTGTGCTCGTTCATCTTATGATTGAACGTTTTGAGCTCGTTCGCCTTATAATTGAAGGTTTTAGGCTCATTCGCCTTATAATTGAACGTTTTAGGCTCATTCGCCTTATAATTGAATGTTTGGGCTTGTTCGCCTTATAAATGAACGTTATGTTACCTGCATAGACTATAGATTGGACAAGTCGACTTGAGACATTATGCCTCTTTAGTTGACTTATCCTATGAAAGCCTTGCATTCTACAATTTATCCCCGCTTTACTTATTGCCTTGCTTTACTGCTTCAGAATAAGGATCAACTTAGAGGTTCTCCAGGCGGAGTATCTTGTCAGTTGATCGAAGGAAGAACTTATCGATGATACCGCAACCCACATTTACAATTTTATGTTATCACTTTATCTATTTCTTATTCCAATTATTACAGTTTATTAGCAGTTGCAGGCTTACCGTTTGTTGAGATTGTCACAGGATTTTTAGCAGCGTTTGGAGCATAACATGGATTTTTTTTCCTTAGCGGTGAACTGGGCAATCGTTGATATGAGCTAGACTCGTCAACGAAGACCTGAAGAATCACACCCGCATAAGTCATCAACCCTAGAGGTAAGTCTCTTGTTAACCCTGAGTCTGAGGTTTGAGATTGGAGACAAGATGGCTCAGTTATCGAGATGCAGTGGAAGCTACGTCCGTGTAAACCCCTCCTTATGGATGTGTCGTCGACCACATTTTCATAACGTGGGTGATTACAAGCCTCTTTTCCCGCTCTTGAGTAGTCGCTACTATCTAGTCTTTGATTTTCAAATCGCGTCGAACTAAATATGGCCTGATTCTCTTTCAGTCCGAGATATGTAGGCAACTCGGAAATCGGAGTTCGGCCATGTCTAGAAGCCTCACATTTTGATCCTAGGAATCAGATTCTTGGCTTTACCGTGACAAATTGCGTTTCACGTCAACTTTCTTTACTGTCACGACCCAATTTTCGGGGCCATGATGGCACCTAAGTGTTACATCCTTAGGCGAACCACGAATAATTAAACTGGCTCATAATGATAATTTAGATAGAAATATTTCAATAAAATGTAGGTGTAGACATCCACCCGAAATATATATATATATATATATATATATATATATATATATATATAATACAAGATGTAGGAAGCGTCTAAACACTAAGGTGGATCAGACGGTATGCCACCGCGAACCATGCGGTTGGCTCACCTCAAGCAAAAATAGTCACAGCCTCGAACGGATCAGATAAGTCCAGCTGTCTGACTAGTAGAAGGATCTGCACATTTAAACAGTAAGTTATGAGCCAAAGCCAAGTAAGATCATCGACAGGCCCGCTAAATTACCCTTTCGGGACAAGTCTTTGATAATGCATAAGCAGATAACGGAAGTACAATCCACACTTTTACAGTAACCCATAAACATTACATACGATAATATAATTATACAACAACACAAGCAATAATACGCGAATACATAACATGGTCAATAATATAAAGATACATAATATAGGCAGCATATACAATATTATATTGATACTATGGCATAAGCAATAATATAATTAACACACAGCATGCGATGATATATCTCGCATACCACATAGGTAATGATATACCTAGCACATAGCATAAGCACACACCCTGTGCGGCTTTGTTTATAGGTCATAACGCACCACAGGCCTCTGTCCCTATAAACAACTTTACTTATAGGTCATATCGCACCACAAGCCTCTGTCCCTATAAGTCTCCACATCTAAGTCATAACGCACCACCGGCCTCTGTCCCTTGATGGAATTTCGCTTCTAGGTCATAACGCACCACCGGCCTCTGTCCCTAGAGCATATCAATAATACACCGGCACACAACATCGACTATACACAAGTCACGTTTGTGCTTTCTCCTTTTTGTATAAATATAACGAGTAGTACATAATACTATCTACTAGACAATGCTAGTCAATTAAGTACTCGACATCTTACTTAGCAAGATCAAATCTTATCCGCAAGGAAAATAGAGGTAAAGTCTCACTTACCTCAAAATCGGCTCAAGTGGCTAAGGAACGACCTCCTTTCCCAAATGATGTGCCTCCGTAAGACTCCTCTCTGACCCGTCAAGGATCGTCACTTTGATCCTCGAATTAAAGCGTTAAAAATGGGTAAGAATAGTTACCTTGTGTTTAGGAATGATTTTGGTACTTTAAATTCCCCTTGGAATCACTTTAGAAGCTCAAAACATGAAAATAAAAATGATGCCGGCCCTAGATATATATAGCAGCCCGCAACTTTAAAGAGTTGTACCACATGCTGTCCAAATTGTACCTCACTGGATGACTTTCAGTAAAATACCCATAACATTTCATAGAAGTGTCCAAATGATACGAGGTTAGTGGAATTAGAACTATAACTCAAAGAGCTACAACTTTCATGTTTTGACTTTTTTCCAGTTCTTTATGGATTGACCTAAAAAATCGATTTCGTTCCGGCTGAACAGTAAAAAACAGAATTCAGCAGCTTTTTTTTGCTTTGCACCAGGTCAGCCACTGTTTTTTGGGTCCAAACGGGACCCTACGAAGCTCGGAATGACCCCAAATTTTGTACACAAGTCATAAAAGACTTGTGTGATATGATCGTGAAGACGAAACTCAATTCGGATCTCTAGAACTCAAAAAGTGGGTCCCACGGAAAAGGATCAAATTTCGACTTTCGCCAAAATAGCGAATTTTAATCAAACGACCCCGGAATCCAAATTCAAAAGTTGCTACAAGTCACAAATGACGATACGAACCTAACGGAACCCTCAGATCTCTCATCAGAGTTCGTTTACTCAAATCGAGCTCGAAAACCTCTTTTAACCTTTTTAAACTTATGCAACGGAGACTTTATCAAAAGTCCTATCAAACGAGGTCCGTTTTCACTTCTGAAGGTTGCTACAGGTCATAAATTACCATACGAACCTAACACAACTTTCAGATCTCACATCAGAGCTCATTTGCTCAAATCGAGCTCCGAAACCTCTTTTAGCCTTAACGAATATCCGAAACGGATGTCTTTCTCCGATACCTATCTAACAAAGTTCGTTTTAGCTAAAAAATTTCAGGCATGTCATAATGGACCTTACGGAGCTTTTGGGATTGTTGAAATGCAAATTGAGGTCCCGATTCCTGAAATGACTATTTGAGGTTGTTACAATCTCCCCCACTTAGACTCTCGTTCGTCCTCGGACGAGCCCGAGTTTAAGGTAAGATTCACATTTTCACGAAAATAATTACACGGATTTCGAGGACTCTCGCTACTACCCAAAATCATAAACAACAACATAACTTTCAGGCTTTAGAGATTGAAATCATACCTGAATTATCGAAAAGGCGAGGATACTTTTCCCGCATGTCGGACTCGAGTTCCTAAGTGGCCTCTTCGCTGGGACGATTCTTCCATAGCACTTTAACCAACGGGATCTCTTTCGACCTTAGCTTACGAATCTCTCTAGCCGCAATAGCAATCGGCTCCTCCAAATAAGCCAAGTCCTCGTCGATCTCGACAGAAGTCATATCAATCACATGGGATGGATCATGAACATACTTTCGGAGCATAGATACGTGGAATACCGGATGAAGCTGACAGAGATAGAGGAAAAGCAAGCCTATATACAACAGCGGCAATGCGCTCCAAGACCTCAAAAGGACCAATGAACCTCGGACTAAGCTTGCCCTTTTTCCCAAATCTCATAACACCCTTCATCGGCGAAACTTTAAGAAACACCCGGTCACCTACCATAAACACCAAATCTCTCCTCCTCCGATCCGCATAAGATATCTGTCGACTCTGAGTTGTGCGGAGCCGATCCTGAATGATTCGGACCTTATCTAAGGTCTGCTGAACTAGATCCAGACCCAACACCTTCACCTCTCTAGGTTCAAACCAATCAATTGGAGAACGACATCGGCGGCCATATAATGCCTCAAACGGAGCCATCCGGATAGAAGACTTATAATTGTTATTATAGGCAAATTCCGCCAAAGGCAAATAACTGTCCCAATGGCCTCCAAAGTCAATAGCAGAAGCCCTCAGCAAATCCTTAAGAATCTGGATGGTCCTCTCGGACTGACCATCAGTCTGAGGATGAAAATGCGGTGCTAAGATCCACTCGGGTACCCAGCTCTTTCTCAAATGATCTCCAGAACTGAGCTGTGAACTGAGTACCGTGATCTGATATAATATAGACTGGAGCACCATGCAATCTCACAATCTGCTCAATAAAGATACGAGCTAAGCGCTCTGATGAATAAGTAGTCCTCACGGGGATGAAATGAGCTGACTTGGTGAGATGATCCACCACTACCCATACTGAATCATGCTTGCCCAAGGTCAAAGGCAATCCAACCACAAAGTCCATAGTAATCATGCTCCTATTTTCATTCCGGAATCGGCATGGACTGAGTCACCCCGGCTGGTCTTCTATGCTCATACTTTACCTGCTGACAATTTAAGCACCGAGGACATATGATCAATAACATCTCTCTTCATTCACTTCCATCAATATAACTCCCGAAGATTTTGATACATCTTCGTAATACCAGGATGAATAGAATACCGAGAACTGTGTGCCTCTGCCAATATCAGCTGCCTCAACTCCCCAACATTCGAACACACAACCGACCGTTGAGCCGCAGTACACCATCATCTCCAATCATAAATGAGGTCACTCCCCCACTTAAAACTCTATCTCGAATATCACGCAAATATGAATCATCAAATTGCTTTTCCTTGATCTGGGAAGCTAGGGATGACTGAGTCCCTATATAAGCAAAAACTCGGTCTGGCACAGAATCATCAAATCGCACTCCACTAATGGACAAGGCCTGCAACTCCTCGAGCTAGTGGTCTCATATCAACATCAAGATAGGCAAGGCTACCCATAGACTTCCTGCTCAGAGCATCAGCCACAACATTAGCTTTCTCGGGATGATACCGAATAGCGATGTCATAATCCTTAAGCAACTCCAACCATCGGCGCTGTCTCCCGTTCAAGTCCTTCTAGTGAAGAGATACTAGAGACTCTTATGATCAGTGAAAATCTCACAAGGCTCACCATATAAATAATGCCTCCACAACTTCAATGCAAATACCACCGCCAATAACTCTAGATCGTGACAGGGTAGTTATTCTCATGCACTTTCAGTTGTCTCGAGGCTTCCCAAGCCTGCCGAGTTCCAACGTGGAGACGTCTGAAGTAGTGGCAGCACTCAAAGACATGGGAGAGAAGGTCAAATGGCCAAAAGACATGAAGACCGACCCAAGCAAGTGAAACCAAGACTTGTGGTGCGATTTCCATCGTGACCATGGCCATACCACCGAAGACTGCAAAGCCCTTATGTATGAAGTTGCTCATTTGATGAAACAGGGATTCTTGAATGAGTTCCTGACCGAGAAGGGAAAGCAGACTCATGCGAAGGCACAGCAGAACAACCTGGCCCTCCACGAGCATCCTCTCTAAGGAGAACTGTTAATGTTATTTTAGGTAGGATCGAGGTGGACTCCGTTACTTTTACAGCAAAGAAGTATGCAAAGGTCTCCATCACAAACAACAAGCACCCACGATCAGAAGAAGTAATCACATTTGAGGACTCTGATGCAAATGGCTCGCAATTCCCACATGCTGATGCGTTAGTCATAACATTACACGTGGCGGAGTTCGACGTCAAGAGAGTACTCATTGATGTGGGCAGCTCCGCGAACATTATCCAATCGCGGGTTGTTAGAGAGATGCAGCTGTCAGACAAGATCGTGCCCATATCTCGAGTTCTATCCGGCTTCAATAACTCAAGCAAGAAGACTCTCGGGGAGATTACCCTGACGACTCTTGCTAAAGGGGTAGCAAAGGAAACAACTTTCCATGTTGTCGACGCGGATCTAGCCTACAACATCATTTTGGGTAGACCTTGGATCCACGACATGCAAGTTGTTCCTTCTACTTATCATCAAGTATTGAAGTTCCCATCCGAATGGGGAGTACGTGAGGTTCGAGGAGAGCAACGCTCTGCCCGAGACTGTTATTCTGTGGCTCTCAAACTGCCCGAAGAGAACAAATAGCAATTACAGCGACCAGGGCCAGACATACCACCTGAAGAGGCTAAGTACGAGGTCCCGGAATTCATTACGAAGATGGATGAAAGAGAAAAACTACATGCCAACCGTAGAAGCTTTGGAACCCGAAGAACTGTTCGCCGACAAGCCAGAGCGGAAGGTGTATCTAGGGACCGAGCTGAGCGAGCGCCTACGAGGGGATATCCTCTAGTTCCTCAAGGAACGGCATACAACATTCGCCTGGTCTCACGCAGATATGACAGGTATTTCTCTTGACATCATTACTCACAGGTTGAACGTAGATCCGTATCACCGCCCCGGTGAACCAAAAGACGCGCTAGCAAGGAGCCTTTCGGAACCAGGTCATCAATGACGAGGTTGACCGGTTGCTGAAAATCGGTTCAGTACGTGAAGTCAAGTATCCCGACTGGCTAGCCAATGTGGTTGTCGTACCCAAAAAGAACGGAAAATGGCGAGTCTGCATTGAATTCACGGATCTAAACAAAGCCTGCCCGAAGGATTCATATTCTCTCCCCAAGATAGATCAACTGATCGACGCAACGGCCGGACACGAGGTGCTAACCTTCCTCGACGCGTATTCCGGATATAACCAGATATTGATGGATCCTGAAGACCAGGAGAAGACGGCGTTCATAACCTGTCGAGGTACGTACTGTTATAAAGTTATGCCATTTGGGTTGACAAATGCAGGTGCAACCTATCATCGTCTAGTCAATCAAATGTTCCATGACCATATCGGAAAGACTATAGAAGTGTACATCGATGACATGCTGATCAAATCCAAACGAGCAGAAGACCATCTGGCACATCTGAAAGAAGCTTTCCGAATCTTGGATCAGTATAACATGAAGCTGAATCCAGAGAAATGCGCTTTCAGAGTCGGATCGGGGAAGTTTCTGGGATTCATTGTTTTCTCAGCGTGGAATCGAAGTCAATCCCGCTCAGATTAAAGCCATTGAATCAATCCCAGATGTACTTCACAACAGGAAAGATGTCATGAAACTGACGGGGAGAGTGGCAGCTCTACGCAGATTCATTTCCCGATCATCTGACCGTTGCAAGAGTTTCTTCGATGTCTTAAAGCAGATCAAGGAGTTCGAATGGACTCCTGAATGCCAGTAAGCATTGAAGGATTTTAAAAAGTATCTGTCCAATCCACCATTGCTCTCCACGCCTCATGAGGGTGAACAGTTGCTGATTTATTTGGCAGTCTTAGAATCATCGGTAAGCGCTGTACTAGTTCGGGAAGAAAAAGGTAAACAACTTCCTATCTACTACAGTAGCAAAGCTCTAATTGATTCAGAAACACGCTATCAACCTTTAGAAAAATTGGCATTAGCACTAGTAACTGCTGCTCGTAAGTTACGCCCTTATTTTCAAAGTCATTTGATAGCTGTGGTTACAACCTTTCCTTTGCGAAATGTTCTACACAAACCTGAATTCTCAGGAAGACTGGTAAAATGGGCTATAGAATTATCTGAATTTGATATCATCTATTAGCCTAGAGTAGCAATAAAGTCGCAAGTCCTAGCAGACTTCGTGGCAGACTTCAGCACTAACATATACCCTGAAGCAGAAAGGGTAGCTATTCTTTATGCAGGGCAAGCTCCTGGCACATGGACCTTTCACACAGACGGCTCCTCGAGCTTCAAAGGGTCCGGCCTTGGATTGGTCCTCGTCGCTCCATCCGGTGAAATGGTAAGGCAGACTATTAAGTGCCCATTCATTACTAACAATGAGGCCGAATATGAGGCCGTTATTACAGGATTAGAACTAGCCCGAAGTTATGGAGCAACCATCGTCAAGCTAAAAAGCGACTCTCAGCTCGTGGTCAATCAAATCAATAGAGGTTTCCATCGCACGAGAATCCAGGATGCAAGTGTAGCTCGCCCGAGTGAAAGAGCTCCTAGCACAGTTTCGCGAATGGGAAGCAGTCCAGATTCCACGGGAAGAGAACCATGAAGCTGATGCTCTTGCAAACATGGGATCATTGGCAGAGATAGGGGCAGCCAGCTCCTTCAGCTGTTGTTCAACTTCTCTACATGACCATGGATAGAGAAAAGTTCGAAGTCAACACCATCAACGCTACTTGGGACTGGCGGAATGAGATAACAAATTATCTTATCCATGGAACTCTACCTGCAGATACAAAAGCTGCACGCAAACTCCGAGTAAAAGCTGCCCGATATACAATTCTCAACGGCGAGCTTTACCGGAAGATGTTCGCAGGACCTCTCGCAAAATGCCTTGGACCTAATCAGATCAATTATGTGATGAGAGAAGTCCACGAAGGCTGTTGCGGAAATCATTCCGGGGGCAAGACATTAACCCGGAAGCTGATTCGTGCAGGTTATTACTGGGACAAAATGGAGAAGGATACGAACGAATTTGTCAAGAAATATGACAAATGCCAGAGGTTCGCCCACCTTCTCCATCAGCCAGCATCTACATTCAATAATCTCCCCGTGGCCCTTCATGAAATGGGGGATGGACATCGTTGGTCCTCTCCCACAACACCAAGGGGGATGCGCTTCTTATTGATCATCACCGACTACTTCACAAAGTGGGTCGAAACGGCAGCATATTCAAGGATACGACAAACGGAAGTCGTCGACTTCCTCTGGCGTTTTGTAGTATGTCGCTTTGGAGCACCTAAGGAAATAGTCATGGACAACGGCCCGTAATTCATCGGCCAAAAAGTGACTAGGTTCCTCGACGATCTGCACATCAAGAGGATCACTTCCTCTCCATATCATCCTGTTGCTAATGGACAGGCAGAGTCTACCAACAAAATCATCGTTGAGTCCCTTAAAAAACGCCTCGAACAGGCAAAGGGATGTTGCGTAGAAGAGCTACCCGGAGTACTATGGGCCTATCGCACAACAATAAAAATGAGTATCGGAGAAACTCCTTACTCATTAGTATATGGTGCAGACGCTCTAATCCCAGTTGAAATCGGAGAGCCCAGCCTGCGATATGCACATGCCACTGAGGAATCAAACTCAGTCAACCTATCCGAAGAGCTGGACCTCCTCGAAGAACGCAGAGAACTAGCTCTTGTACGAGTAGTCGCTCAAAAAGAACGAATCGAGCAATACTACAATCGGGGACTGCGCGTACGAAGTTTCCAAGTCGGGGACTTTGTACTCAGAAAAGTCTCCTAGAGCACACAAGAAACAAATTCAGGGAAGCTTGGTCCTAATTGGGAAGGCCCCTACAAAGTAATTGCTTCAGTCGGCAAGGGATCTTATCGTTTGGCCCGACCAGACAGCTCCACTGTCCCGAACAGTTGGAATGTGGTTCACCTCAAAAGGTATCACTTTTAAGTGGTAAAACGGTCAGTTATCCTACAATCACCCTTTTATCTTTACAAAATTTCTTACTTTTATTATATATTTTCTCTAAATGGTACTAACGACCCTAAACAAGGTCAGATCCATTTAGCTCAACTGGTAGAGCTCGAAGTTCTTCAACTTCGCGGCTGTGGGTTTCGAATCCCACAACGGACACACTCCTTGTTTGGTTATATGTGTTCTATATGCAACTCATCGAAAAACTCTTTTCATGTTCTCACTTTACGTGCTCCAGCATAAAAACAAGGAGGGTGGTGAGAGGCCCCTGTAGGCCAGATAAGACCTTCATAAAGGCAAAAGACCTTACCATAAGGCGAAATTTTAAGTTTTTCAAAAACTTTTACGTGACAAGACTTCCACGGCACATAAGAGGAGTCATTCACAAGACAAAAACTTTTACATGATAAGACTTCCACGGCAAATAAGAGGAGTCATTCACAGAACAAAAACCTTTATGTGACAAGGCTTCCACGAAAATAAGAGAAGTCGTTCACAAAGCCAACGACTCGGCCAGAGCCAATCTACAAAGCCATGCAACAACTTTCAACTATCAAAACGATAAGTAAAGTTATACGCACAGAGCAATGATTCGGCCAATACTCTAAACGACCACGATTCGGTCAGACTACATACAACTTATGACCTCTTCCTAACGAAAGGCTAAGTTAAAAACATTCGGGCAAACTCTTGGAGATACGAACTTAATAAAGTTCAAACTTCAGAAAGCTCCCAATCACAAGGTACGAAAGCCACAACACATGCAAACAAAAAGATCAAGAAGTTCAAACTAAATATAGTCACTGAACAGATCTAAGTAGCATATATACACTATACTGTAAATTGATAAAATGCCGAAAACGGCTGACAGAAATTTGCAGAGTGTTCAAAGGCCAAATGAAACCGGCCATTCAAAGGACCAGAAAGTCTTTGCTAGACTTCTGTCCACCAACAAACAAGTCCGGCTCTCGCCAGACAATAAAAAAAAGTACATCAATAACAGATTGAGAAAAGGGCATTAACATTTAGGGCTACGACTAGAACTCGACACACCAGCTCCATCAGTCCTGCCGTCGTCCCCTGAATTCTCACTGTCATCTTCGTCTTCATCATCATCGTCACCTTCAGACTCCTCAGGAGAGAGACCCAATGCTTGTTTTATTCTTCGAACAGCGTTCTTTGTTGTCTGCAGCATCTCCCCGACATTAACTTGTCTAGCCTGAATCTGCACGAGCAATGTAAGCTTGGCCTCAAGAGCAGCAAGCTTGGTTTTGATTTCAGACTGATCACGCAGGTTTTCCAAGTCCTTGGTTAATGCTGTCTGAGCACTCATTAATTGAGCGACATGATCCTTGGCAGCCTGGAGATCATCCCTGGCTTTAACAGATCCTTTTAGCTCTCTGCAGATCCATCTCAAGGGATGCACGATCTTCGATAGCACCGTTCAAATAATTTTGACAATCTTCAAGCAGTCTCTCTAAACCCTGGGCAGAGCGTGCGAACCCTTCTCTCTCTTCGAGAAGAAGGTCCTTCTCCCTGGTGAGTACGGTGATTTGCTCAACACGTTCATTATTGACATCAGTCAACCGGTTAACCTCACCACTAAGGAGACCATACTGCTCTATCAGAGTCTTGTTCTCCTTCAGAGCTTCCAGCAACTCTTTCTTTATTTCAACTACTTGATCGACGTTATTAAGCCTGGAGCGAAACATGAGCTCAGCAGCCAGCATACTCGACTGAAAAAGCAAAGTGAGTCAAAGTTAGAAGTCTGAGGCTAAAGTTATTCCCGAAACAAAGCGGAAAATAATTACCCGGGCAGAGTCAGAAGCGATCTGGAAGGCTAACTCCTTATCGCTCAGCTCCCTCAGCACCCATTCTTCACGGGGACCGATGAGCGAGGAGACCACCTTAGCCAAGCTGCGTGGCCTAGTTATGAAGTTAACATCAGGGGCAAGTTTCAAAGTGTGCTTCCTCTCGCAGAACTTGGGTTCCAAAGCCTGCTCAGAGGGATAATTTGGCCCAAACATGTAACGCACCCCCCTGATATCACTCAACTCTGTCCGGCTACCAATGACTGACCGCCAAAACGAATCGTGATGAGGAAAGGTTAGAGTCACCTTCCACTCCAGGATTTATTGTCTCACATTCACGAAGACCAACGGAGTCGCTCCCTCAGTAGCCACATTCTCCAGGTCCTCGAAACGAAAAACACGAGGACCCTGGCTACCCTCTTGGGAAGCTTCTTCTCTTACTTCTTCTTTCACCTCTTCTTCTTCTTCTTCACCTACTTTTCTCTTCCCCTTGTCTACACGAGAAGGACCTGCCTCTGCCCTGTCATCAACTCGGGGACTCCTCTGCGGAGTACGGACAGCGACCTCCTCGGCCCTTCTTCTGTCACTACGAAGATGAGGCCTTCGCCTAAGAGGAACATCAACTTCGGCCTCAGTGTCCGAAAGATCGATAACCTCCTTGGCTATACCCTCTCCCCGTACAGACTCGGGGACTCCAGCAGCAGCATCGGCATTCTCTTCTACGGGCTCCGGTACACCGGCCCTAGAAGAAGGATCACCACCAACCGACGAGGTTTACCCGGCAGCCACGGAAGTCTTACGAGCAGAATTCTTCAGTGCTCCGCCCTCCGCCTTGGATCCTCTCTTCCTCTTCAGGGAGCCCAGTCCACCGAACAGGAGTTCTTCGCCCCCCCTCCCTGCTGCGCAGAGCACCCACTGAAGCTAGTATAGCCTCAGCTTCAGCTTCTAGGTCAGCAACAGGCTCGGAAGGCCCATCTTGGCGAGAGCAGGTAAGAAATCTCCCGAAGTGTCCAAACCTATAAAAAGGTGAAACCGCCAGATATGAGGAAGTTTCAAAGAAGAAGAACGATCATGAAAGCAGAGATATTCTCACCATGATTTTGTACAATCAAACTCTTCTGAGCGGCAAAATACGCCCACTTTCTCTTCTCAGGAGTAAACTCCTTCAAATTGGCTCAACCCACGCGTCAAATCTTCAACAGAAATTAGTCCGTCGTAGGGTTGCTTGGCCGCTACAAAAATTGAACAGAGTTAGAAGATGAGAAGAAGAAAGAACACAAAGAACTTCAAAAAATACTCGGGGACTTACGCTTTTATTCAAGACTTCTGGAAGATAAGCCTTGTCGTCAAAAGTTAAGGCCGAAGAGCGCACAAACAGATACTGGTGCACCCCAGCCTCGATCACCAGTATCCTCAGAACTGCGCACTAAGCCTTTGCTTCCGCGCATTTTGGCATTTACATAGCCGTCCTTAAAAATTTGTATACTGTACAAAGAAATAAATGCTCATAGCCAAAAGATTGATCAGTTCCTGCCGCGAACCAATCCAAAAGAGTAACTATTCTATATATACTGGGGCTCAGTTGCCCCGGACAGAGGAGGTACTCCCTGCAGAGCCTCTCCAACACAGGGTGCAGGGGTAATGTACATCCCACTGTGAAAGGGTAGGAGCACATGGCTGTCCACCCAGCCCTATGGGAAGTAATATTCTCCTCTTTGGGAGACCGGCAAGAGGGGAACCTCATCGCCCCAGTGGCAGTCCGTCCTCACTCGTGGGATCACCTCTTTCGTGATCCAAGATTTAAACCTATATGCCGGCCAGTTGCGCGTATCTCCCTCTCTATTATGGAAGGACTTAATGTTACAATCCGCCTCAAGTTCACCCCATTTCTTGGGGATTATTTCTGCAGCAGTAGCTTGAGTAGCCCGGGGCCTGGGAGTGGCCGCTGAAGAATTACCAGCAACATCAATGCTCTAATTTTTCCTAGATCTTGAAGTCATGGTTGCAGAGAAAATATGAAGTTATCAAGAAGAATTCAAAGCTAGTTCAAAGTATTTTCAAAGAACAACGGAGAAGAAATAAAGGCAAGTAAAAGGTTTCTCATCAGGCAAACCCCTATTTATAGAGTGAAAATTCAGCCCCACAAACTTCCTTCGAGACACGTGGAGGCCATCAGAGAAACCTCGATCAGATCTGGCCGTCGAGGGAAAGATTAGAGGTCATCAAAACTTTATAGCATCATCATTATTCTGAAGAGTAGCGATCACCTCGCAATCAACAGACGACGTGTGCATGTGACTGAAGCGGTTAAATCATTACTTTTACCCTTGGGGCACGCAATAGTCACTTCAGAATGGCCTGCAGTTCCGCAGACGTGCCAGCTGCAGTTACTTTTTTATACGGCGCATTTAATACGCACGTCATAAGGGCTTGTCACTTAGCTGATAAGGCTCATACGTCATCAAGATACATCACACGGAGACAAAAATTTGCAAGAAATTCCCGCCAAAATTCATATCCACTCCTCGAACAGATACTCTGCTCGAGAAGTGCGGGGACTATCTGTATTGGATAAAAGCTAACTGGACTTGGAAAGGTGATACGTGTCTTCCACGTGGCACGAGCAGACATTTCAACGGACAGACATCCAACAGACAGACATTCATCACGAGCAGACCAAAAGGAGTTATGAAACACTTCAACAGTCAACACGATCTAAATGAGCAGTTATTAACATGATCATCCACGATCAATCTATTAATGGTTATTAAGGCAATCATTACAATCCAGCGGTTATGACTCCAACGGATATGTGACCAGCAGTTACTTATCCAGACGGATCCACGCCCAGCGGTTACAAAATCCCAACGGGTGCCTACCAGGCTTATAAATAGCATTCGCCTTAATCGATTGTACAACAACTTTACTTCCTGTCTACAATATCAATAAAAATACTCTCTCGCCCTTGCTCAAATACTCTCTTTGCTCATATTTTGATTACTACTTTAGTTCTTTGATCGTCTGAAGCGCGACTGGTATCGAAGAACTCTCTCCGAAGACGAGCAATATGATACGGTTACTTCTCCTTGTTTCTGTTTATGCTTTGTTTTTATTAGTTGATACTTGCATCTTGTTCTCGTATTATCATCTTAGCTCACCGTATAAACTCTTAATCTCAACTATTGACCGTGACTCTGCAAGTACAAATTTAATTGTTAATTGGCCTAAAATCGGATCTAGGTTAAACAAATATAAAAATAATTTTTTTTCCATTGGTGCTTACAAACCAACTATGGACAACTCTATAAAAGAAGCTCTATTCCAGATTCTTTCTTCTAAATTTTTCAAGGAGTATCACTTTTTTAGCTTTGGTTCTATTGCATAAAGAACATACTAATAATTTGGCAAACTTCATGAAAATTATTATTCTTTCTCTATTATTTTTTTTTCCCGTTAGTTTAAGATCGTTTTGGTTTAGGGTCATGTATTAGATGTTAATTAATTAAATATTCGTTATGAAAAAATTATACATATTATTGTTATGTGTACTACTATACTACAGAGATAAGCATCTTATAATTAGAGAATGATCTATACATTTATGTATACCCTATTCCGAGGAATAAAATGTTATATCTGTATACATAAGTTTTAGAAATATTAATAGGTTTTATAGTCTATATATAGAAATACCGAAACTGTATATGTGGACTAAACATATATTGATTTTATGCTACTTTTATTTTTTCAATCATTTTTGCTAATGTTTTAATGGTTTTGTAGGAGGTATTGTATTGTTTTAAGATCATGGTTCTTGTAGAATATATTCAATAAGGTAGTATATTGTACTAAAATCACTCTTTATCGTATTAATAATGGACTATTGATATACGTGCGACACACGTATATAGTGCTTAAAATAAGTCAAAAGTGAGAAGTTAAGAAATTCTATCTTCTCAAAGTGGTTTATAAACAACTTATGACTTATAAGCTACTTATAATAAGCTCGCCCAAATGGGCTCTATATATATAGGCCAAATACTTATTTGTAAGCTCACATATTACATGTTGAACACCCTTGAAACATGAGAGAGGCTTAGTGTAGCGGCCAAGTGTGCTATGAGGGAGCTAGAGTGCCCAGGTTTGAATCTCGTGACAAAATTTATTCCTGACCTTTAAAGTTTGAACACACTTTCAAGGGAAGTCCTTATCGTTATATCTTCTCCTTTATCTTCAAATATTAGAATATATACATTATATTTATTTATTTAATAAGACATGAATTTAGAGCGTTAACTCAAATGAATTATTTAGTTCTCAGTTTCTTTTGGAGCTATGGCTTTAACTTGTGTACGTGGAAACATAGAATGAAATCCAAACAGTGCATAACCAGCTCTCCTTCTTAACTTATAAGCCCCATGAAGTTTGGCTAAATCAATCTAATTAAGGAAATAATTAACAGTCAAGTCACAACACTCCATCCCCATGAGTAATTGAGAAGAACTCCATGTTATTAACATTCTTGATCCAGTTCTTGTTCACATTTGTAGACGTATCCCTAGTGATATGAATCAAACTACGCGGAAGTAAGATAAAGGAACAGAAGCGATAAAGTAAACACAAAAACGAGAAAATAGGGATGGGGAAAGACAGAAATAGAAGAAAGAAAGGATATTCGATTCAAACACGATTGAATATCCAAAAGAGAGAAAGAAACTTGAACCTATCGAGGATCCATACTAGGATGACATCCACTCGGTTCCAAGTAAAGGAGTTCCTGAAGCCTCGGGCTTTCACAAGATAGGCTCGGCCTAATCTATCTCTATCCTCAATCCAAAAACTAACTAATGAAATGAAATGAAATGCTAAGGGAGGCTTATATAGTTTTCCCATATATGAGTGTAAAATGACTAAAAAGCCCCTAAGCTTAATAAATAGACAAAATGTCCCTGAAGCTAATTTTGGAATGCTGCTGATCAATCCTTCATCGCGATCGCGCATGGTAGGGACGCGATCGCGCAGAGTACTTTGAGGATCCATCACGATCGCGTGACACACTTCGCGATCGCGCAGTGTATTGCTTTTCCAGACTTCCAGCAAGCCCGCAACTTGGTTTTTTGGCCTTCTTTGACTTGAATCCTAGTTTCCAAGCTCTCTTTAAAGCGTTCTAAGTCCCGCATGTTGAGCGTAAGCTTCCCACGGCTTTGAATACCAATTCGGATTGTATCATTCTCTCCTTCTTAAAAGGATTTCGTCCTCGAAATCAAGCCAACAAGACCTACAAGCAAGGCAAAGACAAACAAACTTCCTACTCCAAGAGTAGGTTAGTGCCCAAGAGTGTGGAAAACACACTCTTATGATAGAGCCAAGCATCAATAACAAGTAAAAAACTTATGTCTCGAAAGGAAACAACAAGTACTTGACTCCAAAGAAAGGTGTATCCAACACAAAAACAAGCAAAGAGATCAAAAGGGCATAAAACATGTAGGATTTAGCAATCAAATCTCTTACGAGCCCTACACTCATGACCGACATACCAAGCCTTCATTGCATTTTTATCACAAGGTGAAACCATGGCTTTGGCATGCTTAACACTCAAGGTGTGATCAACATAGGGAATGGAACACTCAACTAGTTCAAGCAACGAATACCATCAAAGACTCCACTCCCCTTCTTAAGAGCACTCTCACACACACCAAGAGATAGCTTCTCACCTCCCAAACCACCCCCAAGACAATCCGCCTCACTAGACAAGCTCTCAAGGGAGGTCTCAAACAATGGATTATGTCTAGTGAGGTCTTAAACAATGGATTATCTATAGATTTAAGCTTTCCATACCATGGAGGTTCAAGCTCACACTCTCCTCTAGTTGAATGCACATTACCACCTCTTTCAAAATCCCCTTCAAACATAGGGTTAGTGAAGACAAGTTCACCACCCATCAAAGGTGAGACATCCAAACTAGAATCATCATCCACACTTGAGGAGCCATCGGATACAATTCGATCCATCTCTTCCACTAGGGACTCCCCAAGGTCACCATCAACCTCACTACAACACATAGATCCACCATAGGCAATAACATCCATCAGGGTATGATCATACAACTCATCTTCCCCTTGATCAAAGATTGGTGGTGTGTCATAACAAGGGTCACAAGCAAGGTCAACTACAACATCTTCACTAAAGAGATGTTCAATGAAAACCGAGCTCACATCATGATGTGGCTTAACCTTCTCAACTAATGGTTCACTATCACACACAAGTTGACACACCGACTCTACACTAGTTGCAAACACATTGTAATCACACAATTCATCAACTAGTATAGATTTTCACCAACACTATCACATGACAAGGAAGTAACATGTTCAAGGGAAGAACTTTCACATACCTTTAAGTGGCCATCTTTCTCACTCAATGCACTTGAAGTGACATGAATTGTTACTTCAAGTTGAAGCTCACATTGAAGACCTTCTTCACCTTGTACTTTCATTTTGGAACATGATTGAGGCTCCATTGGTTTGCCTCCAAAAGTACCTACACAAGAACTCACACGAGTAGAAGAAAAAGATAAAGGGTTAGAATAAGGGGTGTCCTCACTCTCAATGATTCTTTTTCTCTCTTTCTTTTCCATCATTTTCTTTTCAAGGTCGGGTGTAGATTCGGGTGGTGACATCCCACTCACATCACTCAACACTTCCTCTCTTTTTTCCACTCGAGGAATGTCACCGGTCACTCCCTTACTCCTCTCAATCTTTTGTCTCTCAAATTTGGGTGAATTGGGACGAGGCCTAAGAATACCCATAGCCGGAGTAGGTGGACTTTTAACATCAACCCGGAATCTAGGACTTAGAGACTCATCACTTGAAGTCTTCCTCTTCCTTGTCGGTGAACCACTTGACTTTGAAACTTGTGGATTCGTGTTCACCTTGTTGACACTTTTCAACTCCTTTCTAGCACTTGCCTTTCTTCCTTTTTCTAGCATTCCAAAATAAAATTCTTTGACTTTCATTGGAGGGATGGCACCAAGAACAAACTTTTGGTCCCGTAAAATGAGAGCATGTCTTCCCAACTTCTCACTATACTTGGAATTCCTAACAATCTTCCATGGTTCTCCCAACAACAAGTGACAACCTTTTATGGGCATCACATCACATAGTACTTCATCATGATAATTGCCAATTTTGAACTTTACCCACACTTGTTATGTAATATCCACAAACCCATCTCCATTCAACCAAGGACACCTATAGGGGAAGGGATGACTACAAGTTTTCAACTTTAATTGCTCAACCATTGAAACACTTGCAACATTAATATGACTCTTATAATCAATGATCATGGCACAACCAAGCCTTCCAACCTTACAAATTATGTGGAAGAAGTTCTTTCTTTCTTCCAAAAATTGCTCCACATAAACTTCATCACACTCACGGTTGTTTACAAAATGATTCAGTCTAAACATGGTTCTCAAAGCATTGTTAGTCCGAGACAAATCATTTGTGTACATGTAGCACCTTTTCCCACGCTAGGACTCAAGTTGCCTTCACATAAGAATTAGAGACATTAAACCTTTTAGCACAATTAGAAGATGTAGACTCTCTTTTTCTCATGGGGTATTACCACTTCTCCTCAAGCCGATAGAAAGACCACTACTACTCTCTTATTTATTTTTAGGAACACAAAGAGGCGATGCAAATGAACAATTTCTATAATAAGCTTCTTCATCAATTCTCTCTATGTCGCTATCTACATTTTCATGCTCATCACAAGAAGAGTAAGTAGGAACATTGTACCTTGAAGCGTCACTATCATCATCTCCAAGAGTAGAAGCATAGGAGTTTTCATGGTCACGTTCATCCTCATAAGCCTCATAGCCTCCATGAACTTCATGATCACCATAGTGACTCACTTCATCTTCATAAGAGCCATAGTTCCCCGAATCATCATAGTAACTCCCACCATCATCATAGGAACCATAGTTTCTACAATCATCGTAGCAATACCCATCATCACCATCATAGGAGCCATAGTCTCCATCATCTCCACACGAACTATACCCTCCACAATCATCATCCGACGCCATACCTATAACAAATAAGAGTAAAGGATCTCACAAGTTCACTCCCTCATGTGTATCGCTCAAGTAATGTTCACTCAATTTTCTTTCCACTCGTGTATACACTCAAGGTCTTTGGCTTTTATGACCACACTCTATTGTTCTCACCACCCTTAGCCTTTTTCCTCTCAATCCTAGCCTTATCCCCTTTATAGGAACCAAAATGAGAAGATCAACAACTAGCACGTCCAAATATAGGTTCGGAATGGAATTTATAAGATACCAAAGAACGAATAAGGACACACAAGCGAACTAGGAACAAAGGAAACAAGCAATGACACCAAAAGAGAGAAGTTACAAGAGGGTTTGGGTCTTATCAACTAAGGAAGTGACACAAGAAAGACTCGAATCGAATTGGCACTAAACGGATTCAAAATTGGATGGAATTTTATTTGTGATCTAGAAACTCACCATATTTGATGAATCAATTGGAGTTTTGATGATTGGAAACTGTTCGGAAGCTGTTGCGAATGTTCTGTCTCAAAACTGGAATTCTGAAAAATTGTTGTTCTTCGCTATCGCAAACAGGCGGGTGCGTTCGCGAAGAACAAAAAAATTCCAAGATTAATTTTTCACTTCTCTATCGCGCTCAACTCTTCGCGATCTTGAAGAGTAAAATTTTCTTCAGCGCGATTGCGCCCGGGCTTGCGCGATCGCGCAGGTCTGCTGCTGCTGAACCAGAATCCGATTTTGAACTTCAACTTTTCACTCGATTCAGCTTATTTTTGTAATCCAATGGTACCCAATTGTGTTTTCAACTAGTACAATCAATCCCCAATGATTTATATGAACACCCAATCCATAACAAATCCAAATGAAAAAAATTTCAATCAAATTCAAGGGTTTTTTCAAACTTTTGGAGTTTTTGATTTTTCAACTTTTGATTCTCAACACCAAATCACGTAACAAGGGTACCAAATCAACGGGTAAACATCATAGATAAATCCCCGATATCAAACAATCAGCGGGCCATCAATTCCAATCCACAATATGAATTTTTTGTATTTTCAACTTTTTCAATTTTTTTTTCCTTCTTTTCACAAGAACATAAACAAGAAACTAAGATAGAAACCAACCTAGGCACGAAGAATCAAGGATCAGGGGATCATAGAAATAAAACTCGAGCCTTGCTCTGATACCAAATGATATGAACCAAACTACGTGAAAGCAAGATAAAGGAACAGAAGCGATAAAGTAAACACAACAACGAGAAAATAGGGACGGGGAAGGACAGAAATAGAAGAAAGAAAGGATATTCGATTCAAACACGATTGAATATCCAAGAGAGAGAAAGAAACTAGAACCTATCGAGGATCCATACTAGGATGACATCCACTCGGTTCCAAATAAGGAGTCCGTGAAGCCTCGGACTTTCACAAGATAGGCTCGGCCTAATCTATCTCTATCCTCAATTCAAAAACTAACTAATGAAATGAAATGCTAAGGGAGGCTTATATAGTTTTCCCATACATGAGTGTAAAATGGCTAAAAAGCCCCTAAGCCTAATAAATGGACAAAAATTCCCCTGAAGCTAATTCTGGAACGCTGTCGATAAATCCTTCATCGCGATCGCGCATGGTAGGGACGCGATCGCGCAGAGTACTTTGAGGATCCATCGCGATCGCGTGACACACTTCGCGATCGCGCAGTGTATTGCTTTTTCAGACTTCCAGCAAGCTTGCAACTTGGTTTTTTGGCCTTCTTTGACTTGAATCCTGGTTTCCAAGCTCTCTTTAAAGCGTTCTAAGTCCTGCATGTTGAGCGTAAGCTTCCCACGGCTTTGGATATCAATCCAGATTGTATCACCTAGCCATCATGATGGTGTGCAGAAACCACAACAAACAAAGCTTTATTTTTTCCTGCTTTTTGAATTTGCTCATTTTCACCAACTTTAATAGCGTATTCCCTCGCACATCACCCTTCTTACAAACCTTTATAAAATCTTCTCCATTCTTCAGTCCCTTCCTTCCTCTTCACTGTATCACGTGGCTTTCCACCACAATTCAGTTTAGTATTAGCATATATCTCTCAAGCCAAAGCAAATATACTTTCTATTTATAAAAAATAGCACATTTTATGTCTCTTTTTGGACCGTCTAATTTTTCATAAAAGAATGGACCAATTGTCCATAAAAACTCCATTGTTCATATATCTATACTATATTAATGGGTCACTTACAAAAATACCCATTAAATCTAAAATAATTACCCTTGTCACCCATTACTTTTGTATTTACAAACTATACCTATATAGTATTTACAATGCATACCCATTTACCATCTCTTTCACATTTTAAGGTAAGAATTAAGGAAATAATGAGCCTAAGCCTCTAAAAGATATAAACTTGTATTCCTTATCTACTTTTTTTTTCCTTAGTTCGTTCTTTCTTTATCATTCTGTTTTCTTTCTTTTTCCTCCATTTCTTTTATCTCTCATTTTCATCACTTTCTAATTTCATCGAATTATTTTCTTAAAAGATTTTTAATTTTATATAATTTGATTTCACGCACCTTTTTGCTCCATTTTTTTTCCTCATTGTTTTGCTATACCAATGAGCAAAGAAAATGATTAATTGATATAATGATATTTCTTCATGTTTTTATTACTTTTTTATCATCCACCACCACCTCCAAAGCCACCATATATCTCCTAAACCCCTCAGCCCACCCACCTACCCCTACTCCTACCCCAACGCCCTTACACCCTAATGCATTACCACCCACCCCACCCACCCTTATACTCACCTCCTACCACTCCTACAATCCCACCTCCTACCTTATCCCGCCACCTCCACACCTTTATTTTTAGATCGAAATATCATCCACCGCCATCTCCAACCTCCACCCCACCCCCACATCTTACTTCCAAACCCACCCCATTCACCTTTTGATACGACCCATACACCCCCAGCCCTACCCCTAGACCCTTGGCCCCCAAACATCACCCCACCCCAACCACCTACCCACCCGTACCTATTCCTCCAAACCTCATACCCACCCTACATCTGGCCCATCTACCCTATAGTCCATTTCTCCACCTTCTACCCAACCACCCTAAAACCCACCCTACCCCCTCCACCTTACCCTACCCTACCCTTACCTCCTACCTTCTACCCATACCTCAGGCCACAAAAAAACCCACCCCACCTACCTCCTACCAAACCCCATACATCCTACCCCCACCCTTTTACCCACCCACCCCAACTCCCACCTCCTACCCACCTTGCATCTGCCAATTCTACCCCTACCCCCACCACCCCTTCTACCTAAAACACCCAATCCCACCCTACCCCCACCTTGCATTCTTCCAATTCTACCCCCCTTACCCTACCTCCCACCATTCTACCCAAATACCCAACCCACCTCTCACATCCCTCCACCTTCCCTACTCCACCCCACCCACGTCCCAACCTCCTACCCGTCCACCATTACTCCGACCCCGAAATCCACCCCACCGCCACCTTTACACCCCACCTCCCTCCATCCTACCCCTACCCCCTACCCCAACCCTTCATCACCTGGCCTTGTCCACCCACACCCCCAGCCCCAAAACCCACCAACCCCTATCCAGCCTTCAACCCCCACACCCATGTACCCCACCTCTCCACTTTCCACCCAAAATGCCCCACCCTTCCCCTACGCATACAACTCCCACCTCCTACCCACCCCGTATACGCTTATCTAGCTCCACCCTCTTTGAGTATATTGTTTGAGCATCGTATTTTTCAAAAGAAAAATAATATTATATGCTATAAAATTATACAGTATACTCCAAGAGTATACAAAGAGTATACAATACTTCAAGAGTATACAGTACTCCAAGGGTATATAGTAATAACAAAAAACTGGATTATACTATTTCAAAAAATAGCATTCTTCAAACGAAAAATAACGTTGTATACTGTAAAAATATACACAATACTCTAAAGGTATATAGTTATAACAAAAAACTTGTAGTACGTTGTTTCCAATGCATATCACTCCAAGGGTATACAGTGATAATAAAAAGTTGGCGATTTTAAAATATAAAAACGACATTGTATATTGTAAAAGTATACATTATACTCTAAATGTATATATTGATAATAAAAGAATTGAAACATATTATTTCAAAGAATAGCATATTTCAAAGGTAAAAATAGCATGAAATACTATAAAAGTATACGGTATACTCCAAGTATATATAGTGATAACAAAAATTAAAGTATATTATTTCAAAATATAGCATTTTTTAAAGAAAAAATAACACTATATATTGCAAAAGTATATATTGTACTCTAAAGGTATACCGTCATAACAAAAAATTGGAGTGGTCTCAAAGCATAGCATTCTTTAATGGTAAAAATAGCATTGTATACTATAAAAATATACAGTATACTCAAAGGATATATAGTATACTTCAAAGGTATATAGTGATAACAACAAATTTGTACATACTATTTCAAAACATACATTATTTAAAGAATAAAAAATACTATATACTGTAAAAGTATATATTATACTCTAAAAGTATGCAGTGATAACAAAAATTTGGAGTATACTATTTCAAAGCATAGCATTCTTCAAAGATAAAAATAGCATTACCTACTATAAAAATATATAGTATACTCAAAGTGTATACATTATACTCCAAGGATATACAGTAATAAGGAAAAATTGGTGTATACTATTTCAAAAAATACATTATTTAAAAAAACAAACAACATTATATACCTTAAACAGTATATATCATACTCTAAAGGTATATAGTCATAGCAAAAATTTAGAGTATATTGTTTCAAAGCATAGAATTCTTAAAAGGTAAAATAACATTGTATACTATAAAAGTATACAGTACATTCAAAGGGTATATACTATATAGTATACTCCAAGGGTATATAGTGAAAACAAAAAATTGGCGTGTACTATTTCCAAACATACATTATTTAAAGAAAAAATAACACTATATACTGTAAAATTATACAATATACTCTAAAGCGATAATAGAAAAATTGGAGTATATTGTTTTAAAGCATGAAAATTTTAAAGGAAAAGATAGCATTTTATACTCAAGGGTATACTAAAAAGGTATACTATGTTTAGGAGGGGTGGTGGTACAATTATATTGTTGTATACATTTATGGTATACTCTCTCTTTTATTATATATCTTTATGCTGTACTTGTATCCAAAACTGCACATGCGTAAATTGGGAGGGAGGATGGGGCCCACATATGCAATGTATACCTTTATAGTGTACTCTTTTTTTTACTGTATACACTTATGGTATTTTATATTCAAAACTAGTGTCGTAAATTAGGTGTGGTGGTGGTACAGTTACACTATATACCTTTATGGAATACTTTTTTTTAATGTATACATTTATGGTATAATCCTATCCAAAACACCACACATAAATTAAAAGGGGTACATTTACACGCTATACTTTTATAATATACTCTCTTATCCACTATATACCTTTATGGTATATATCTATTCAGAACTAGTGGCGTAAATTAGGTTTGGTTGTGGTACAGTTACATTGTACACCTTTATGATATACTCTCTTTTTTGCTGTATACCTTTATGGTATACTTCTATCCAAAATTTCACAAATTGGGGGAAGAGGAGAGGGGGGTGAGAGGGGGTACATTTATATTATATACCTTTATAGTATACTCTCTTTTCTACTGTATACATTTATGTATACTTCTATGCAAAAGTAGTGGCGTAGATTATATACTACGACAATATACTGTTTCATAGTATACAATTGAAGTATTGTAGTAAACTGTATACTATAGTAGTATACTATTATAGTTTACTGTAGCGGTATACTATTGTAGTATACAATTGAAGTATAAGTGTAGTAAACCGTATACTATAGTAGTATATTGTTACCGTAAACGGTAACAATATACTATTGCAGTATATAGTTAATGCAATTTTTTCTTTGATTTTCAGCTCATGAAATCAATCTCAATCACCTCGAATCGGCTCCAAAGCATGAACTTTTCAAAGATCCTAGAGATAATATCTTGCAACACCAAGTTGAATCAATCAACAATGTTTAACCTAGATCCGATTTTAGGCCAATTAACAATTAAATTTGTATTTGCGGAGTCACGATCAATAGTTTAGATTGAGAGTTTAACCAAATTAGATATAGAATTGCACTGATTACTAGATTATTAATATGTGCACGGTTTCTAATGACAACAATCGATGATATGGAAATAGTAACAATTAATCGAATATAAATAAGATTAAAGCGTGAATTAAGTAGACAGGAGGAACCGTATCGGATCACTTGATCCCGGTGAGGATTCCTCGTCACTGGTCGTACTTGAAGACTTGAGAGCAAAGCGTTTTACAAACGTAAGTGAAGAACAGTATTGAGCGAGAGTAAGAGAGAGTATTCTTATTGATACTGTAGACAAAGAGTAAATTGTGTGTTACAATGATATGGGGCGATTACTATTTATAGGTATGATAGGTGTCCGTTGGGTTTGTAACCGTTGGGCACGTATCCGTTGGATATGTAACCACTGGATTGTGTAATCGCTGCCTTTAAGACCATTTATTAAGGAGTCGTGCATGATTAGGCTAATAACTGCTCATTCAGATCGTGCTGACCTGGGAAGCGTTACGTTACTTCTCTGGGTCTGTTCGTGGTAACCGTCTGGCTAGTTGTCTGTCCGCTAGATATCTGTCCGGGGAAATCTCTGCCCGTGCCACGTGGCAGACACGTGTCACTCTTTAGGTGACGTCAGTTTTTATCCAATACAAACAATTAAAAACAATTATATTCAATAGCTTCAAGCTCAACAATTATTCAAAAATCATAAACCCTAACACCTCAAATCAACTCCAAAATAGTTCAAAATTTGGTATGAACTTTTCAAAAGGTACTAGAAACAATATTTTGGAAATGGGATTTCGAATCAACCTATTAGTAAAAAATAAAAATTTATATTCAAGAGCTTCAAACTCAATAGTAGTGGTATTCAAAAATTATCTTCCAACCACCTTAAATCAACGCCAAATGCAGCCAAAATTTAAATCAACTTGCTCAAAGTAATAGAAATATTATTTTGTGACACCTACGTCAAATCAAACAACAAATTTGAGTTGAAATGGATTCTTCAAATCAACGCAGTACTAAAATTTGGTTCTCTTTTATGAGATCTCTTAAATTTAAAGGAGAAGACTAATGATACGCCTCATACAAGAAGTAAAACTATTAATACTAAAATATAATCCATAGAAGCCTGATAGGAGTAACAACTTCAAATCAGATTTCCTTCGAGTTCATCAGATATTGCAACATAGTATTCACGAGTTTTTTCAGGCATGACAAAAATAACTCAGGCTTGGCTCTCCATAGGCATTTTTGTTCATGGAAGGTGACAAAAATCACACACATATAGCAGGTAATTGTTAGAACCTTCACACATCAACTATAAATACATAAATCCCATTAATTTCAATGAATTTGTTCAAAGATAGAAAAATGAAAATTGAAGAGAAATAAAAAGTATATAGGTTTTGTAAAGGAAAAAAGAGAAAGAAAATCATGAATTTTAATAAATTTATGCAATAATCAAAAGATGAGAATAGGAGACAAACAAAAAGTAAGCGAGTTTGTAAAGGAAGAAAGAGAAAGGGAGGAGAAAACTGAAAGAGAGTGTTATGTGTTTTTCCTAAGGGTGAGTGAAATAGGTAGGTGTGTAATTGTTATGCATTTATTATGTATTAAGTTTGAGATGTGTAGCTAAGTAATTTTTTTGGCTTTATGGGTATACTGTGTAAATAGCCCTATATTATTAAAGGCAGGCACGAAGGCTTTAGAAATATTGATTGAGCTTTTTGCTGTTCATTAAAGGATTCTTTATTATATTTTATTTTTACTTTTGAGATAAATAATTTTTTAAGATATACGGGCTAAACATTTTAGGTAATAATTAGATTGGAAATCTGAATATAGTTGAACTTTGAGTTCTAAGAAACCTAGGATCCTTTTTTCATCCGGTTTTTCTTTACGTTAAATCTTTTACTAATAATGTTCGATCTTGAATTCTACTAAAACTTTCTAGGCACGCTTTGCTTAAAGACTCTTTATTTGAGTAGGAGTTGTTTGCATACTTATATTAACTCTCGAGATAGATCTACCAAACTGAAGCATAATCGTGATAACCATTGGAGTACTACTTTTGAGTATTTGTGCATCCATGGCCGATGTGTTCATGTAGCAAAGCTAATGATTATTTAATGATTTTATAGAGTCTGAATAAGCTATTCCTATTTCCAAGATTATGATCTAACTTCTTCGTAGTTCTTTAGTAGGTTCAAGATTATTCCTGACTTCTTTATCCAAAGAGTAAGAATTATCAACAGTTGCTATTAGGTAAGTTTGTTACTCATTTCTTTTATGTTCTTTCTGCTTAATTTGTCATTAGATGCCTCTATTGTGTTGTTTATGAGAACTAATTTCTGGATGCAAAGTTTTGGTTAATTAAATTTTATATTTATATTTATATTTATATTTTCAATTGCTGAATCTAATATAGTGCCCTTGTCGATTTTCTTTGTTGTGATGCTTTTTTCATGATATTGTGTTGGTGTGGAAGTGAATTCTTAATTTACTTATTTACAATCTACCTTGTCTTCATTCTTTAGGATATAACAAATCTCACATCATTGGCCATACATCTTTGGTATTTGTGTAATTACTTGGATGACAAGATTACTATATGTATTTTTAATGGGTACAACGCGAATGTATTGATTGTTATTTTAGTTATTGTTGGTTGTTATGAAGTTTGTTTTGAATTTTGAATTTACTTATTTACAATCTACCTTGTCTTCCTTCTTCAGGATATAACAAATCACACATTATTGGCCATACATATTTAGTATTTGTGTAATTACTTGATGACAAGATTGATACTATATGTATTTTTAATGGGTACAACATGAATGTATTGATTGTTATTTTTAGTTATTGTTGGTTGTTACGGAGTTTACTCACCTTCCTACTTTGATGTTATGGGTTCGAATTCCAGTTAATAAGATGTGGGATCTGAATACGATAAGTGAAGATACTGAGATTTTGGTAAACTTTTTTTTGATAACCTCCATTTAATTGAATGCACCACATTATATATTTCATATGTTAACATATACAGGTCCAGAATATCAAGAAGATGAGTGCACGTAGAATTTCAAGAAGAAAAAGGCAGTGCAAGTGACAACAGAAGGGGCGAGCACGGTATCAGTAGAATGGAGTTGGATGAGAGAGATTGGAAAATAGAAAATTTCTTTTTTCGAAAAGAAATTAACTTTTATATGTCGAATAGGTAATAATTTATTTTTATTAGTTTATTTACAAGTCGTCTATAGATATAAATTATTAGTAGCATAGAATTAATGAAAATATAAGAAACTAACAAAAGAGAAGGCAAAAGTCATATTAATATATGGTTCCAACCCCTTAATCAGATGCATGTAGTAAGTTCATTAATCACTCGTGCACTACACCCTTTTGTTTTAATGGGGGCACAAGGATCGTAATATGATCTTTGAGTTTTGTATAAAGGACTTGGGAGGGAGCATGTGTTCAGTATACGCGAAATATGATGCTTTAGGAAGTACAGAGAAAAGAAGCTTTGAGGAAATAGTTGATTCCTCTTTGAATACATTGGCCATTGAAGATTTTTTTGGAAAGATACAGATTGACGAATTTAAGATCTATCTTTTATTCTCACCTTTATTTAGCCATTCATTTCTCTTTAAATCCACATAGCTAATGATTTCTCTTTGATTGGGTGTTGTCTCCTTGATTAATGATATATCCATCGTCTTGATATATAAATTTTAAATTATCTACGCGAGAAATTAATAGTTTTAAAAAATAACCAAAATAATTTTTTAATGAAGTGTAAACACGGCCACGCGTCCCCACATATAGAGCCTATTTGGTTGAGCTTAAAAGTGACTTACCTAATTTTTTAAGTTATAAGCCACTTAAAATAAGCCGTAAGTTGATGTACAAACAGGGTCTATAGTAACATTTTGTGGGAGGGTTTATTAATTAAATGGCCAAGTGTTGTGAGCGAACTAATTAAGTAAAAGGACTTTTAGCACACACTAGAGGTCGAAGGTTTAGTTTTGTCTACAAATTTTATCAAACACCTTGTGTGCCTATTTGTTTGTTTCCGCTTTTCAGGTAAGCAATTCGATTGTTAAGGTGTTTGATAAATGACTGCTTATTCATGAATTCGAATGTTTTGTCTAGAAACTATAACTGACCGGCCAAGAAGAAGAACAAGTTACCTTGCGCATGAGTTTTGATACCTATCCTTTTTTCGAATCATAAGTATACTGCTTTGATGATTCTTTGTCGATTGATAAGCTAAGCTAGGTTGGCCTTGATTGTTCATGGATATCCTCTAATTGTAGTAAGTAATGCGAAAGAAATAAAGGAACTGCTTTTAATTATTGTTTTGTAAAGAAAGATAAAAAGAAAACTAATCAGCCTGTATGTATATATGTATGTTCCTCTTTTTCTCTCGCATACTTCCTCATTCTTCTTTAACCCCCTTTTTAATTTGCTATGAATTGCACAATCCAATTAAGTTTTAGCAAACAACTTCTCTTCTTAATTATACTACTTAACTAAGATTAATTATCAAAAATTGCAGAGCTGCTGACTTAAGATGGCTTACGAATCTGGTAGCACATCCAGCGATGCCGTTGACGAAGGTTTACATTTTTTCCCCTGTTTGGCTTTGATTTTGAGTTATGATTTCTTAATTTATCACAACTACTAGTAAACTACCCGAACCTTTGTTATTTCGGTGTCAGCTAATTAACATGACAATTAAGACTAATTAACTAAAGGACTTTTACCACACACTAACATGACAACATGACTGTACCATGTGCTTCAGTCGACTCAACAAATTTACCAAACACCTTGTATGCATGCTTAAACCTAACAACTAAAGTGCCGCATTTGTTCTCTCGGGTTTCCCTTCCGCCTTTCAGGTTAGCAATTTTTTTGATATGTATGTTGTTTATCTTTTGGTTGCTCCTTCTGATTATTGGAACCTAGATTATCTCAAACTTGGTTCGTTAGTCTTTTCAAATAGTGTTTGTTGGAACCCAGATTATTTGATTCATTCCACCTATTCTTTTCGCATACAAGGTGTTTGATAAATTTATGCTTATTCTTGATTTCTGGATACAACCTGAGCGATAAAATATATTTGTGAGGGTTTTATGTTGTGCTTAACAGTTGGATGAATTTGGAAGTGTTTAGTAACACATCAAGCTAAAGTTTTGTCTGGAAAGTATTTAGTAACACTGTAAATAAGGAATGCAGGAAGGTGAAAAATGCATCCTAGGAAGATAAGTGAGAAATCTCATGATGGTAAAAGCATTGCTGTTACGGGCCTTGACAGACCTCATCCCAGGAAGATAACAAGTGATAGGCCAAGAAGAAGTCTTCTGTCCCCTTTTTGCCAGCATAGTCCCACGCTCCATCGAATTAAAATAAAATTAAAAGGTGGACGAGTTTTATCCATTAAATGGTTAATTTGTAGAGTGATTCAGGTAATTACTTGAGGCACCTATCCTTTTTTCGAATCATAAGTATACTGCTCTGATTCTGCAGCAGATAAGATGTATAGGTTCTTGGTCAATTGGTAACTACTTTTTGGACAATTTTTTTCATGTTTTGTAATTTAGTTTAGACAATCATGCAGAATTCTAATATGAAAAACATGAACCCTTGTGGCTGAGGAGCATATTTACAAACTTTGACATGTATTAGCCGATTCTCTGTTATGGATTCCTGGCAGGTTGCTATACTATTTTTAGCGAAGTTTCGGAAGGAACAAACATTCAAATGATAAGCTAAAAGCTAGGTTGGCCTTGATTGTTGGTTTTGTTGCTCAAGTCAGGAGTATTTTCATCTTAGACGATATCCTCTAATTGTTCTACAAGTGTAATGCTTTTAGTACCAGTACAGTAGAAAGAAATAAAGCAACTGATTAAGACGTGGAACAAAAAATACGAAAAACATGCAGGAAAGGTACATTGAAACAGAGAGAAATGGACTTTTGTTCTGCTTATTCTCCATGTAGCGTCCTCAGCTCTTAAACATTATTCTCCATGTAATGTTTGTTTTGTTCTGCTTTGTATATTACCTCACTCATTTAGGACGGGAAAAATCCTTCGCATCCACCAATTTTTAAGAGCTGAGGACAAGTCTTTTTTTGCAAAGAAATAATGAAATGACTATGACAGACTGCATAGTTCCTCTTCATGCAAAGACTTATTTTGTTCTTGGAACTACTAATTTGTACTTGAGCCTTCTGCTATTTGTTTTTTATTCGATATTGTCTTTTTACATGCCTATTGTTTCTTAAAATATCAGATTATGAAGATTATTTAAATTTGTTCACCTTACTTAAGTTTTGCAATATTTGCTCCGTCATTGAGGTTGAAGACAACATATTGGAATTTGTGTTCCATATTCATCAATTTCTACTTGCCAGATCATGTCGTTGTGGAATAAGTATGGACCGTGTTAAGGTCTTGACATAAACTACAAATTCCAAATTGTTGTATGTACTTGAAGAGTAAAGGTTTTTCTGATAAGTATAATATAAAGTTTAACATTAGAATGTGACTCATCTAGTATGTATATACATGTCTTTTATATTGTATTTCTAGATATGTGTGCTATTTATTTATTTTTCAGGAAAAAATCCCTTTGTTCTAGATAAAATAATGGCCATTCATTCTTTCTGATTTTTAATATCCATGGAGTTTGATATGAAAGTGACTTGTTGCAGGACGTAGAGAAAAGACAATGGAGATGGATTATAAACATATTGATAAAAAATTAAAATCTGAGGCACCTGGTGGGACGTTTGAGACGTTGCCCGAAGATTACAACCACTGGTCGTCCACTGTAATCATTTTCAAAGAAAAAGACAATGAAATCACAGTGTATGCGGTTAATTGTGAGGATTGTGTTATATACCACGTGCTGTCCTACCAAAGGGATCAGTGGCTTTATCGGAAAATGGGATATACTGCTGGTGATTTTAAACTGTACTTTTTTGGTACCATCATATTTGATAGTGAGGACAATCCCGGAAATTCTCAGAAAGTCGAAGTTTATGATATTCGCAATAGGCAATGGAACACGGATGTCTTCCCAAAGTTGAAGGCTCCCAAGCCCAAGCCTTTTGTGTTTTTCCTTGATAGCCACCTTTATGTGGTATCTAGTGCTTTGCCTAGTCCTCCAGGAGAACCACACTTTGAGATGCTGGATATCAATAATATTTCAAAAGGATGGGAATTTGGCCCCGAACCTGATTTTGTTTGCAAGACTATATGGGCCAGACAACATGATGACATTATAGACTATTCCCAGAAGATGTTGTATATAAGGTTACTTGATGACTCTTTATGCGGTGGATGCGCATCATACCTTCATGGTTACAGTTTGAAAGATAAACAGTGGCACAGGTATGGCAATCTTAGTTCTTTGACGCCTCGTTTGCTTAATCTGTTGAAAGCGAGCTGGTCAAGTGCAAGCGTAATTGTCGAAGATTACTTGTACAGCTTTCGGATCGTCACGTACCAAGGTGGACAAAGAGCTGGACAAAGAGCTGTTCTAATCATTCGTGATTTAGAGCATGCAATCAAGGTGTACGATAATTCAGTAGAGGACGATCGCCTAGATGAGATTCATTCTGATTATGATCCACTCATTGAAGGAATTTTGAAGGTTGATATCTCCAGCATTGTTACCCCGAATGTGCTTAATGATTTGTATGCTGTTGGCTATCTAGTTTATCTGGGGAAGAGGAATTCATGTCTGAGGTTTTGCCTGTTTATCTCTTACCGGTGTGTGTCTTGTCGTGGAGATAATCATGTCTATACGTGCACGTTTGACCTGACACAAAGTTCCACAAACCTCTGTCGAATAGCTGAAGTTGCTGTGTGTCAGCCCTCCTGCCAGCATATAGACGTAGGTCGAGGTCCAATTTTCTGCCACAAGTTATGTAAGTTTCTCCTTCCACTATGTTGATCATTTGTTAGCCATTCTTATTTATTCTAAAAGTATGTCATTCCTAAATGAAATGTTTAACTTCGAGCTTGTTCAATTTTGATGCTCCAACTGTAAGCTCCTTCTACTGGCTGCACTTCCTCTTCCTCCTCTAAAACTAAAAGATGCACACTCTTTTAAAAAATGTAGGGCAAGAGAAGACTAGATGAAGATCATGAAATGGAGTTTTCGTTTCAAGTTAGAGAAAATGGCATAAATTATCCCTTAACTTTAGGAGTAGGTTCAAAACTGTCCTTTAAATATAACATGGACCATTATTAGTCCTTTAAGTTTGTAAAAACTTGTCAAGTTTGGTCTCCATCCAAACCAAGTAACCAAACTAACGGAGGTATCAATATTCAGTGGGCCCACTCAAAAGTTATTAAAAACAAAATTACTTAATGTACAAAAAGAGAGAATACAGGTAAAAGAGTTATTTCATTTCCAAATAAGTAAATAGAGTTTACATAAGCGAACCCATTAACAAACAAAAAAATTGTTGTTTGCATCAATGAATTTCATGTCAAAAAGTTTCCCTGCTGCCAACTTCATAAAAAAACGACACCATCAATGTCAAACTTCATCTACCATCCTTTTCCCCAGAAGTGTAGCACAAAGCAGCAAAAAATATGCAGAATTTTTAAAAACGGCAACACAGAAAAGAAACCAAATATCAGCAGCGAAACTAAAACAATTTACCAAGAAATTTCATCAGACACAACAATAACTAAATCAGAAAATTATAAACTGCGGCACAACAACACATTCTTACATAAACAAAAAAAAAAGTTTCACCACAAACATTTTGCTTTGTTTAGTTGAGCGCAATTTCCCTGACTTCAGTTCGAGTGATCATTAATTCATTATAATGGCCAAAATTTTCACAAAAATCAATTATGTTGGGGGACTTTGGTAAATTGAGTGAGAATTGAACTTTTTATAAACAATAAATTTTGGGGGAAAAGAATACAGGGAAAGAGAAAATATTAGTTTTAACGTTTGGAGGATGGGTCTGTTAGTTTGGTTTGGATGGAGACCAAACTTGACAAGTTTTTGTAAACTTAAAGGACTAAAATTGATCCATGTTATATTTAAAGGACAATTATGAACCTACCCCTAAAGATAAGGGACAATTTATGCCATTAACTCAGTTATATGAATATCTGATTATTTTGAAAATTTAGGTAACTTGTGACAGTTTTGCTTTCTTAGGTTTCCTGCCAGACCTCAGATATCTTTGAATCTATCAATCAATCAATATCAATACTATTCTAAAAGCACGAAGCCCTTAGTGAAATGTTGATTGAACTTTTTACCCTTTAAAAATTAATTTCACATTGGATAAAATTGTCATTTAATTATTTCCTAATATTTAGGACTTTAAAATTAAATATCTGTTTTTCTACTAAATCTTACCTTATTAGAGTACGATACTAACTCTTGACTAAAATATTTTTTAATTTTTTAATTATGGTACGTTATTAAAAACATTAACCAATATGAGTTTACATGGACTACTAATATCATTGAAAATCCTTCTAACATAATAAATAGCTGACATAGATTTGCCAGACTTCTAATACCAAAGGAGCTCTAACTTGTTTGCTTATTGAAATACTATATCGTCCCATGTTTGAAATGTAGCAAAGCATGGACTTCTCTGTCAGGGCTGCGAAAGAATGCTATATATTGTCTCTTTTTTATTTTTTGTTCTCCTTGCTGCATGAATTCATGCATTAGCTTTATAAAGCTTAAAAAGTTATTGACACTATTACTACTATTTGTTTGTTTGTATGTAGCAGCGGATATAATATAGGTGTATTAGATAAATCGTACTTATACTTCATATTATTTAGAGTCGTATTGATCTTTTGGTTCGACTGTTGTATTTGTTTATGTAGGCCATGAAGAAGATGATAATCAAGAGGAGCATGATATTTTGAGCCGTTATTTGAAGGATCAGGTATATTCGACTTTTGATAATTGGAATTGAAAAGTACTATTGAAGGTTTTTCATTAAAAAGTTGTGTTAGTATGTCTCTTCTTTTCTTCTTTTTTTTTTCTCCTTGCTGCATTAATTCATGCATTAGCTTTATAAAGCTTAAAAAATTATTGTCAATATTACTACTATTTGTTTGTTTGTATGTATCAGTAGATTTAATATAGGCGTATTAGATAAATCGTACTTATACTTCACATTCACATCCTAATTATCTGGAGTCCTATTGATCTTTTGGTTCGACTATTGTATTTGTTTTTGCAGGTCATGAAGAAAACGATAATCAAGAGGAGCATGTCATTTTGAGCCGTTATTTGAAAGATCGGGTATATTCGACTAATGATAATTGGAATTGAAAGGTACTTTTGAAAGACGTTCACTAAAAAGCGTATTAGTATATGGTGTGGTCTTGCTTAGATAATAGAGATTTGAAACTCCAAACGAAAAGTATACCGTGTATGCAAAATTGCTAAGGTTTCTTTTTATATTTTCATCCATATATAACTATTTTTGGTTTTTGAGAGCAAACACTCCAATGTATAATTAGTAATCATTTTTCTGTTGTAGGTTATGCTTAACTTTTATTTTGATGAGTTATTCTTAGACACATTTTTTATGTAATTGTGATAAAAGTGAATCAGTATGACTTTCTTTTCTAATAGTTAAAATTTTTGTATTTTGAGGTAGGTCAGTTCTCAGGTACTTCAAGTCTTTCTTCCCAATCTTTTGCTTTTTGTTTTGAAAAGTCCGTGGGTTAAGTTGTACAAACTTAAATGTTAGATATATCGAAATGTTCTCGAGAAGTTATGGACTTTAACCCTTTAATAATTATATTAACACGTCAGCCTTATTGTAACAAAATGTTACATAGCTTGCTTAGGAATTTTAAATTATCCAACAGTGGTTTCTCTTGAAGGTATCAACGAGTGCTTGTCCCATTTTTCATTAAAGTTCTATACATCCATGACCCTTCTCGTGATAATATTTGTTCGCGACCATAAGTTATTTTGTTTCTTAGTTTGGATGACATTAAGTTGATGTGCTTTATTCTTATGATGCGTATTGACTATTGAAAGCATATTACATGTGTTCATCATGCATTACGAGAAGCTCATGGGATCTGCTTTATATATATATATATATATATATATATATATATATATATATATATATATACACAACACCATCAAATCCCAAAAGAGACCTCTGAAGTGAAGTACCTTAATAAGTGTTATAACTTAAGAAAAGGAAAAATAGAAATCATAAACCCAAACCAACATCATAACTGATTAAAAAGGTGTAGTAGATAAGGGAAACAGAAAGAAAATCAGAAGAAAGAAGAATTGAATTGGGGCGGCAACAGAATTGTGTTTATGGCAAGGAAGAAATTAGGGAAACTTGGGCTTTGACTTCGTTTTTCAGCAGACTTTGATTTATGGTAGTGAGTTTTATGGTATTATTATTATAATTATAAGTCAATACTTATTAAATATAGATTTAGTATATTAAAACATGGAAAAGGAGTCTGAAAAACAGAATTTCAATGTTTAATTTCTTTAAGTTTTTTTTTTCCCTTTTTTCATTGAATATTAACATCAACTAATCATATTTTGTTAGATATTATCATCACCTAATGATTTGGGATTAGGGGAAAAAAAAAGCTAACGATTGGGGATATCTCTGCTGGTATAAAAATATTCCTCATGTAAACGTTGCTTATGAAAATAGTATTAAAACTTCCGCAAATGCTACTTTCATTAGTATTGTCACTGAGAGCAATATGAACACAAAAGTGACAAAACCAACAACATTTTGCTACCCCATCTTAATTTTTAAACACATGCAGAACCGATGATCCTGGACTCCAAATTAGATTAAGCAATCCTAGACTAAGTATGTGCATAGGGTTTCATTGCTTAATTGAATTAGCTAGATATGACTCAGACATTATTCAAAATATTTTTAAAAAATATGCATCAATTGACGGGGCGTTGCGCGTATCCAGAAACTAGTTTTTTTAAGTGATTTATATGCCCAGAATACCTTCCCTACAGAAAGTACCTTGAAGGTTTTTTTTTTTTTTTCGAAATTGAAAATATAGCAATAGTAACTAAAATCTTCTTTATTGATGTGGAAATAAAAAAAAATTACAAGCGAATCTTAAGGCAAGCCACAACAGATCTGAAACCTGCCAGTTCTCTTCACATCCACAGCCCCCTCCTACAATATCACCAACTCCAGAGCTTCCATAAAATTTTATATGTTGTCAAAGAATTTTGCTACTGCATTTCCTTGAAGCTTCCTAACATAGGCTGTGCAGTGCATATAAGCACATTTAGGTGTCAAAAGAATAGATGTACTACTTGTCTTTGAGATTTATCAACTCTGCATGGGAATTGCATCCTTTATAAGTTTCATTTTGAGATATTTCATGAATCCAGTGCTTATATGCAACTTTGGTTTTATCTTTGTTCTGGTCTAACCACATGTAGAGCAAGTGCCTCGCCTTCTGCTAAAGTTAAATTTTCCATCCACTTAGAGACTAAAAGTGATCAAACTTGCAAAACTTAAAAGACGTTTTTATGTTAGTAGTGGTAGCATTCTCACTTCAGTCTTCTTTGTTCTGCAGGACTTTCTTCCTCTCCAATACCCTCACAGTTTCCTATAGAATGTCACAGTTTGTTTCCGTGTTTACAGTATTTAGGAGATAGCTCATGTTCAAGTTTCTGCTCGAATCCTTTTGTTGAGGAATTATCATCTTCTAACCCAACCTGTACATTTGGAGGCTGAGCTTTAAGAAAATTAAGTTCAACCCTTACCTTAGTCATGCTAGGTCGTGTCCGACTTGTCGCTTCATCCTATGCCAGTGGGAGTGCACACTGTAATGTGTCAAATACTGCCATGTATGTTGGTGAATGGCGAATGGAAACCCTGACAGGACGACCCAAACAGGTGCCACCTTATTCGCCTTGAAATCTGGAGGCCATCGCTGAAGCCTCATTTGCAACCCCTCGATTTCAGTTACCCTTTGCTGAAGTCTTCTGTGTTTGTGAAATTTATGGAAACAGTATAGTTGTTGAAGACCGCAATCTTCACATTGCACTTCACTGGCATTGGATCCGAGAAGCTAGCCCTAACTTTTTTATTTTTGGTCGTATTTTACAAAATCTTCCTAGAATTGTCCTTCGCTCAGAAGCCTGATCACCATAGTAGTCTTTTGCTTTAAAGATGATCTGTTGTCTCTAGTTTTCCTTGGCATCATTGCTTCTCCTCTGTGCTCTGGTCAAGGTGGTCACATTACTGGATTCCGCATAATTCCTCTGATGGTTGATTTACTCTAGCTGGGGGGTTAGTTTGACATTCCTGATGCACTGGCTGGATGCTGCCTGATGGCTCCATGCGGTGGACCGTGTCGTTAGCACGCTCAGTAAAGGGGAAAATCTGAAAGGTAGTTTCTATTCATGTAGAGAGGAATTTTGGGTGGCGGTTCATTCTTCTTTCATTCTGTGGAACTGAAACTTGTGAACTTTGGCTTTATTTGGCGTGTATTATTGGTGTAGAAACTTATCGCAGTTGTAGATTAAGCAAGTTTTAAAACTTGAACGTATCTCATAAGCATATTTATCTTATTCCTTAATCTATGGTCTTCTACGGTCTACTTTACTCAAGGTAGGGGTAAGGTTTGCGTACATCTGACCGACTCACGCTCCCCGATCCGGCTAGTTAGATTATACTGGGAATGTTGTTGGTGTTGTGTGGTCTTCGACGGGTGGTAGAAGCAAAAAGATTTTAGATTTCAGTTTCTTGGGACCTAAGTGTCTCATCTCAATGTTTATTATCTTCTTTGTTTATGCTGATTTTACTTCTGGAAGACTGACAAATTAGTTCATGGAAGCCTACGGACAAATAGAAGCATTCATGTTTTGAAATGTTCTTAGAATAGTCTTCGACTAGCCTCAAATGAAACTTCAAACGGAGTGTTGGTTTCTCATTATGCATTTTCGTTTATCAGCACTAAGTTGTCTAGTAATAACTTTGATCAGAAGCGCTACTATTTTTCTTGCAGTGCCTAAGCTGTCATTGACTGTTGAAGAGTTATATAAGATTTTCGAGATTGTCTACTCTTTTTTAGCATATAGTTCTGCCTTCTCCTTGTAACTATTCTAATCTACTCATGTTTTGGCTATTCTAATACTGTGTATTTTGATCAGCTGCCAGTGGTTTATGAATGTTGGAGGATTCAATCTTAGAATTTTGCACATGGAGTCCAAGAGAATGTCCCAAAAGCAGAGAGTACTATATGAGCTCCAAAGGAAAAATATCTATTTTTATCTGTAACTCGTTATATGTTCTTTCTAATCTCCCCTTTTGCTAGACCGGGATAGTGGAACTCCAGCTCCGTCGAGTTTAATGTCTTTTTAATGTCATTGGTCCATTTGAATACATTGTTGAGTTTCTACTGTTAACTGTAGCGTCAGTGATGGACGCTCCAGAGAGTTCCTGTTCTCGTCCCTGCATTAGCCAACTGAAAAGGATCCTACAACTTTTGGCCTTGTCAAGAAAACATAGCTTATTAGTGCTTGTATGATTTATATTTTCGACTTCGCTTAGACTATCTACCTACCACATAACGATGAAAAAGAGCTGAGATGAGTGTCTGACTTGCTTATATTATGATGTCTTCGTTTTCTGTACTCTGTGACAAGGGGAACTGTTTTTAGCTGAAGATAACTCAGAGAGCACTTAGCACCTAGTTCAGGGATCTCTATTGCTTTCCTTCACTTCACATTGCGGAATACCTTGGTTATAATTGTTATCTAGTGCGCGACTCTCTGTGCGCGACTCTCTGTGCATTGGGTTGAGTCAACCTCAAAAAGTTGTTTCACGTTAAACACAGATAGAAGTAGTGCTCGAAAATCCGGCTCGGGTAAAGTGCTCCTTAGTAAAGATGAGTACATTCGCCTATCCCCCAACTTGGAAAAAGAAAAGGAAATGCGAAGTACAAAAAAAAAAAAAAGCAAAATACAAAAAAGAGAGCATTGGGTTGAGTCAACCTCAACAATTGTTTCAACTTAAACACAGATAAACAACGACGAAGAGAAATGGAAGAAGATCGAGTTGTTGCCTATTTTTTTGGACTTAGTGACGGCGTATATTCGTGGTATCGCGTCGAAGCCTTGATCTCGGCCTCATCTTCATCCTCGTCAAATAAGAATGTTGAAAGGAAACAGATTCGTCCTGTTGCTACGCTGACTCCGGATCATGATCCTGGATTTGGAGGAAAATTTGCCGTTATTGTCAATGGTGAAAAAGAAGCCATCTACTTTACTCGGGGATACAGTTTTGATCCTCGTGTTGATTATTACAGAGGCCCAAGGTACGCATGTATGGATTTGCTTAAACATCGTTCAGGAAGCTATTGGGAAACTGTATCTTCCAGGAGGATTTCCCGTTCATCTCCCTTCGTAGCTGCCTTTGGCAAAGCAAAGGCAGCTGTGCTACACAGAAGCTGTGTGTTGTCGGCAGCTTTGATGACCTCCTAAAGGATAGTGATAACATCGATGAGTATGAAGGTGATTGGAGCTGTTGTGGTGAAAGTTACGACTCCGACACCAATACTTGATCCTACCTGGATTACCCTATGGAATCTTTTCGTAACTATGATCCTTATAGAGCAACTCTTGCCGTGGACAAAGATGAAATTGCCTTTTACTCCTTGCCTCTTGGTTCCATGCTGTTTTACAACCTACCTCATAATAAACTGTTCCAAATCTCACACCTTAACAAATTTAATTTTTGGAGTTGTCGCGATCCTCCACAAGGTCTCGACAATTATGACGACATGGGTCTCCTATGCGATGTTACTAAGAATACACGTGCATCGTTCTGTAATGATACCTTGTATTGGTTCACCTATGACCTGGACTTGTTTGGGTACGATACCAATTAAGTCCCAAAAATGGCTCCTTTCCCCACCTCTTTCATCCCTATTGCAGCCACGTCCCCAGCTTTCCCAAAACATGCTCGTCAACACTTTGCTTGGCCTGTCAAATGGAAAACTTGTGGTGCTTGTGTTGACACCTAATTATTCTCAATTAAAATTAATTATTTTGAAAATTCAAAGTAATTGAGTTAAATTTAAAGGAAAAAGGCTAAATGAGTTAGACGTGGCTTTAATTTTAGCTTATGCGTGCAATTACTCTATTTAATTAATTATATTAAAAAAGGATGCTAAGGTCGTTCTATGTCCTGAAATCCAGCCTGCACACACAAAGATACATACAATACACACACACGCTCACATCAGTTCCTATTTCCCTTAAACCCATCAGCCCATCTCCCATACCCGACCCACTAACCCGTTTTCCTTAAGCCCGTATTAGCCCACACGCCTATTTCCCATTTCCCCTATTCAGAATCCCCAATTTTGATAAACCAGAGCCCTAACCCGCGATAAATCCGATTCCCTTCTCAATTGCCCCCCAAAAACCTTGAATCCGTCCAAGAACTGCTCAGCTGGTCCCCCTCCACGTCCTAAACTTCCTTTTTCGTACCAATTACGCATTTTAATCTGGTCCGTTGATTTCAAATCCAAGTTGATCCGATTCGTTCGTTTCCTATGCCTAACGGATCTTTTCTTGAAGATAAGGATCCAAAGTGTACAATCTTGAAGGATGGACACTTTAGACCCTTATCTCACAAGAAGATTGGTCAAAAGGGCAAGGGAAATTTTGGAATTTGGAGAATAAAGCAAACCCTAGCTATTCAGTTATTTAACCTTCATTTTGTCAATTTTTCAGGGTCAAGTTTTCATATCTTAGAAACGGCAGCACTGAAACTTAGCTTAAAAATTTTACTCACTACTTTCTCTTTAAATTTTATTAGTAGAAATATTTGAGGGATTAAATCTAGTTCTTGGAATATACTATTGTTTTCCTGATCTTCATTGTTGTCGTCAAGTTTCGAGTCGATTATTTCAGTCCTTAGCTCTTGTTCACTACCTATCAGCAGGTTAGATCTTTTTTTTTCCCCCTTAGTTTTATACATCAGTTGTTCATGTGTTTTGTTTAGTTCCATTTACTGATGCAAGTTGAAAACTGTTCATGATTGATTCTGTTTGGATAAAATTTGAATCTTAAATGTGTGTATGCCTTAAATAATGTGAATTCGCTTAAAAATCCAATTTTTTTATATCAGATTAATGTGTAAAAGGTTGCTTTTTTTGGCTCATAAGACTTTTGTTACCTTTCTTATTTCTGTTGTAAAAGAAAAGGTTGTTAAGTATGTTTCGAAAGCAAAGAATAAGCTGTTGAGTTTGTGCATATGATTGCATCAGTTATGGTCTTTGAGAAGCATGAGTAGGATAAGCTGTCATTATGATTAAATTTGTGATTAAAGTAAGGCCCTGAAGGTTTAGGTTCATGCCATAAAGGTTTCAAATTTTGCTATATGAGGTTTAGTAGTCTGTTTGATTTTGGAAGTAGCATCAAACTTGGCTTGTAGTTATTTCTTCTAAGTCCTGGAATTGTTGGTTGTTTTCCATTTGATGTTGTTGCTGGCTAATGTGTGGGGATTTCAGGTGGTTTGTGTGTAAGTGAGGGAGTCGAAGGCAGTTGAGAGATGCTTGGTTGATTAGTTCTGTTTGCTTAAGTGTATAGAGTTGCGTTCAGGAGTAAAAAGAGAGGCAGACAGTTATTGGTGTTCTGTGAATGAGGGGTCGGTTTGTAGACTCTGGTAGTAGTAGGAAGGAGTTATTGTTTGTTGCAGGTTGTTCAGGAGGTTTGCAGGTGCTGCTTTAGGCTTAGAGTTGGTGCTGGGAGTATTGTAAGTTGTTCAGAGGTTGTTCTTTGTTTTCAAGGGCTTTGTTTAGGAGTTGTCTGCAGGTAGTAGTAGAGAGAAGCCTGGGAGTTAATCCTAGTCTTGTTTTCTCGTTGTGGCAGTTTAGAGATGCAGGGAGTTAGTTCAGGGTGGTTAGCATGTGTATGTCCAGCAGGTGTGAGCGTTGGAAAGCAGGGGTATTTCTTTGCCCCTGTTCAGGTTTGTGAAATAGTCAGGAATCGGGGAGTTTCATTGATTTGTGTGAGTGTGTAGGTATAGGTTAGGGAATGTCATAGGTGAGCTTGCAGGTCCTGAGGTTGGAGCAGGGTTGGTTTCCAGTGTATGTGTATGCAGGGCCTTGAAGAGGCATTAGTTTGGTTCTGGTATGTCAGGTAGCAGGACTTAAAAGTATTCAGGCGGTTTGTGGGAGCTTGTGAGAGTGTGATGTTGTTCCTGCTAGGGTGAATAAAAGAGCAGTTTAGTTAGAGTAGTATGAGGGAATTTGTTTGGCGCAGGCTGTTTCAAATAGTATAAGAGTCTAGCTTAATAGTGAAGTGTTTTCTTAATAAGCTTCAGTTTAACCTGTTTAGGCATCGCAATATGGGTTCTAAGGTTCCCATTTTATCTTGGAATTCAACATAGTAAAGTCCTGGTTGTGCAATCCAGCTTTGATCAGTCATTTAGAAAGATATATCACATCCTAGAACTCAAGTTCTGTCCTAGTTTTGTGTTGGTCTTCAGTTTCAATATATGCATCTTCATCCCATGAGGTCTGGGTTCCTGTTTCCCATTTATTTCTTCTCTTGTTTCTTCTCGTTTTTCCTTTTAAGTTTATGAATGTGCAGATGGGTGTCTGTCCTTATTCACTAAGTTAACACTATAGTAATTAACTGTAAAAATGATAAATCAGGAATGATGGCTCATGTTAAATTCATTTTGCATACTATCGTTGTAAATAACTTGTTTGTATTATCATTGAATAAGTACTAATTCCTTCTCTCCTTATTTCTTTGGCATGAAAAAAATTCTTGGGAGCGAGTTGATTAAAACTCATCAATTGGGATGGCTATTTGTATTGGAGTTATTTGGGCTCACTTCTTGTTTCGGGCTCAAGTTTCCTGGGAAAATGAAAGTTTATAAAACTCAAGGCCCAAATTATGAGTTGCATTTCCGGGTTCAATTTTTACCTCTATTTTTTCCCGCTCTTTTAGAAAATGCATGTTGTATAGGATTTCCCCGTAGACCGGACTAGGAGCCCTGTAGGATAGAAATTGTATTTGAATTGTGAATAATTATTATAAATCATTAAAATTGCCTTATGAATGTCTTGTATCATTTCTTTGCGAATCGCCAATTAATTTATGAATGTTATGAATCATTTGTCAATTAATGAGTGCAAATCAAAATTCAATTAAAATTCATAATTTGCATTTGAATTACTTATTTATTTGTTATGTTTAATATTTAATTATTTATTTATTTAATCTAATTTATTTAGTTAATTAATTTATTATATTTATTTATTTAATTAATTTTAATTAATTATTTATTCATTTACCTAATCTAATTAAATTAGTTAATTAATTGATTAGTTATAATTATTTATTTATTAATTTAATTAATTTTAATTAATTATTTTATTTATTTAATTAATCAATTATTGCCATTTATTTATTTCATTTAATTAATCCTATAATCATTTAGTACCTATTATTTATCTATCATTGGTTATTTTTATCCTTATTTAGTTTATTTTCCTTTATCTATTTTCTCTTTATTTATTATCTTATATATTTATTATCCTTATTTATTTTTATTTTCCCTTTATCCTATTATCTCTTATCTTATTATCATGTATTTACTATCCCATTATTTATTTACTTTACATTTTTTAAATAATTTCAAATTAATAAAATTCGTGAAAAATCGCCGGATTAACCGCATTTAGCGGATTTTCGAAAGTTCTCCTGCCAGGGACCTTCTTTCTAATTTAATAGAACCACTTACTCAGAATCTCTGATTTTAATAATTTTCTTTTAAATAAAGAATAAAATTGCACTCGTTAATTAACGTTTGGTTCCTAATAATTCTTAAATTAGGTGGCGACTCCAAAGAAAGCCCTTTGGAGTCCCACTTTGTTGAAATTAAATCCCGATGCATACTTGTGTGCATTTTTGGGAGGGTTTAACAGCGTGGCGACTCCGCTGGGGATAGGAAATGGTTCTAACAATAAGGCTTTCACGAATTTGTTTGCTTGTATTGTCTGAATTGTATGTTGATACTAGTATGCGTAGCTTATTTTTGCATTTGTATATTGAAATTAGCATGATTATATCTATTTTTTATTTGCGAGCATGCTTAGTTAATTTAGTTAATTGATCTGTGTCATGAAAGCATGTCACTACACCCCTATTTGTGCACATATAAACTGGCATTCCGTTCATACTTCCCCCACTCCTGAGAACCTCTTGCATTTTCACCCCAAATATCCGCGAGGTACGCTCATGCGTACCCACACTTTATTCCACTAAAGAACCCTATGAAGAGTTGGTATACCGGCGGCTGTCGTGGGAGTAATTCGACTGCGAGGCTACTTGCCACTCACCTGTTAGCCTCAACTGTTAACCCACTCTTAGACGGAGCTTTAGGAGCATGCATGCATTTATACCTTAGTCTGGACCCAGTTCTTGGTACCGCCTCCATAGTTAAGAAACCGCCCTTACGTCAATGGGTTTTTGAAACCCAACGGCAATGCATATTATGTGCTATGTGATAACGAATACTCAGTCCTAGCCATGTTTTGAGCATAATTAAATTTAGAATTTGTCTCATGTTTTATCTTTTAGGTTAGAAAATGGAAGAATTTAGTAGAATATATGTGGTCATAGCAGTCCACGGAGAATTTGAGATCATAGTGCAGAATTTTGTGAACAAGACAAAATTGCAGTTCGGGAAAAGTTAGGTAGATTTGGTTGGTTTGTGTTTTAGAGATAGTCTGGTATGGTGAGATCTAAGAGGTAAAGCCCCTGGTGTCTTTAAAAGATCAGTGAAGTCTCTCTTATGAAGACCTGAGTGTGTGCAGGCACATGTTGATTGACCAGCTGCATTTCTTTTATGAAAATTGAAGTATGCTTGTCGCATACTAGGAGAGTGAAGTCCCTGTGTCTTTGAATGACCAGTGGGGCCCCTCTTTGAAGACCAGTGAGATCTTGGCTTCCTAGAAAACTGAGAGGCTTGATTAAAGCCGATGACCAGTGAGGAGCCCTATGAACAAGGTCTGTGAGCCTTGCAAAATCTAGGAAGCTGAGAGGCTTGTCCAAAGCCAAGGACCAGTGAGGTTTTATTTGTAAAAGGTCAATTGGAACCTTTTATGATTTGCAGTCTGGTATTGTGAAAGCAGTTGGAAATTTCACTCCTGGATGTTGTAAAATAATTGGGAGTTGTGCTTGGATGAGTGTGGATGTTTGCAAAAGGTAGGGAGGATTGTTTCAGGTTTCAGGCATTTGGGTTTAGAATTTTATGTAGAAGTTGTGGAGAGCATGAGCTGTATTAGAATTTCGAATTGACACCAACTTTGGGAAGATAGTTGGGATAATAGAATTGCAGTGTCAAGGCGGAGAGATGATTGGTATCAATTATTGTTATTATTTATTGCTTACTCTAAATCTGAATTGCTCAAAACTGGTATGAACTATTTTTCTTTACCACTTGTTTGCGCGTCTTAGGCCTACCTCTGGCACAAAGAGGCACCATACAGGGTAGGATGCGTTTGCATTTTTATTTACGCTCAACTACTTGTGTTTGCCACATGTCAACTTGTTTAAAATGCAAAGCGCTACGTGATGCGCGCTACGTGATTTGTGTGCAATTTTGCCAATGACATGCAAACTAACATGGTTACTTTTGAACTTTTTCTTTTCTTTTGTTTATCCCCCAAACAGAGGTTTGATTTGTGCTGATTTAAGCTGGCTGATCACTCCTATTACACAATGGCAAAGGACCAATCTGCATACTGGTACACATTTCCACAACTGACAATGTTTGGAATAGATGATGAACCTCGCAATACCGAGAAAAATCTTGCAACTCCTAATCTTTAAGAGGAAATATCATTATTGCTCAAGACGAATGATTCTTGAAATGGCTAAGGAACTACACATGCTAAAAGATGAACTGGCTGCGGTAAAAGGGAAAACTCCTAAAAACACGCCGTTGCGTGGGCCCGATGCATCCCACTCTCTGGGTCAAATTGGGCAATCTCTGAACTCAATTGATAGGGTCGCCAATATGAACATACTTTTGAACACCCACAATTCTCTAAAAGCTCCAGTCCACCAAAGCAACTTGCCACTTGCCCAAGCTCCACCTCCAAATAAAATTCAATATAGCCAAACAATCAATCGACCACCCATCTACCCATCACATCAACAATACCCACCATACACCCCGCACCCTGCCAATACTTATTATCAAACACACACTCTATATCCATACCAAACCTCCACTTACCAAAATGAACCCATCCCACAAGCTTATACTGAAAATCCATCCGTACCATTAGTTCAAGTGGCGGTATCTGGCGGGCAAGATGCTCCTATTGTGAAAATTGATGATTACACCAATCCTCCTTATGTGAAGTTTCAAAATGGTGTTAGGAGAGCCGAAAAAGTAGTCGATGTAGGTGAGGATTTGGCGAAAAAGGTACAAGGTTAGGTGATGAGTGCTCTTAACAAAGCATCAATAGGCAAGGGCAAGGAAAGTCTAGAATATGAAGATTTGTGTGTTCATCTTGGAATTGAATACCCAGAAGGGTATAAAGTACCAAAGTTTGTGAAGTTTGATGGCAAAGGCAACCCCCGAGCCCATTTGAGAAGGTACTGTGAAACCTTGGGAGTTGGGAAGAATGAAGAGCTCTGTATGAAATCATTCATTCATAGTCTTGAAGGCGAGGCTTTAGACTGGTACTCCGAACAGGATCCCTCAAAATGGATTAACTGGAGGAGTATGCCTCACGACTTCATGGAGTGTTTTGGTTTCCATACTGAAATACCATTAGATCGGTTGGCTAATGCAAGGTTTAGGAAGAAGCAGACCGAGACCTTTAGGGAATACGCAGTACGTTGGAGGAGTAAGGCTGCCAAAGTTAAGCCTCCCATGAGTGAGGAAGAGTTTGTGGGATATTTCATCGAGACATTGGATGAATTCTACTATGACCGAATGGCATCCATGACTAACTCTACTTTTGCCAATCTAGTAAAAACTGGGGAAATGTATGAAGCTGGTTTGAAATCTGGTAGGATCACCAATTTGGCCGCTTTGCAAGCTACAAGTAAGGCAATCCAGTCTGGGTCTGGTAATGGCTTTAACAAGAAGAAGAAAGAGGAAGTGGGAGCTGTTGTGGGAGACATCGAGCGTCGACCGGCTGGAAAGTTGGATTTTGACAATCTGTCTGCCTTCCCCACCTACCAAAACAGCTATTACCCAAACTACCCCACTCACTATAAGATGCCACCTGTTCCTTATCTGGTTTACAATGCACAAGCAAATTACTACCAACCTAGAGCACATGCACCTAATCAATACCCTCATCAGCCAAATTTTCAAGCACCCCAGAATTACCAGTCTCGTCCTCCTGTTCGTCCCAATGTGCAAGGGCTTAATCAAAATTATGAATGGAGAGCAACCAAAACCTATACTCTTCTAGCTGAGTCATATGGCCAGCTTTTTGAGAGATTAAGAATTGCGGGAGTTATGCAGCCTGTCCCTGATAACACTTCAAACCCTCCCCCAAAATGCTATGATGAAAATAAGCATTGTGCTTATCACTCAGGGGCAGCCAGCCATGAAATTGAGAGATGTTTTACTTTCAAAGACAAGGTCGAGGGTTTAATCAAATCAGGCACCATTCAACTCACCGGCACTCAGCCAAATGTGCATAATAATCCTCTTCCCAATCATGGCAAAAATGCAGTTAATATGATTTCTCTTGAGGAAGAGCCAAATCTGAAAGGCACCATAGTCTCTATTGATGATGTAAAGGTTGATAATATTGCTTCTAAGGTACCTAAGCAAGCACTAACTCTATTACCAAAGAATAAGGGAACTTTTGGCCTAGGTGGCAACCCCGCTGAAGGAAAGATGGAAAAGGCTGAGTCTGAGAAGAAGCCGACTAGTGTCATACCACAACCTCTTTTACCATTGAACCAGTCATTTGTCCAAGCACCAGAAATGGCCAAGCAGAATTTGATTGAAGGTGTTGGCAGCCTATTCTTGAATGATGGATTGAAATGTAGTGCAACTATTGAAGATTCTGAGAAAGAGCCACATGTGCCGAATGCTGAACCAAGTGATGTAACGGCTAATTGGACTTGTGGTCCAAAAGAGACTTGATGAATGAACTCGCTATTTTTTTTTTGGCATCACAGTCAGCTTGAGGCCTTGAACTGTGTTTTGCACTTTGTTTGTGTGTATGTCTTTCAAATAACTCTTTTAAATCCTGCATGTTTATTTTTATGTTGTATGCCTCCCTAAATTAGGTTTTGAATAAAAAAAATGCACTCCATTCCTAGCTTATTATTTTGCTATACTTTAATTATTTATGTGCTTTATTATTTGCTTCTGATTAATATACTTACTACTGTTTCAAATTAAAATTAACAAAACCTGCTTAAACTTGGCTTGTGGCCTATAATGAAACAACTGAATAATTTAAGGATGATGCAGTGGAAAGTTACTGTTTTCACTCTTTGGATATTACATTACCGTTAGAACTTCAAGCTGGGGCAGCTTTATTTGCCGGCAATTGGAGCCGAAGCGGTTTATCTATACAAATGTATCCTTCATTTGAGAAACCATTCTAGAAGATAAGTTGGAAGATGTTGAATGCGCGAAGAGAAGATTTGGATAGTTTACTTCAAACCGGGGCAATTGGTGTTGAAGAAGCTCTTTCCTAATTAAGAAGAAGCAACGGAAAAATTTGCACCAAATTAGCAATGTCATTATGTGGAAGAACACTAATCATGGTAGATATTTAATATCAAGTTTGGCTAAAGGTAATCAACGCAGATGTTGTCAAGAGATACTATGTCTGAAGCAATCACAAGTTAGCATTGTTTTGAATGTAATCTTTGATGTAATGAACTACGCGTGACCTGAATCCCAAGGCGGGATACGTAGTAACTCACATAGAGTTTGGTTGCATTGGTATAAGAATTTCCCATTTTCCCTTTTATGTAAAGTTTAAACTACTTCTGACCTGATTCCTAGAATGGCAACAGGATAAGTAGGCAATCCCCATCGGATTCGGTCAAAATATTATAACATTCTAGGCTTGTTTATCTTTTATGATGTAATTCCGAACTATGCATCTGGCCAAATGTGTATGTTTTCCAATTCGGATGCGGTTTCGTATTTAGATTGTCATACTTCCCCAAAATTTTTTATGTAAGCAGAACTACGCACAGTCTGATTCCCGTGGAGGGATACGTAGGCGCTCTTAACGGGTTCGACTCCATAGTATTAAAATTTTTAGTTTCTCCTAAAGCAAGCAACTGGGGAAAAATTTGCAAGACGGATTGAAGATATGGAAGATAGAAACTGGGGCAAATTTTCCAAAAAGAGTTCGAAGGCAGAATGATTATAACTGGGGCAGATTTTTGCAAAATTGGTATTGCTTATCAAAGGATGAAGTGGCAAAGTTCTAAAAGTATTCAAGATTAGCACAAGTTGCAAAGACAAAGGACATTTAGTTTGTTTCAAGATATGTCATGAGTTTGAGTTAAAGAAGAAATTTTTAAATGCATTATAACTTTCGGTTGCATATCAATGATTATTTGTTTAATATTTTATCAAATTACTTATCTTTACCTCTATCTGTAAATATTATACAATAATGAGTTCATAAGTCAAGTCTCTGAGTAAATTTGCAAGCCCAAGTCTAAAGAAGAACGAGAGAGCAACGGCAACAAGTTCAAGATGAATCAACACAAATCAAACACCCCTCCCCAAAACTAACAAATTTTTCTTTGAGAGTAGGAATACGAAAGCTTGCAATGAAAGGATCATTCACTCTACGGATGAACAATTATTTGAACACACATCCAAAGTTGCCTTGCAAATTGCGTCGCATTGCCCTTTTCATGACTTAAAGTATTATGCTTTGTCATGAGTTATTTCCGAACAGGCAGCATTTCTACCTCTATGACTTTCATTCCTAATAGGCAAAAAAGCCGAGGCATGTTTTGTGTTTTCAAAACTAAGCCAAATAGGGCATCGCTTTGTTTCAGGTTATAATCCGCACAAGGCCATCCTTGCCGGATTGTCTCGCAAATTGATTTATCAATGGCTATCGCATTGACTACATTTCCGCACTACTTTGCTTTGCACTTGCTTTGAATTATGTCTTCGCACTTGCTTTAAAATTAACGCCTTGCTTTACGTTTTTCAGGTTGACCACCAGGCGGGGCTTCTCTCTTGTTTGATTTTCACGCCTGTTGATTCGCAAAATCGCTTTTGTGTTGCTTTACATTTCATGATAATTTGCTTTGCACTTTCAAGTATGCCTTTGCACTTGCTTTATATTATGACTTGCTTTACTTTTAGTTTAACAGGTTAACAAGTCAGCCCCGAGACCCACCTTTCTTTGTGCCGGAACGGATTGCCAGCTGATTTGTCGAAAATCAACCCCAAGACCCTCCTTGCTTCGTGCCCGACCGGCTTGCCAGTTGATTTGTCAAGATGTTCAAATTGCCTTGCACTTGCTTTCAATTATGACTTTGCACTTACTTTATATTATGAACTGCTTTACTTTTAGCTTAACAGGTTAACAGGTCAGCCCCGAGACGCTCCTTGCTTTGTGCCGGACCGAATTGCCAGCTGATTTGTCGACAATCAACCCCAAGACCTTCCTTGCTTCGTGCCCGACTGGCTTGCCAGTTGATTTGTCAAGATTGTTCAAATTGCTTTGCACTTGCTTTAAATTATGCCTTCGCATTTGCTTTGTATTACGTCTTGTTTTACTTTTCAGGTTAACAGGTCAGCACCGAACCCTCCTTGCTTCGTGTCGGACCGGTTCACCCGCTGATTTTGTTCGACAATCAACCCCAAGACCCTCCTTGTTTCGTGTCTGACCGGCTTGCCAGTTGATTTGTCAAGATTGTTGAAAATGCTTTGCATTATGCCTTCGCACTTGCTTTATTACTTCACCAGTTGATTGGAAGACAACTTATTAATGATATCGCAACCCGCACTTGCAAATTTGTATCATCAATAATTGATCATTCTTTACTTTTGATTATCAGGCTTTATTAGCAGTTGCTCACTTACCGTTTGTCGAGTTTATTACAGGATTTTAGCAGCACCGCAGCAGCATTTGGAGCATAACGTGGAACTTTTTCTTAGCAGTGAACTGGGGCAATCGTTGATATGAGCTAGACTCGTCAACGAGGATCTGAAGAATCGCACTCGAACAAACAAATTCTATCCTAATCTTTTGCTTCGGATTAGGACGTCAGTTTGAATACTTCCCTATTCGTGCGTTCTTTCCAATCAATCGTGCGAGTTTTCGTATCTATGTGTCGTTGAACTACATATGGCCTGATTCTCTTTCAGCCCGAGATATGTAGGCAACTCGAAAATCGGAGTTCGGCCATATCCATAAGCCTCGCTTATGGTCCGTAGAAATCAAAAGTCTTAGCTTTATCGGGAAAAAATTGGCTTCTCGTCAACTTCATTACCTTAAAAGCTCTTTCATCCTTTTTCGGGTAAAGAGGGGCAGTTGTTGACACCCAATTTTGTCCCGGTCGTGTAAATTAAAGTCTAATTATTCTCAATTAAAATTAATTATTTTGAAAATTCAAAGTAATTGAGTTAAATTTAAAGGAGAAGGGCTAAATGTGTTAGACATGCCTTTAATTTTAGCTTACACGTGTAATTACTTCCATTTACTTAATTATATTAATAAAAAAAGACTAAGATCGTTCTATGTCCTGAAATGCAGCCTGCCCACGCAAAGATACATACAATACACACACACGCTCACATCAGTTCCTATTTCCCTTAAACACTTCAACCCATCTCCCATACCCGACCCACTAACCCATTTTCCTTAAGCCCGTATTAGCCCACACGCCTATTTCCCATTTCCCCTATTCAGAATCCCCAATTTTGATAAACCGGAGCCCTAACCCGCGATAAACCCGATTCCCTTTTCAATTTCCCCCCTCAAAAACCTTGAATCCGTCCAAGAACAGCTCAGCTGGTCCCCCCTCCACGTCCTAAACTTCCTTTTTCGTACTAATTACGTGTTTTAATCTGGTCCGTTGATTTCAAATCCGAGTTGATCCGATTCGTTCATTTCCTATGCCTAACAGATCTTTTCTTGAAGATAAGGATCCAATGTATACAATCTTGAAGGATGGACACTTTAGACCCTTATCTAACAAAAAGATTGATCAAAAGGGCAAGGAGAATTTTAGAATTTGGATAATAAAGCAAACCCAAGCTATTTTGGTATTTAACCTTCATTTTGTCAATTTTTCAGGGCCAAGTTTTCATATCTTAGAAACGGCAGCACTGAAACTTAGCTTAAAAATTTTACTCACTACTTACCCTTTAAAATTTTATTAATAGAAATATTTGAGGGATTAAATCTAGTTCTTGGAATATACTATTATTTTCCTGATCTTCACTGTCGTCGTCAAGTTTCGAGTCGATTATTTCAGTACTTAGCTCCTGTTCACTGCCTATAAGCAGGTTAGATCTTTTTTTCCCCTTAGTTTTATACATCAGTTGTTCATGTGTTTTGTTTAGTTCCATTTACTGATGCAAGTTGAAAACTGTTCATGGTTGATTCTGTTTGGATAAAATTTGAATCTTAAATGTGTGTATGCCTTAAATAACTAAAATCAAATTTTTTATATCAGATTAATGTGTAAAAGGTTGCATTTTTTGGCTCATAAGACTTTAGTTACCTTTCTTATTTCTGTTGTAAAAGGAAAGGTTGTTAAGTATGTTTCAAAAGCAAAGAATAAGCTGCTGAGTTTGTGCGTAAGATTGCATCAGTTATGGTCTGTGAGAAGCATGAGTAGGATAAGGTGTCATTATGATTAAATTTATGATTAAAGTAAAGCCCTGAAGGTTTAGGTTCATGCCATAAAGGTTTCAAATTTTGCTATATGAGGTTTAGTAGTCTGTTTGATTTTGGAAGTAGCATCAAACTTGGCTTGTAGTTATTTCTTCTAAGTCCTGGAATTGTTGGTTGTTTTCTATTTGATGTTGTTGCTGGCCAATGTGTGAGGGATTTCAGGTGGTTTATGTGTAAGTGAGGGAGTCTAAGGCAGTTGAGAGATTCTTGGTTGATTGGTTCTGTTTCCTTAAGTGTATAGAGTTGAGTTCAGGAGTAAAAAGAGAGGCAGGCAGTTATTGGTGTTCTGTGAATGAGGGGTCGGTTTGCAGACTCTGGTAGTCGTAGGAAGGAGTTATTGTTTGTTGCAGGTTGTTCAGGAGGTTTGCAGGTGCTGCTTTAGGCTTAGAGTTGGTGCAGGGAATTTTGTAGGCTGTTCAAAGGTTGTTCTTTATTTTCAAGGGCTTTGTTTAGGAATTGTCTGCAAGTAGTAGTAGAGAGAAGCCTGGGAGTTAGTCCTGGTCATTTTTTCTTGTTGTGGTAGTTTAGAGATGCAGGGAGTTAGTTCAAAGTGGTGAGTATGTGTATGTCCAGCAGGTGTGGGCGTTGGAAAGCAGGGGTATTTCTTTAACCCTATTCAGGTTTGTGAAATAGTCAGGAATCAGGGAGTTTCATTGATTTGTGTGAGTGTGCAGGTATAGGTTAGGGAGTTAGGGAATGTCAGAGGTGAGCTTGCAGGTCCTGAGGTTGGAGCAGGGTTGGTTTCCAGTGTATGTGTATGCAAGGCCTTGAAGAGGCATTAGTTTGGTTCTGGTATGTCAGGTAGCAGGAGTTAAAAGTATTCAGGTGGTTTGTGGGAGCATGTGAGAGTGTGATGTTGTTTCTACTAGGGTGAATAAAAGAGCAGTTCAGTTAGAGTAGTATGAGAGAATTTGTTTGGTGCATGTTGTTTCAAATAGGATAAGAGTCTAGCTTAATAGTGAAGTGTTTTCTTAATAAGCTTCTGTTTAACTTGTTTAGGCATCGCAATATGGGTTCTAAGGTGCCCATTTTATCTTGGAATTCAACATAGTAAAGTCCTGGTTGTGCAATCCAGTTTTGATCAGTCATTTAGAAAGATAAATCCCATCCTAGAACTCAAGTTCTGTCCTAGTTTTGTGTTGGTCTTCAGTTTCAATATATGCATATTCATCCCATGAGGTCCAGGTTCCTGTTTCCCGTTTATTTCTTCTCTTGTTTCTTCTTGTTTTTCCTTTTAAGTTAATGAATGTGCAGATGGGTGTTCTTCCTTATTCACTAAGTTAACTCTATAGTAATTAACTGTAAAAATGATAAATCGGGTATGGTGGCTCATGTTAAATTCATTTTGCATACTATCATTGTAAATAACTTATTTGTATTATCATTGAATGAGTATTAATTCCTTCTCTCCTTATTTCTTTGGCATGAAAAAAACTCTTGGGAGCGAGTTGATTAAAACTCATCAATTGGGACGGCTATTTTCATTGGAGTTATTTGGGCTCACTTCTTGTTTCGGGCTCAAGTTTCCCGGGAAAATGAAAGTTTATAAAACTCAAGGCCCAAATTATGAGTTATATTTCCGGGTTCTTTTTTTACCTCTATCTTTTCCCGCTCCTTTAGAAAATGCATGTTGTATAGGACTTCCCCGTAGACCGTACTAGGACCCCTGTAGGATAGAAATTGTATTTGAATGGTGAATAATTATTGTAAATCACTTAAATTGCCTTATGAATTCCTTGTATCATTTCATTGCGAATCACCAATTAATTTATGAATGTTATGAATCATTTGTCAATTAATGAGTGCAAATAAAAATTCAATTAAAATTCATAATTTGCATTTGAATCACTGATTTATTTTTTATATTAAATATTCAATTATTTATTTATTTAATCTAATTTATTTGTTTAGTTAATTAATTTATTATATTTATTTAATAATTTTAATTTATTATTTATTCATTTACCTAATCTAATTAAATTATTTAATTAATTGATTATTTATAATTATTTATTTATTAATTTAATTAATTATTTTATTTATTTAATTAATCAATTATTGCCATTTATTTATTTCATTTAATTAATCCTCTAATCTCTTATTACCTATTATTTATCTATCATTGGTTATTTTTATCCTTATTTAATTTATTGTCCTTTATCTATTTTCTCTTTATTTATTATCTTCTTTATTTATTATCCTTATTTATTTTTATTTTCCATTTAATCCTATTATCTCTTATCTTATCATCCTGTATTTATTATCCCCTTATTTATTTATTTTACATTTAAAAAAATAATAATTTTAAATTAATAAAATTCGTGAAAACCGCCGGATTAACCGCATTTAGCGGATTTTTGAAAGTGCTCCCGCAAGGGACCTTCTTTCGAATTTAATAGAACCACTTACTCAGAGTCTCTAATTTTAATAATTTTCTTTTAAATAAGGAATAAAATTGCACTCGTTAATTAACGTTTGGTTCCTAATAATCCTTAAATTAGGCGGCGGCGACTCCAAAGAAAATCCTTTGGAGTCCCAATTTGTTGAAATTAAATCCCGATGCATACTTGTGTGCATTTTTGGGAGGGTTCAACAGCTTGTCCAAGAAGATAACCCTCTACATTTAACAATAGCGTGCCTCTCTGTGGTCGGAGGGGAACAACACTCCTTAAATATGTTAGTGGAGTATCTGTATTGGGTAAAAATAGGCTTGCATACGTGGCACCTCGGTTGCATGACTTAAGGAAAGCCGAACGGATGTTTTTGAATTATGATTCGGGGTAAATAACAAAGTCACTGAAGTCGTCAGTCAAGGATGAAGTTCGTGTTGCACCTCGGTGGAGACTCACCTCGGTCAGATGACAAGTTCACATCTCCGCGGTGTATAAACCAATCTTCAGCGGAGTGACATCCCCTTATTTCGGCCCATTAACTCCATTTTCAAAGGAGTTGAGGCGTGGATGAGTTAGTGGGAAACATGGAGAACATGACCCAAACTTTTTGTATTCATTAGCCTATAAATAGCTCCTTATTTCACAATGTAACCATTCAGAAATATATACAGAAACTCTGGCAAAATTTGTACTCGATCTCATATATTGAAATCTCGTTATTTCTTTATCATTTACATTTAATTTTATTTATTGTCACATCTTTGATACTAGGTATTGCTTATATTCTTGACCCAAATTCAATTTGTTATCCTAAATCAGTTTAGGCCAATACAAATTGGCACCGTCTATGGGGATATAAGCAGTCACGCTTTGTTCCAAAGTTAAACGTTCAGTTCGTTTTTGTCAACGTTTTGATCCATCAAAATGGTTAACAACGATGAAAATTCTACTAGGCAACAGTTAACTCCCGATGGACGTACTAGTGCTCACACAAACCCAAACCCCAACGCACCTATAATACTACCAGTAGCGGATCCTTCATCTTTGGGGTCCAACTATGTTTTTTAAGCCTTCGTCATCCAAATTTTGAAAATCCTTCAAGCACAGCAGGCCGAGCAGATAATTATCAATTCTGAATTTCGCGCCTTGTTGGAGGCAAGGAATAATTCCATTCCCTATGGAACTTCGCTTGCGGCTCCAAATGGAGGCATCCCAACTTTCGTTCCTACGGGTGCGACAACAGGGAGACTTCCCAACAGGGCTACATCTGGAGGTTCAGGCACTATGCCTAGTACAACGCCATACTTCGGAACGGTTCCTAACGTCGCTGAAACTAGCTCCTCAGTGGACCTCGAAAAGTTTAGCAAAAAAATCAAGGCCCGAGTGGAGAAACGACTAGAAAGTATCCCCGGAGTGAGGAAGACCCAAAAAATACTCGATATAGAAAAAATATAGGCAATTACCCTATAAGCCCGAGGCCGCTCCAGCGCCCATCCCAAAAACTTTCAAAATTCAATTTTTGAAAAAGTAAGATGGAACCACTGACCCTATCGAACATGTGATCGAGTTCATGTCGATGGTCTTGGGGAATGATTTGTCAGAAATAGAGAAGGAGTCGATGTTCTTGAAGAAGTTTGGTGAATCTTTGGAGAAGGGAGCATTACGTTGGTATATATGTGGGGTCCATCTCCAACTTTGATGAGTTAGCTGACGCATTCATCAAAGCTCACACCAGAGCACAAAAAATCCTCCAGAGGAAGGAGGACATATTTGAAGTCAAGCAGTGGCCTGGGGAGCCCATCAAAGACTTCCTCGAACGATTTCATGCCGAACGGATGGAGTTACCTGCTATGCATGACACTCTGGCCATCTTGGCATTCCAAAAGAATATCAATGTTCGTAACTCCGAGGCTGCCGCCGAATTGAGGAAGGAGCTTCAATAATACTAGACCTTGACATGGAATGAGTTGCATACTAGAGCATATACCAAAATAAGATTAGAAGAAGCGGAATGGAAGGCTACTGGTCGAAGTTCTAATTATAGGAATCGATCTGAGTCCTCATATCGCGCCGAAGCGCCACGAGGAAATTCAAGGGGTCAATACGAACCATACACTTCCCTGAAGCAGCACATCAGTCAAAGGCTTGGAAATCAGCATGTGAGGCAATGGCTCGGTGGGAAGGTTCACCTGAACACAAACCAAAGAAACACCTCGGGCCAGCTCTAATCTCCAAAAATAGGGAACTACCTCGGATCCTTGATTACAACTTTAATATGTTGACCACGGAGTTGGTAAATGCCATAAAAGGGATGGCTGGAGTAAGGGCACCAAAGGATATGAGGACAGCCCCAGAGAAAAGGGACCAAAATCTGCATTGCAAATTTCACGCGGAATATGGCATTGCACCGAGGATTGTAAAGCTCTACGCCTCGAAGTGGCACACTTGTTGAAAAAAAAGGGTTGTTGGCAGAATTTTTCACCGATAAAGGGACAGAGAACTATGAAAAGAATAGAGGAGATGGCCAATTATCGAAGGCACCACCCCCAGAAAGGATTGTAAATGTGATCACTGGTGGATCGGAAGTGAATGGTGTGAACTTTGCAGCTGCTAAGAAGTTCGCTGAGTTATCAATAGCAATGGAGAAAAAGACCCGAATAGGAGGTTCGGGTAAAGAGATAGTGTTCGATGACGATGACTGTGATGGGATGATTTTTCCCCACCACGACGCTTCAGTCATCACGTTGAGGATCAACGATTCGTATATCAAACGAGTCTTGATCGATCCCGGTAGCTCTGTTAATATAATCAGCTATGGGGTTGTTAAGAAAATGTGGATGAAGGGTGAGATTATCCCAAAAGCAACCGTATTGACTGGTTTCAACAACTCTACTGAGAAATCGTTGGGCGAAATCACGCTCAATACCCGTGCCGAAGGAGTTGTCAAAGAAACAATGTTTCAAATCATGCCCGAGGATATGGCATACAACGTGATCCTCGGAAGGCCATGGATCCACTCTATGGAAGCTGTCACATCCACCCTCCACAAGGTCATCAAATTCTCTACTCTATGGGAATTCGTTCGATTAAGGGGGAGCAACGAGTATCGAGGGAGTGCTATTCAGTTGCTTTAAAGAGTGGAGTAGTCCTGACTGGACCAAAGAAATAGAACTCAACACAACCGGGGTCTAACAAAGAGGGGAAGTCGCATCCTCAAAACGACCCCCGAGGAGAAATTGAAAAGATCCCGGTGTGTATCCAAGAACCTCGAAAGAAAAAAACCGAGAATTCTACCATTGAAGAGGTTGAGTCTTTCACGTTGTCGAAAGATTTCCCAGAGAGGAAAGTGTTTGTCGACTCGGAGTTGGATCCGGAGTCGAAGAAAGCTATAATCGAGGTTTTGAAGTCCAATGATGATTGCTTTGCTTGGTCCCACTCAAACATGGTCGGCATCGATCAGAAGATCATGACTCATAAGCTGAATGTGGATCCACAGTTTACCCCAGTGAAGTAGAAGAAGAGGCCGCACGCCGGCGTAAAAAAGAAAGCAATCGAAGATGAAACTATGAAACTACAGAAAAATGGCTTCATAAGAGAAGTTAAATACCTCGAATGGTTGGCTAATGTTGTAGTTATACCCAAGAAAAATGGTAAATGGAGAATGTGCGTGGACAACACAGATTTGAACAAGGCTTGCCCCAAGGATTCTTATCCTCTGCCCCAAATAGATAGGTTGATAGACTCCACGGCTGGACATAAACTATTGATATTCTTATACGCCTATTCGGGGTACAATCAGATTCTTATGGATCCGAATGATGAAGAGAAGACCTCATTCATCATAGATCGAGGTACTTATTTCTATAAGGTGATGCCCTTTGGGCTCAAGAACGCAGGGGCGACATATCAACGACTAGTGTGTCGTATGTTCAAAGACTACATTGGGAAGTCAATGGAAGTGTATATCGACGACATGCTGATTGTTGACGCCCAATTTTGTCCCGAAATTTTCAAATTAATGTCTAATTATTTTAAACAAGGCTAATTTTAAAAATTAAAAGCTAATTGATTAATTTGGAAGAAAAGAGGCCAAAATAGCAAGATATACCCAATTCACACCCCTAACCCGCTAAACCTGATTCTCTGGGAAAAAACCCTATCAAAAATTTGACCGTTGTGGGGGGGGGGGGGGGGGGGGGAGGGCTTTTGGGTATTTTCCATTTTAGTCCTAAAATTCTAATTTTCTGAGAAGATAGAGGAGGAAAGGGTTGAAGGGGGGATGGGGGCAGCCGTTAATGGGGTTGGATAGAGCAGCAGGGGTAGAGAGGGAGAGGGTTCTAGAGGCATATACAGAGAGAGAAGCAGCTGCAGCTAATAGCGAGAACATAGAGGAAAATATTTAAAAGCTGCAGCATACAATCCTTTTTGAGTTCTAGGTTTTAAAATAAAATAGAGTTGTTACTGTTCTAGTTTGATTTTTGGTATCGCATATCGTTATTTCGTCTTTCGAGTCGTCGCCTCGTTCGAGTCGCATCTTTTGATCCAACGCACCGGCTCACTGCTCGCAAAAAGGTAATATCTTAACCTCATTTAAATTTCCTACTTTCAGCACTATTAGAATAATTTATGGTTATTGTTAATGTTGAGTATCGGTTCTGTTTCCTTAATGTTATAAAAATGAAGTCTTGTGCATAGTATGGATTATATTCTAAGTTGCTTTTGTCTATTGTACGTCGTTCTTGTAAGGTATCTATGAAAGAAGATTAGCCTAGTTTTTTTCATTGATACATATTATTAGTCATCCATTGTATATGCAATATTGACTTTAAAAGGTTTCTTATATTTTCATTTGAAGTTAACACCTTTTAGAAGTTAAAGTATTTAAATTGAAAGAGTTAACCTGCATGGAGAGAAAAAGGGAGCTGTGCAGGTTCTTTGTTGCTTGGTTGTTGCTTGGTCTGTAGGTGTTTGAGGCTGTTCTGATGATGTTTTGATGTAAAGGTTGGTTTTGGTGCCTGTTTGGTTCTGTACGCTCGATGCGGTAGCATCACCCTTTGTAACGATCAAGGCTGGTAAGTCCATCGCTCCATACAGTTGTCCATGTACCAGTAGAAGATTCGGCAGCTACCGCGGCCCCTGCTTCTTCAGGTGGAACTCCAGGCTGAGGAGTTACTCGGAATGCTGCCAATATATCAGTATCCTTGGGTTGGTACTCAGGAGTATAATAAGCCAATTTGTACTCTTTAACACCAGCTTTGAATCCAACACTTGCTTTAGTCTGTTTGTGGTGACATAAATTCCTCCCTACAACTCATGAATTAAGAATTCTCACAACAACAAGGTCTTTAGGTATGAGAGGGATCTGTATAGTGTGGGAGTTTGAGTTTTGGTTTCTGGAATTTTCGGGGAGTGCTGGAGGTTGTTCCTTATTTCTGGTTCAGTCTGGAGAGGGTGTTAGGCAGTGAGTAGGTTTTAGGAGAAGTATGAAAGTGAAAGGGTGATGTAGTTAGTTCATAGGAGATGCAGGTTTGTTTTGGAGGTGTTTGTAGGATTTTTGGAGGTGTGTAGGTGTTCCAATGGGTTCCTGATGGATTGCAGTCATGTGGAGAGGATCTCTGGGGTCTGCAGGTCATGATGGAAGTCTGGTTAAGTGTGTGAGGGTTATTTCACTAGGTGCAGGTGCTCAGGGAGTTGATTTTGGAAGTTGTTTGGTGGTCTTAGGAGTAGTGGTGCTAGGTGTTCAGTGAGGGAGTGGAAAGTGTATGCAGGTGTTATGGGGTATGGGAATCTGTGTGTTCAGGTGTATGTGAGGGAGTGTAGGGTGTTGTCTGGTCGTTTGCAGGTGTGAAATTGTTCTTGAGGTATCGTTATAGGTCTGGTGCAGTTTCTCCCCTCAATTTAAAGCTCTTAGCTTGTCTGTCTTCTTGATTAGTTCCAGACAATCAGCCCCCTAAATTCCAAGTGTTTAGGTGTCCAGTTCCTGAGATGTCTATTTACTTTTCTTGGTAGTCAGTTGTCATTCCATGAGAAATTGCAAAAAGTATTTAGGATAATGTGCAGGTGAGGGTATGTATATATGTTCCTGATCTGATGTTTGTAGTTGTAGGAGTCCAGAGGGCCTGGGTTTGTGCTGGTGGATATGGTATTGTCTCAAGTAGCAGGGGTATTTGTTGGTAGTTTGCAGGTTCACGAGAGGTTTGCTGGTCGCTTCTTTAATTCCATTTTTCTTCTGGGTTGGCTTGGAGTTTAAGTTAGTTTCCAGCATTATATTCCTCCTTCTTCTTCTTCTTCTTCTTCTTCTCATTCCTTGTTGTGGGGGAAGCTTTCAGAGTGTAAAGCTATAGGTTCTGGTTTATGCCTAAAAAAGGTAGGGGGATGAATTTTGGTATTGGCTTGCCTTGATTATGAATGATAGCAGCACCTTTTCCGTCACTTGTTTCCAATTAGTGTAAACTTCCTTTTTGTGCATTGCATCTGATTTTGAGATAGAAGATAAGCTTCTTAAGCTTCCAGTTTGGTTTAGTCTCAATTTCTTTCAGGAAAATAAGTGTTAAAAGGCAGTTTTCAAGTTTCATTTCCTCCACGTTCAAGTTTAATACTTTACATGGTTGTATCTCAAATGCATTAATCTGATCATTTTCTGTCTTTCTTAATGAATGGAATGACATTCTTGAGGTCTCTGAATTGGTTAAGCTGGAGTTGTCTATGATAAAGAAATAAAGAAATACTGGAAATATTCATTGCTCTAGTTCCAAAGAAAAGCAACGCACTTGAGTTAAAGGATTACAGACCAATAAGTCTTATTGGAAGTTTCTACAAGGTGCTCTCTAAGCTACTTGCCAATAGACTTAGGACTGTGATGGAAAAATTGGTAGCGCCTTCTCAAATGGCATTCATAAAAGGCAGGCAAATCGTCGATGCTACACTTATTGCAAACGAGTGCCTTGATTCTAGGATAAAGCAAAGGAGTGAAGGCATTTTATGCAAGTTAGACATCGAGAAAGCTTTTGATAATGTACATTGGGATTTTCTTGTAAACATCCTCAAGTTAATGGGTTTTGGCGATAAATGGATCTAGTGGATTCATTTTTGTATCTCCACTGTCAAACTATCCATCATCATAAACGGAACTCCTAAAGGATTCTTCGCAACACAAAAGGGATTGCGACAAGGGGATCCACTTTCACCATTTTTGTTCACTTTGGTGATGGATGGATTGAGCAGAATGTTAACAATAGCTGAGCAACAAGGCTGGATAAGGGGGTTCAATCCCAGCACAAGGTCCCAGGGTGAACTGCAACTCACTCATTTGCTTTATGCAGATGACTCCCTAATTTTTTGTGATCCTGATAGGGATCAAATCTTGCGTCTTAAAATAATTCTTCTGTTCTTTGAAGCAGTGTCTGGGCTTCACATAAATTATTCAAAAAGTATTCTTTATCCTGTGAATGAGATCCACAACATACAGGAAATTGCAGAGACTCTAGGATGCAAAGTGGGGACTCTGCCAACCAAATACTTGGGTCTCCCTCTTGGTGCGAAAGCAAACTCACAAGAATTTTGGGATGATATACTGGAAAAGTGTGAAAAGAAATTATCTTGTTGGAAGAGAAACTATTTTTCACTTGGCGGAAAGCTAGTTTTAATTAATAGCGTCATAGACTCATTGCCTACTTACACTATGTCTCTGTTTCCCCTACCTGTCTCTGTGGCAAAAAGACTTGATAAATTGCGAAGAGATTTCCTGTGGCAAGGGAACAGAGAACATAGAACTTTTAATTGGGTAAGATGGGGAAAAGTCACAACAGAAAGAAAAATGGGGGGCCTTGGAGTAAAGAATGTGCTGACTCAAAACTCGAGTTTACTGCATTAATGGCTTTGGAGGTTCAGCCAAGAAGATAATGCGCTATGGAGATCCATTATTGCAGCAAAATTTGGGATCCTCAACCCATGGACTACCAAACAATCATCAACCCATGGACTACCAAACAATCATCAACCCATGGGCTATATGGTCCCTGGCGGCACATTAGAAAGTATTGGGATTCTTTTCATTCTAACACCTTCCTGCAAACTGGAAATGGAATGAAGATATCTTTCTGGAAGGACATCTGGCTTGGAGAATCATCCTTAATGGATCAGTACCCAATTCTTTTCAGCATTGCGCAAAATCAGGAAGCCACTATCTCTGAGTACTGGAATGGACACGGCTGGAATTTTGATTTTCGACGCAGCATCAATGACTGGAAATTGAGCAGCGTATCTTCTATGCTGCTCCAATTGAAAAGTTGCATTCTTTCACCGTCCAAACAAGATACTCTTCATTGGAAAGGTGATCCACAAGGGAAGTTCACTGTTAGAGGCTGCTATTAGTTCTTAAGTAGAATAAATACAAGCATCCCTAATTGGCCTTGGAAGTGCATTTGGAAAAATAAAGCTCATTTGAAGGTGGAGTGTTTCACATGGGTGGTGGCACATGGAGCATGCTTAACACATGATAATCTACAGAAAAGATGTGTAAACATATGCAGTAGATGTTCACTCTGTGAGAGGCAAACTGAGGATGTCAACCATCTTTTTATTCATTGCACCTTCACCAAACAGTTATGGGACTTTATTTTGAGTATTGTGGGGATTCAATGGTCAATGCCAAGAACAACAGAAGAGTTGTTGCATTGCTAGTCGAGGATAGGTCTTGGGAAGGTTAAGATGAAGATTTAGAACACACTCCCTGCAGCAGTTTGGTGGAGCATATGGAAGGAAAGGAATGCAAGAATTTTTGAAAACAAATCTGAATCTGTAATTACTGTTAAAGACGGATGTATTTCTCTCTTAATTTTTTGGTGTAACATGGCAAATGCAAATGATACCGAGGCCATGATAGACTTTTGGGATTTCCACGTAAATAGCCCACAATATTTCATATTAACTAGTCATTTAGCACTAACATAATATAGCCACGATATTTATATTTAAAATTTAATTTATAATTAAAATATTAAATATAATAGATTGATATTTTGTATATATACCTTCTATACACATATATATTTGTCCTATATTTTTTAAATATTTATATCATCAAATTATATTTAATAAATATGCTAAGAAAAGAAAGAAATGACAAAATATGGTTACAAAAAGTGGATAAGGGTTGGGAATGGTTATGTGGGGGATGTTGCTACCCCTGTATATAATTTTTACAATTGTTGCTGGATTTCAATAAAATTTCTTTTAACGATAAAAAAAAAAAGAAATACTGGAATACTTATCGTGGTGTTAAGTGCATAATTTTGAGGGTGTTCTGAAATACTGTCCATTTTCACGATTATTAGCTGTTAAAAGAAGCTTAGGTTAACTTAGTTTTAGTAACCTTTGCTCCTATGCGCCTAGCGTACTGTTAATTTGGTAAAAAATGTATAAAGTTTGAATCTTTGCTTTATCTTGAAGTATAAAATTTGGCGTTTTGGTAGTATTATTGAAGCCATAAGTTGGGAGATAACATTTTGTTCCCTGTTTTCTCGCTTAGGTATCAAGTCTCCTGGAGACTTTGCCTTTATTTACTTGGTTTTATTCTAATATACTTAAGTGGTATTCTAAATTCATTTCCTCTAATTTACCTACATGCTAATCCTTATCTTTTGCTTTACTTACATGACAAATGCACTGGCTTGAGTTATATCTGAACTCTGCATCCTCTCATCAAGTGAAGACTTGGACGCTATTGCTTCCAAAGGTCGAGTTCACTGTATATTTTGACACCATGCTTTGGGAAGCTCATTATTTGGCCCTCCTTCTTGAATGACTTTCACTTCATTCGGTCCTCCTTCCGGGTTTTATTTTAACTCATTTCTTATTTTAATGAATAGACAAGTTATAGATTTAAATAATGTCTATTTGCAGAATAATTTGTTTATGAATGAATGTGGTTATTGCATGTTGCTTTACTATTATGTTCATTACATTTATTGTTAGAGCTGTTATTTAATTTATTGCAAAATTGTGGCCATTGATGCAAATGCGTGCAAATTTAAGAAAGTTTCAAAACTACGCCTAATAATGACTATAAGAAATGACTTCTATCTTATTGATACGAAGTAGTTTCTTTAAAAAGTCAAAAGTTATAAAAAAAATTTAATTAATTTCTAAATGTCCCGAAACAACTTTGCAAAAAGCGACTTGAAACCTAAGTTCCATCTTATGATGAGAAATTAGGGTTTTAAAGTTGAAATTAAGCAAGTGCCATTTATGCACTATCACATACGAGTTGACAAAGAAATTAGGACGATCAAATAGCTCATTTTTCAAAAGAAAAATGCGCTTTTATTTTACTTTATTTTATTTTGAAAAATAGTTAAAGCTTTCAAATAAATTGTAAATCTTTTGAAAACTTGCTAAATTTAATTAGTTGAATTAATTAATGGTTCAATTAATTATTTTTAGAAAAGCGCATAAATAGCACTTGCAAATTAATTTGGAAACCTGTCCGATTAACCGTTGTTAACGGAATTTCGAAAGTGCCTTAAAAACCTTCTTTCGAAATTAACAAAACCTCTTACCTTTAGAATCTCTGAAAAGACTGCCTTTTTTCAAAAATGGAGCTTTGCACGCATTTTCTTATTTGGTTCCCTGTTTTCCTTAAATTTGGTGGCGACTCCACAAAAAAAAAAAAAAAAAAAAAAAAAAAAAAAAAAAACTCCAAAAGAGTTAGTCCATTCAGTTGATATTCCTAAATTTAGCCCTTCGGGGTTAATTTTTTGGGGGTTCAACACTGATCAAATGTGTTCGAGTGGAAGACCATCTAAGTTATTTGAGGGAAGCCTTCACAGTTTTAAGGCAATACAACATGAAGCTGAACCCCGAGAAGTGCGCCTTCGGTGTAAGCTCAGGAAATTTTTTGGGATTCATAGTCACTCGACGAGGAATTGAGGCTAACCCAAATAAAATCAGAGCAATTGAAGAAATCCTCGATGAGCTCACCGGGGTAAAAGAAGTTCAGCGCTTAACTGGCCGAATCGCTGCCATGAGTAGATTCATCTCGAGGTCATCAGAGTGGTGCCACAAATTCTTCTCCGTTCTAAGAAAGAATAACACCTTCGAATTGACACCGGAGTGTAAATAAGCGCTGAAAGAGTTAAAACACTACTTGGATAACGCACCGTTGCTCGCCAAGCCAAAAGAAGGAGAAACTTTGTTAGTCTACTTGGCCGTATCCGAGGTGTCGGTAAGCGTTGTGTTGGTTCGAGAGGTGGATGGCAAACAACAACCTATCTACTACGCGAGCAAAACACTCCTCGACGCCGAAATCAGGTATCCCCATTTGGAAAAGCTAGCACTTGCTTTAATTATAACTGCTCAGAAACTACGACCTAAATTTCAATGCCACCCTATAGTCGTAGTCACTACCTTCCCTTTAAAAAATATTTTTCAGTAACCAGAGTTGTCAGGAAGGTTATCCAAATGGGCAGGAGAGCTGAGCGAATATGATATCATATACCAACCCCGAACAACTATCAAATCCCAAGTCTTAGCAGATTTTGTAGCTGATTTTAGTGTTGGAATCCTCCCCGAGGACAAATGGAAAAATTTGATGTCCAAGGGATCGACCTTGGGAGTGTGGACGCTCTACACCGATGGAGCAACCAAATCCAAAGGTACGGGGTTGTGGATCGTCTTGGCAGCACTAACAGGGGAGAAAATCAGACATTCGGTTCGCTTCAAGAAGATAACGAACAACGAAGCTGAATATGAAGCAGCTATAGCAGGCTTGGAATTAGCCAAGGAAATGGGGGTGGAAAGAATCGACTTGATATGTGATTCACAGCTGGTGGTGAATCAAGTGCTCGGGGACTATTCGGCTCGTGAGCTCGGGATGCAACCGTTTTTAGCCCGAGCACAACACATCTTGGCTCAATTCCAAGAGTGGAGAATCAAATAAATACCCCGAGAGGAAAATGCAGAGGCCGACACCTTAGCTAATTTGGGTTCGGCCGTAGAAGAAAAGCACTCGGGGACTGATTCAGTTGTTCGGCTGCTATCGGCACAGATGAAGGACATGAAGTTGGAATTCAATTCGGTGGACCACACATGGGATTGGCGAACCAAGTTCATATCCTATTTTGAATCGGGGAACTGATTCAGTTGTTCGGCTGCTGTCGGCACAGATGAAGGACATGAAGTTGGAAGTCACCTCGGTGGACCACACATGGGATTGGAGAAACAAGTTCATATCCTATTTTGAATGGGACTCTTCCCCTCAATAAGAGAGAATCAAGAAAGTTGAGGACCCAAGTAACCTCATATTTAATGATTTTGGGGAGATTGTATAGGAGAATGTACAGCGGCCCGATGGCCAAATGTTTGGGTTCGGGGGAGATTAGCTATGTTATAGGGGAAATTCACGAAGGCGAATGTGGAAATCATTCGGGAGAAAAGGCCTTAGTACGCAAGTTGCTTTAGGCTGGATATTATTGGCCAATTATTAGTGCAGACGCCAAAGCCTTTGTGAAAACATGTGATAAGTGTCAACAACATGGGCGAATGATCCATCAACAGGCCGAACCCCTACATTCGGTCGTGTCACCGTGGCCATTTATGAAATGGGGGATGAATAAAATAGGCCAACTGCCGAAGGCGAGGGGGAGTGTTTGGTTCATACTTGTGCTAACCGATTACTTCACCAAATGGGTAGAAGCAGAAGACTTTTCCAAGGTTAGACAAAAGGAAGTGGTAGATTTTATCCGCAAAAATATCATCTACAGGTTCGGTGTCCCAAGAAAAATTACTTGTGACAGTGGCTCTTAATTTATGGGATCGGTGATTCACCGACTTTTTGAAACAATAGGGTATAAAGAGGGTGGTATCAACATCTTATCACCCAAGTGCAAATGGTCAAGCTGAGTCTTCAAACAGAGTTATCATTGAGAATATCAAGAAAAGGCTTGACGAGGCAAAAGGTCCATGGCCCGAGGAGTTGTCCGGGGTGCTGTGGGCGATGCAAACTACGGAGAAAAATAGCACCGGTGAGACTCCTTTTCCCTCGCTTATGGGATGAATGCACTTATTCCCGTGGAGATGGGTGAACCCAGTCTTCGGTACACTCATGCCACCGAAGACGCAAACCAACAGGCTATGCGCATAGAACTAGACCTATTAAAAAAAAAAGGAGCTGGCCTTGATTCGGTTGGAGGCTCAAAAGAGGCAAATCAAAGCATATCTCAATAGGAAAGCCAAACTTAGGGATTTTAAGATTGGTGATTATGTGTTGAAAGCTTCGAACCAGTCAACCAAGGAAAACAACGCTGGGAAATTTGTTGCAAACTGGGAAGGACCTTACAGAGTCAAAGAGTCAAAAAGTGATCCTATCAACTTGAAGATTTGAAAGGCAAGCCCGAGCCCTTGAATTAGAACATCTCCAATTTAAAATGGTATTACTTGTAGCACCAAGGTACATAATCCTTGGTCAATAGAATTTCACCTGCAGCTTCGAGCCGAAAATTCTCCAAAAGATTTGGTCGAATAATTTTAACTTACCCCTCGTTTTGCTTTGCTTGGCCTTTTCAGGAAGCAGAGAGGACGATCTACAGTGTTCGAATCTTCATCAAGATTCATACCGAACACTGGGGGGGTGTGAGAGGGGTGCGGCCGAGGTCAACCTAAAGGCTCTCTCACCGAAGTTTGTCTATTCGACAACTGGGGACTGACGTCCGAAGAGTAGATTAGCACTTTGTAACTTTCGCCCAGTAGTGGCATGTTTTATTTTTGCGCCTAAGTCTTATTTGAACTAGGCCCTATGTAAAAGCCAATTATGGTTGAATCAATTTTAAATTCCTTGGCATACGTTCCGCCACATCGACTTCCCACCTAAATTCATTCCACTCCTCGGTAACTCTGGCATTCATCCGAGGAGTGGGGCAATTATCTGTATTGGGTAAAAATAGACTTGCATATGTGGCACCCCGGTTGCATGACTCAAGGAGAGCCGAATGGATGTTTGTGAATTATGATTCGGGGTAAACAATGAAGTCACCGAAGTCGTCAGTCAAGGATGAAGTTCGTGTTGTACCTCAGTGGAGAATCACCTCGGTCAGATGACAAGTTCACATCTCCTAGGTCGACAATTCGTGCCTCGGTGGATAAACCAATCTTCAGCGGAGTGGCCTCCCCTTATTTCGGCCAATTAACTCCATTTTCTGGAGAGTTGAGGCGTGCATGAGTTAGTAGGAAATATGGAGAACATGGCCCAAACTTCTTGTATTCATTAGCCTATAAATAGCTCTTTATTTCACAGTGTAATCATTTTGAAATATATATAGATACTCTGGCAAAATTTGTATTCAATCTCATATATTGAAATATCGTTATTTCTTTATCATTTACATTCGATTTTATTGATTGTCACAGCTTTGATACTAGGTATTACTTATATTCTTGAGCCAAATTCGATTTATTGTCCTAAATCAGTTTAGACCAATACGCCTTTCTCCATTGATGATGATTCTTTTGTGATCCTTCATGGGCACGCAATGTGAGTAATACCACTCATTATTATGGTTAACCCCTTACAATTTTGTTTCTATTTGGTAGTTAGTTTCCAGCTGAGAATGTATTGTTTCTTCACAACGTCATTGCAATTGCGTCCATTCTTTTGGTTATCGGTTTTATACACACACACTCACTCACTCACACCTACACTTAATGATCTGTTAATTGAAAGGCATTACAATCATGCTGGAAGTAATATGCCATAACTCAAGCTTCTCACTTTTGAAAGATCCATATAGGTATATCTACTCTTAGATTTATTTTCCAACAGAGAAATAATATTAGTTATTATATTAACGGAAGAGGGTCAAAATTGCCCTCGAACTATTGGAAATCGAGCAACTTTACCCTTCATTTGATTTTGGGTGCAAAAATACCCTCACTGTAGCAAACTAGACTACTCTTACCCCTTCATACTAACAGAATTCCAGCTCATATTAGATTAGGATAAAATATTATCTTTTTTGCTAAGTTGGAGCTCCACGTAGGACTCCACCACTTACTCTGCAATTGTTTTTCCTATCCTTTATTCCACATCAGAATTCAGAGTACCAACAGTCAATAGTCACCCCTCCTTGAACATGATACAACGAAATTAAACAAAAGCCATTAAGCTCAAATATGCTTTGAGCTCCATTGAATCTTGAATTCCTTTAAAATAGTGTATGACTCCCCATTACCATATTCCTTCTATAACAAATTTGAGCACAAAATTGGATCTTCACGGTTAAAGAGTACATTTTTGTGGAGATTTATTTTTTTAAAGGCGTTTTCATTTTGATTTCTCCATGATTCTACCTATTGAATATTCAATTTCTTCAAATTATCCTAAATGAATATTACCCAATTTTCTTGCGAAAAAAAAAAAAAAACAACTGTCAAAGGATGTCACCACTAACAAAGACCTATATTATCAAATACTCAAATTGTATTTTCATCTTGTCATCATAAATTTTTAGAAGCTAAATTAATTTTTTTTCTTTTTTTTCTTTTTGGGAGTATTATCTCGTTCTTCTTTGGTTACAATTGAAATTCATTAATTAAAATCCCAAAGTCTAATAAGTGGTCTTATAATTTTTGATATTTTGAAAATTTTGATTAGTAGTTGTTGGAGGTAGGATATGGTTGAGCTATGGTTGAAGGAGGGTGGAGCGGTACAATGGTGATTATGGGCAATTTTCAGTAGGCGTCTTTTGGGACTTTTAGCTCTACAATGGTGAGGATGCTGTTGGAGCAAAGAATTTAGATGGTGATTTTCAAAAAGAGAAGGGGAGAAGTAATGGGGGATGGGAAGGAAAGAAGAAAGAGAAACCATAAATGAAAATAAGGAAGAAAAATAAGGGAAAAAATTGCAAAAGTACCCGTGGAGAAAGGAAGATTTATCCTATGTCGAGATCCAAGTCAGTAATAAAAATAACTTTTTAATATGAGCTGGAATTCTGTTAGTATAAAGGGTAAAAGTGCTCTATTTTGTTAACGGTGAGGACATTTTTGCACCTAAAATTAAACGAAAGGTAAAATTGCTCTATTTTCACTAGTTCTACCCTTCTCCGTTATAATAATAATAGTTCTTGTTACTATTGTTATTACTATATTACTACTAGTAGTATTCACTTTATTTCTAGTTGTTACGATGTTAAGAAGAGTTAAGCTCAAGGGAAAAACACTGCTACTGAGAATTCACATAGCCATCCCCAACTTGTTTGAGATTAAGGTGCAGTAAAAATTATTGTTATATAATTGCCGTATGTCTTTTTTCCTTTTGATGCAGTAACTTCATTGAGTTCCTATCCTTTTGGGGATGGAGAGGAAGAGGTGGGGGAAGGAACCTGTTATGACTGAAAATACCATCTTGGAGGGTATGTTAGAAAATTTAGCAAACTATCTTTGGGATCCGGGTTAGACAAATACTCCCTCTGTCCCAATTTATGTGGTACTATTTCCTTTTTTTGTTTGTCCCAAAATGAATGACACCTTTCCTTATTTAACAATTATTTAATGTGTCATTTCTATTTTACCCTTGTTGGGTCCTACATACTTTTAAAGCTACCAACTACCTTTTTATTATTCAAATCTTCTCTTTCTTACTTTTTCAAGGGTAAAATTGAAACTTTATAAGGTCAACATCTATTTTCTTAAATTCCGTGCCCGGTCAAATGGTGCCACATAAAATGGGACGGAGGGAGTAGTTAAATAGAGATAGAATAGTAGAAGAGCAATTTAGCTATGATGTTGTAAACCCTTATCCCTCCTATCTCTCCTTTTTTTAGTGTCTTCCTTTGTTACTCTGTATTTCTGTTCTTATCCCCTTCTGTATCAATCTATTTCTTGTCCCATTTTCTATCTAATTTCTCATCTCTTTCTTATTCTCTTATCAGTATCGTTTATGATCTTTGTAATTCCCCATTTCTATTATCAATACAATCCATTAGTCACTGTTATTGTGTGCTTGAAGTAGTACTCGTTACATTGGTACTTTCATTGTCTCTATCAACCATGGGGGTGGATTATTCTCAACCTCCCAAAATGGTTCATTTAACGGTGCTAATCCCTTGGATTGGGTTTTACAGATGGAAAGGTACTTCTTTTGTTACTCCATATCCGATTCCCTCAAGCTTCCTTTAATCAATTTTTATAGAGGGTGAGGCTCGTGAGTGGTTTCACTCACTTTATTGCCACAATGAATTTTGGGATTGGGACCATTTTGTGGACGATTTGTTTACTCATTTTTGCAATCGGTCTCGTGATGCACCTATTATCACTGAAATACCAGCTATAATAGTGAGTGCACAAATTCATGATCGTAACACTTGTGAAACTAAGGGAGTAAGTTCAGCAACTACTGCCATCTCAACTTTGGACAATGGATCTTCAAACTTTCTGGCTACTCCCGAGGTACCCGCTACGAAGTTAGAAAATCCTTTTGATGCAACCCTCCCTCTCGCTCGAATTGATTTTGATTTGGGGTATAAAAAATCAGGTTATGAGGACCAAGTGTTTGCTAAAGTTCTCATCAAATTGAAACCCAGTTGCTCAAGCCTATCATTTTTAAGGAGTTATCTCTGGTTTCTCATGGTTGCTCGATGTTCGATCAACTGTCGACTAGAGAACAGTTTCAAGAAATTCGCGCGCCTCTCAACACTGTGTTGCGTCAACATGCCTTGGATTTACACTCGTGGGTTGATACAGGGCAAAGAGAAATTGTACAGCTGCCTTGAGACCGTGGATGGCATTTTGACATGTTGTGGGGTGGAATAACTCCTAGCATATCTGTTATAGTAAAATCTGGCATTGCTAAGGCGTCTGGTATTATAGCTTTAACTCCATTTGTCCGGAGATTTTGAGGTGATGTGGGCTCTAGTATTATTAAATTCAAGAAGGGTGCCAAGGTCATGGCTATTGTTACTCCTCTGTTTGGTGGCACATTGGTTTCAAAAATGAAGGTAGAGCAATTGTGGGATACTCTCAAGCGCAAGAAGTGTTCTGATTTGGAGGTTGATACTGATGACTTTGGCCTACTAACACGCGCTTGGGTTGATACCGGGCAGGAGTAGAATTTATGGGATACTACCTTGCGCCAGATGTGTTCTATTTTAGAAGTTCAATTTATGGGTAGACAACCTTACCCTACCCATCCTTTGTTGTTATTTATGGGCTCTGTGGGTGTGCATTATTCCTGTATTGATGATGCTAAGGATAGAAAAGATAGACCTTGCATACTTCAGTATTTGGCACATGTTCAATCATCTTCTGCTACTTTGAATGCCTCTGACCCTAGTTTGTGTCGCCTTCCTGCAATTGATTGTTTTGTGCATCAACTAGAAGTGTCACTTACATTGAGTATTTCCTGCCTCTATGCATTCATTGTGGTCCAACTTTTACGGAACTTGTACACAATATATGGTGGTTTAAATGTGATTTTGGCATCCACTTATGTCAATGGTATGACACTGGCCAGAGAACGCAAAGTGTATTGCCATTTATAGTTGTTAGGAGAAATAAATATTTGGTTGGTTCATTTTGTTTTACTCTGGGAAGTGGTTCGCTGCTTGGTATAAATTTTTGGTTGTTGTATTTGAAGTGCATTCATCGACTGAGCTGTTTGATACAATATCTCAATGTCAAGAAGATAAGTTAGTGCGACATTTAGCAATTAAGGAATTCTTTCTATTTTTTATTGTTCCCGAGATTATTTACACATTGACCATTATGTATCACTTCCCATTTGATCCCGGGGCAAATCACTTTACTGTTCCCTCCAGTGGCTTTTGGATGGTTAATTGTGTATGGGAACTTTCATTTGTTAGTCATGGGCTACATCTCTTATATGGTCTAGCTCAGGCGCATGGTCTTGGTACATATTGTTGGTGGTAGCGGAAGTGACATTCCATTTAATTTTCATTTGGTTTAGGCGAACATCTGCTTATTGTAAAACTTTCTGGATTTTCACTTGTTCTCGGTGTATGGGATCCCGGAATATATTTCAAGCCCTTGGCTCTAAAATGTAATACTGACCAGCACTTCTTGAATGTAGGTGGAGGGTACTTACCGTCTGAGAAACCCTCACTTGTCAAGCTCTTTACCTTGATTACAAGTAATAGGACAATTGATTTTAAATTTGAAGGAAGTATGCTCTAGCTTGAAAAGCAAAAAGGACTACTGGTGCATCTTGATTTGGAAACTATCATTACACTACCCATCAGTGATATTGAGGCAAAGGAGTATGTTTCAGTTTAAGAGAATGTTTCTTTTTCCTCAACATATTTCTACTCGAACGTTAAGGGCAAGGTTCTTATTGAGGACGGGAGTAATATTATGCCTGAAAATATCATTTGGGACCCGGGTTAGACAAATAGTTAAATAGATATAGAATAGTAGAAGAGAAATTTAGCAATGATGTTGTAAACCCTTATCCCTCATATCTTCCCTTCTTCAGTGTCTTCCTTCGTTCCTTTGTATTTCTGTTCTTATCCCCTTCTGTATCAGTGTATCTCTCGTCCCCTTTTCTATCTAATTTCTCATCTCTTTCTTATTCTCTTATCCGTATCATTTATGATCTTTGTAATTCCCATTTTTAGAGAGAAAATACATAGAAGCTTTTGGCAATAGAGTTTTATTGTTTCTTTGGATTCTTGCAAGAGATTTCTTTCTCGTCTTTGAGGCGCATGTTAAATCCAGTTGCGTTCCTGAGTCCTTGATTGTTCGAGTGTGAATAGTGGTGGCGAATTGGCGGGTTGTGTCAAATATGGGTAGGTTGAAAACAAGTTAGAATAAATATGAGTTAAAACCCAACCCGCCCATTTTCAATACGGGTTTAAACTGGTTGAGGGATGGGTTATACGGGTCAACCAATATTTTTCATTCAGATTGCAAATTATAAATTGCAAATCTATACACACCAAACATCTTTAAATTGCAGATTGCACATCTATAAGTTATCTCAAATTAAAAATCTACAATTGCAAATGCAAGTGCAAATTGTATGTTAGAAAAAGAAACTGCAAATTCACTAATACATAGTAACACATTTCTTAACCAAGACAATGTATCAATAGTAAAATATCCACTTTGTTACTAAATACATACTAAATTTTTTAGCTTGACAATTGTCACGGCCCTAGACTAGCTCTAGGCGGTGTGTAGGTACTTAGATAATTGCTACACAAAAGCAACGCCTAAGTTCAGCCTTTGACCCTCTACATGACACCCAAAGTTTCTAGCTAAGGTCCTCGGATTAACCCTAAGTCATGCAAGTAATGCCGCAAGTAATGATTAGCATGCTCATCAATGGATTTGCTATAGATAAGGATGTAACCAAAGTAAACTACCACAAATTTTCCAATGAAATATTTAAGCACATGATTCATCAACCTCATGAAGGTTGAAGGAGCACTGGACAAGCCAAAAGACATGACAAGCCACTCATAAAGACCAAAGTTAGTCTTAAAGACCGTCTTACACTCATCACCCAGTTTCATCCGGATTTGGTGGTATCCACTCCTCAAATCAATTTTAGAGAACACACAAGAACCACACAACTCATCAAGCTTATCATCTAATCTAGGGATAGGATGACGATACTTTACCGTTATCTTGTTGATGGCTCTATAATCTACACACATGCGCCAAGTCCCATATTTCTTTGGCACTAGGATGACCGGGACCGCGCATAGGCTCAAGCTTTCTTGCACTAGTCCTCTTTCAAGCAACTCCTCCACTTTCTTTTTGAGCTCTTTAGTGACCTCCGGGTTGCTTCTATAAGCGGCCTTGTTGGACAATTGAGAGTCCGGAACAAGGTCAATTTGATGCTCAATGCCTCTTAATGGTGGCAATCCACTAGGAAATTCCTCGGGAAAGATGTCTTCATAACCTTGCAAAAGAGATGAAATAGAACTAGTCAAAGAAGGGGTTAGTTCATTAGTAAGCAAAACATGATCCTTGTGCAAGAGGAGAATCATGGACATTCCATCCTCCACATCTTTCAAACACTCCTTCTTGAACAAGAACAAGTTCACACCCTTATTTGTTTCCTCACTCTTTTGTGTGACAACTCTCACTCTTTTATCCCCTACGACTCCCTCTTTCTTTTCTTTCTCTCTTTTCAACTTCAACTCCCTCATCTTTCTATAGCCCTCACTCACTTGAGCCGGAGTCGATGGATTAAGAATAAACTTCCAACCTTCCAACTCCAAGGCATACTTGTTAGTCTTGCCATCATGCTTTGCTAAACGATCATATTGCCAAGGTCTACAATGCAAAATGTGACAAGCTTGTATTGGAAACACATCAAATAAGAGCTCATCATGGTAGTCCCCAATCTTGAATTTGATCAAAACTTGCTTGGTCACCTTTAGTTCACCATATTCATTCAACCATTGTAGCTTGTAAGATTGTGATCGTTTTCTAGTGGGAAGCTTGAGTTGTTCAATCAAAGTGGTGCTCACTACATTGACACAACTACCACTATCAATAATAAGAGAACAAATGGTTCCTTTAACCTTACAATAAGTATGAAACAAATTCTCCCTTTGATTCGACTCCTCCTTCACTTGTACCCCCATTATTCTCCTTACCACAAGAGTTGCGGATATGTCTTACTCAAATTGCTCACCTTCCCCTTGGCCCCCATCAAAATCATCATCACAAGGAATATCCCCATCTATCTCCTCTACATCACTATCACCCGTTTGATAACCTCCATCACCCAAAGCAACAATAGCTCTCCTATTTGGAAAATCCCTCATCATATGGCCTCAGCCATTGCATTTATAACATTGAATGTTAGCAAACTTTCAAGTTTAGCTTTGTTACCTCCCACCTTTGGCTCTTCTTTGGGCTTGGCTTTGTCAAATTGGCCTTTGAATTCTCGCTTGGGCTCCTTTGCTTTGTCCCATGGGGGGTAGGTCTTCACATTATCCTTTTCTTTGTTCCAATTGGTAGAGATGTTCTTGGACTTGTAGGACTTGTCCAATTTAAGCCCTTTCTCCACCTTAAGCGCCGCTTGAAAAGCATCATACAAGGAATCAAATTGATGCAATTCCATGGGAGAAAATATTTCCCTATTCAAGCCTCCACAAAATTTTGGAATAAGGAATCAATCACCATCTTGAATGTTGGCCCTTATCCTTGTCTTCTCAAATTCATCAAAGTATTCCGGCACACTCTTGTTCCCTTGCCTCAAGTTATAGAATTTCTTGATCAACTCATCTTCATAGTTGGCGGGTAAAAATCGAGCCTCCATCATGGCTTTCAAAGCCGCCCATCCACCATTTGCAATAAGCCTTTGAGTCTCTCGTTGCCTTCGCTTGGACTCCCACCAAGTAGAAGCATAATTCTCAAATTGAGTAATCGCATACTTGACCTTTGTGGCTTCTTGAACATTGTTGGTTTGAAAAATCCTCTCCATCTTGACAACCCACTCTAGATATTCCTTGGGATCACTTTCTCCTTTGAAGGCTGGTAGGTTGATCTTGATGGTGTTCAACCCTCTATCATCATCATGATGTCTCTGATTTCCACCATGACCCCCATAGTCATAGTAGTCATCATCACGTTCCGCCCTCCCTTGGTAACCTTTCCTAAATCGACCTCCTCAACCCGTATTTTCCCTTTGTCGTGCCTTTCCCGGATAGTGAAAGGGGTCATCATTATAGTTTTCATGTGCATGAAAGGACTCGTCATCCTATGGATGATTATTTTGTGGACGCACCACTCCTTCACGACTTGGAGTCTCATTTCTTGGTGGTTCATGAATGGGATCCTTCGTTTGTGGGGTGTCATTTGGAGAATAGGTATCTTGGACCACCATGTTAGAGTAACGGTCATTTGCCCGAGAGGTCCGGCTAGGTCCATCACCCCGCACCCCCACGGTTGGAGGTGTCTCAACTGCTTGCTTTCCCATTTCCCGAAGCCTATATTTTCGGGATAGGTCATCAACCGTCTTCTTCATCCCTTTGAATTCATCTTGTATTGAATTGAAAATCTCCATCAAGGCTTGCAACATGGTTTTGAGTTCCATGTCCGCCTCGACTTCCTTTTGAGTCATTGTACCTACAAACAATTAAACAAACAAAGGTTAGTAGAAAGAGTCCTCACCAATTCACTCCCAAAGTGTTTACACTCGATTTTATTGCACTCAATCCACTCGTGTTTACATTCAATGATTGGCTTTTACTCACTCTAATGCTCTCACCACACTTGCCTTTTTCCACTCTTGGCTAATGCAAGTTTGTTCTTCGCACACAAGTTCGACTCGACAATCAAACTCAATCTAATTTGGATGGAATGGAATTGTTGTAGCAAGAAACAGACAATTAAAGCTAACGAACGGAATTTAGAAAAAATCAAAGAAAGGAAAAAAGAAAGACACGAATTGAATTGGCACGAAACGGATTCGGATTTGGATGAAATTTTATTTATGATCTAGAAACTCACTGTACTTGATGCTAAAATTGGGCTCTGGTTGATTGGAAACTGTTCAGGGGCTGTTGCGAACAATCTGTCTAAAAAAACTGTTTTACCGGAAATTGTTGTTCAACGCGATCGCGTTAGGACAGTCGTGATCAGGAAGAAGTTCTTTGGCAGCTGGTGCGCGATCGTGCATTACTGGCCCGATCGCGTAGGGTCTTTAATTCTTGCCCTGCGCTATCGCGCTTGGTTGCACGTGATCGCGAAGGCTTCTGGGTCTGAAGCAGAACCCGTTTGTCAAGCCCTCTTTTCCACTTGTATCTTCACAAGCCAGCGAGTTTTTGCTCCAAATTTGAGATTTATGTTTCTTGTTGGTCCGTGAACAAACCCCAGTAGTTGAATCTTCAAAAGCAACAACCAAATTCAAAAAGCCTCAATTCTTTGTTGATGAACCCTAATTCTTGAATTCTCAAATCAGCACTCAAATGATGTTTGTTGTTTAATTCCTTCAAGGAATAGCTTCTAGATGCATATATCTTCAGTTGGTAGCAAAAATTTCACCCAAAAGAAACTAAACATAAGACTCTTTTTTTTTTCTTTTTTGGATTTTTGGATTTTTTTTTTTTTTTTTTTTTTTTTTGTGATTTTTCATATTTGATAAACATAAACTTAATTAGTGATTGTAAGAACAAACACTAACCTGACACTGATACCAAATGCTATGAAAATAACAACAAGAAATGGAAAATAACAAAATGAAAGTTTGAAGAGCAAGACCCATATTGATTAGAAAATGATTAAGGAAGTAGATTAGGGAAAAGTAGCCTAATCACCTCCCTCAATTGTCAAACAAGTGAACCTATACTAATTGATCCTCAATTAGATCAAGCCTAATTGCAAATCAAGGAATTAAATGTGCTTAAGCAAACAATCTTAGCCAATAATCTCACCAAGTTTCATGTCATCAAATCTAACCCTAAATAATGAGGTAAGGGCTTTATATAGGGGTTCCTAAAATTGGCAATAATTGCCTTAATTAGCCTTGACAATGGGCTTGTAATAAATCATTAACTAAAAATAGAGTTTTGATCATTGTCACAGCGCGATCACGCTAGGACACGCTCTATCGCGTTGCTTGAATAATTTGGGCTTCGCGATCGCGGGTATGGTCACGCGATCGCGAAGGCATTGGCCTTCATCCATTGTCAGCATCCTGCGCGATCACGTCTGAGGCCTCGCGATCCACGCTCTTCATCATTTCCTTCTTGCGCGATCGCGGTGCTCATCTTTTTGGCCTTGTGCAATCGCGTCTGATGACTCGCAATCGCGTAGAGTATTTCCTGGGTTTGAGGCAGTAAGCTTGCCAATAGGTCCTAATGCCTCCAACAACTACCCCAGCAGCTCCAGTTGTGCAAATGTATCCTGCAACTATTGCAACTCCCGTGGTTGGCTCCTTGTGAATGGCTTGCTCGCATCAGATTGCATCACAAAGTGTCTCGCTAAGGTCCTCGGATGAACCCTAAATCAAGCAAGTAAAGTTGTCAAGTATTTGTACACGGTTAAGGCACAAGTTGTCGGCAAAGAGATTTGTATTAAAATCAAATATTTTGTACAAAGAAAGAAAAGCTAAGGAACTTTATTGAATGCTAGGTTACAATTCTAGACACTACTTAGAAGACATGGATGTTGGACAAGTGCATACGAAATGCTTACCCCTATTTATATTACTTTAGGAAAGTATAAATTTAATTATGTTTTCTAATAAGCACGTTTTAGGTGTAACATTGTCTATAATGAGTATTAGGTGAGATATGATTTACATGTTTGTACTTACTAAATGAAAATAAGTATAAAAAAAAAAGCATATGTATAAAACTTTAATCGTTCAGGGAAAAGTTATACAAAAGTACAATTTGAATATCGTTTTTACAAAACATAGCAATATTATTGAACAATAACAAAATATAGCGAAAATGGTGAGTTAATTACAAAATATAGCTAAAAAACATGCCTATGCATCTCACTGTATCTGCATCGTATTGTACTATTTCTAATTGTATATACACTATTTTTTTATTTTTGTTGTCTAGTGTTTCTCCGCTGTTTCTGCTTGTATTTATGCTATTTTTGTTTGTATGTAGAGGTAGTACGTGGTGTGGGAGGGTAGGGGAGGGTATCGGGGGAAGGATGGGAGAGACTCCATTCTTTTTTTCAAGTTGTTTCTAGCAACTTATATATACACTAGTTGCGAAAAGCCTGTGCCAGCACAGGCCCAAGTCTAACATAGTGTTTCATTCTTACATATTTTGGGTGTAATTCATCTTAATTATCTTCGGTTATTTTTTTTGTTTAAAACGATAGCTTGAGTGGCAATTTTAATCAATTTTTCTATTTTTTTTTGCCAACTCTATGACTTACTCGTGAATAGGAGTAAGATAACTCAAGTATTTTGACATTGTTCGAGTGATTATGTTCAAATACTTTTTAAAATTGGTCATATTCTAATTAATAAAGGTAAATATGGCTCTTTGGTTGGCAAGTCGTGCAAATATTATCTCTAAGTTTCTTTTACAATAGCGTAAACTTTATCAAACTTTTTTAAAAGTGTATGTTAAACTACGTAAGAATCAATGGATTTCAGTGAAAAAATGAATTATATTTTCATCTAATAACCTTAAAAGCGGGTATTTAGTTGGCGAACTATGAAAAAATGAACTTGTATTCAAAGCGATTCTAAAGTGGCCACCTGATAGTAATTACTCTAATTTATAGATGCACAAGCGGCTTACAAAGAATGACTATATTTTGATTAATAATTATAAGAGTGGCTAATTAGTGAACCATAGCCTTGCAAAAATTGGCTATCAATTGAACTGCAAACTAAGAAGTGGCCATTTCTCTCACTCGGTGGCACAAACTCTTAAGCATCACGACCCCAAGCAGCTCTCCCTTCACGCTTCTATAATAGTAGTAAAATATTACTAATTTTTTAATAAATGGCTTAAGATTGCATATAAGTGTAAAATGCTCTTTGTTCATAAGTAATGTATGTTCGAATAATAACAATTTAACAAAGATCTGTTAATGGTCTTGTAATTTTTACAAATTGTACGTCTCATATATTTATGTAGTATAAATTATACAACCTCATCAGAACTTTTTTTTTTTTCCTTGGATACGCAACAACTTCATCACAACTTATGTGAGCACTTTTTTATGAAGAACAATAAACTGAAAACAAACCAAGCATGTTATAATTATCTTGGGTTTCATTCAGAAATTCCACGGTAAATGTTCTCCATGAAGTCTGAGGTAAGTGGGGAAACAATACCTCTAATAGAATTTGTTTCCATACTCACAAAGTCCCACATAGGCAAGTTAATTTTCTTAGTTTGAAAGAATAATTTCCTATAAAAAAAAGATATCCAATTTGACCAACTACATTCAAAAAGAAATACTATCTGATATCCTTCGAAGGAAGGAGTGAAATAAGAGACAATGCGTGCACATGACCATGCATTAAAATTTATAAACTTGCCAATATTTTCTCTCGAAATCTACAAGGTAACTAAGAAGCTTCAAGGGAATTCAACAACTACATAAATACTTCAAAAGGAGCTAGGATTCCACACCCAAAACACACATGGACATAATTATAACAGTACCATGCTTTGCTGGCATTCTTTAGTCGCCATGGACATACTTCTAAGTTTGAATCCTCTTAACATCATAAATCATTGCCATCTGATAAAAATACACAGTATTAGAATAGCCCAAAACATGATTAAATTAGAATTGCAACAATGGGAAATTGTAGGGTATTGGAGAGAAAGAAAGTCTATAAAACAAAGAAGACTAAGGTGAGATTGCTACCACTACCAACACAAAAATGTCCTTTAAGTCGATTTAGTCACTTATATTCTCTCTGTGGACGGAAAATTATAACTTCAACGCTAGACACTTGCTCTAGTTGTGATAAGACCAGAAAAAATGATAAAGCAATAGGTTCCATACAAGCGGAGGATTTTTATTCCTATGCAGTGTTAATACATTTCAAAGATAGGCGATATTGTTATTCTAAATTAATGAAGCTAAGTAGCCATTTGTTCTCTTGACACCTGAATGTGCTTTTACGCATTGCACCGCCTCTGTTAGGAAGCTCCAAAGAAATGCAGTAGCAGAACTCTTCGACAACAAATTAAAATTTATAGACACTGGAGTTGGTGGAATTGTAGGAAGGGGTCGCATATGTAAGGAGTGACAGCTTTCAGATCTGCTGCAGCTTACTTTGAGATTTCACTGTGTAATTTTTCTATTTGCACATCACTATAGAAGATATTAGTTACTATTGCTATGTTTTCAAATTCTAAAAGAACCATCAAGGTGCTTTCTGTAGTATTCTTTCCAGATGGTAGATGTTTATGGCTGGAGCAAAAAAATTGTATAAGCAAGAATTTAAATATTTCATTTAGGAATGACGTTCTAGCAGAATATAAGATTGGACAGAAAAGATTGAATTCATTTCATTAAGATGAATCATCGTTCTAAAGCATATTCAACTAAGAAAAGGCATACCCAGTCAGAAGCTAGATTCTGTTGCTGACAATTGGAAAGTTCACTCATTCTTTGACTTCAGATAACTTGCGGCAGTCAACTACGGGTCGTTTTATCTTTACATGCGGGTAGTGGCAGCAGCAAATGGCGTCGAAAAGGAACGATACAGTTGAATCCTCTCCAATTCGTCGCACGTCAAACGTGCATGTACACAAATGATAATCATAATTAATATAACGAGACTCACAATAAGAGATGATCAGAGAAAACCTTAGACATGAATTACTCTTGCCTAGATAAACTAGAAAGCCGCAGGCGCCCAAATCACGAAGCACATCTGGGGCAACAATGCTGGAGATATCAATCAGCCATGAGAGTGGATGAGTATCAGGCTCCAGATCGTTAATGGTTAGAGTAGCTCGCCGTCCATCAGGGTACTCTACTACGTCAAAGGTGTAGAGGTATTTTTCTACAATTACACTGTCATCCGAACAGCCGCGGCCTGTATTGAATAGATTGTCCATGCGATTTGTCAAAGTAAGTCCCCTACATGGGTCAACCACGTGCCACCTGTTATCATGCAAGCTGTAACCACAAAGCAAATCATCGTCACACAACCTTATGTACAGCATCTTCTCGGGGTAGTCTATCATCCTAACATGGCCAGACCCAACAACTGTATAATTCCAAGCAAAAGAGGGTTCAGGCAGAGAAATCCATCCTTGAGAAAGATTATTGATATCGAGCATTTCGAAGGGTGCTTCATCCAGGTATCGTGAGCACCGACAAGAAAGCACAAAAAGCCGCCCATCAAGGAAAAACACAAAAGGGTTGGGCTTGGGAGAGTTCATCAATGGGAAGTCATCTGTAATCCATCGCCTAGTGCGAATATCATAAACGTCAACATGCGGAGAAACTTGAGGACCAGGACCATCATCCAGGTCCTCGTCATATATGGCATTACCAACAAAGTAGAGTTTAAAGTCACCAGCAATATATCCCAGTCCTCGACGATGAACATACCGCCTTTGGTAGGACAGAACGTAGTACACAAGACAATCGTCAGAATTAAAGGCAAACACATGGATATCATCATCATCCCAATTTTCTTGAAAAAAGATTACAGTGGATGACCAATTGTTGTAATCACCAGGCAACACCTGAAACGCATCTATTTTCATATTTGTAATGATAGGAGGTTTTTTGTGCTCCAATAATCTGTTTTCTCCAACAGCAGAAGCAGCAATTGGCAAGGGCTCAAAGTAGCGTAGTCCAACATGAGGATAGCGAAAGTAATTGTTAATAAGCTTGTGGAAGGTGAAAGCATGAAGATCTGAAAAGTGGTTAGCGGCCCATACAACCCATCCTTGAGGAGCAACAGAAAGCACATACAGCCGCCGCCCATCAAGGTAAACCACAAACATATTTTTGGTAGTCGATATCACTCTTGTATTATCAAACATAAACTTGCGAATATCATAAACTTGAGAATCAATCTCCATTTTTTTATCTAGATGGAGCAAAGGGGTAAACTAATTAATCTAGAAATAGAATACAATAATAATTTACCTGAGATCTAAAGGAATAGTCCAAGCTCAATAAACTTAAAGATTGCCAACTGCTCATCCAGCTCAATAAATCAAATTTATAGCTAGAGGATGAATAGTAGGACCAATTTTCTACCGAAATTGGGAAAGGGGAATCCAACTTACCCTACCCACCTATATATATAAAACCTGTTCGAACAAGGAACCCACCCAGCCCAATTTATTAATTCTGAAAGCCCAAAGACCCGGCCTACTTAGCTGGATAAGTTTTTCACAACTACCCTATTATAAAAGACTTATTTACATTACCTACCCTATTAATTGGTACCATTACTAATCTTTTCCATGAATTTGGTATTATGCCTTATCATTTAAGCAATCAAAAAGAGTCATTAACCAAAAAAAAGCGCATTTTTCCTATTTATTCGGTATAAGTTTGATTACATCATTATTCTGTTCAACAAAGGTACTGACATAATTCCTTTTATATTACACACATTATACCGACACAGCGACACTTTATTCAAATTCCCAAATTTCTAATGCAATATTTCGTAAAAATTTGGTGCAGAGGCCTGTTTGGCGTGCGTTAATTAATTTGTAGCCGTCAAAAATAAATTCGCTGAGAAATAGCCACCTTCGGACAAATCCCAGTATTTATACTGGGAAGCTTCAGTAAACTAACCCCAGTATAAAATAGTGGGGTTTTTAACAAGTTTTGTTCAAGGCCCCAGCATTTTATTATGGGACTTTGTATAAAGTTTCAGTCCCATAACAAAATGTTGGGACTGTGAACAAAATTTGTTCAAAGCCCCAGCATTTTGTTATGGGACTGAAGCTTTATATATAAAGTCTCATAACAAAATACTTGGGCTTTGAACAAGTTCTGTTCAAAGCCCCAGTATTTTGTTATGGGACTAGTCTGGAGTATTTTTCCAACGCTAATGGAGCTTAAGTGTGCGCGCGAATTTTTGGTTATTCTTCAATGAATTTGGAAACGGTGGATAATCCCCAATGAGCGCGTCCAAAAATGGTTAGTGATCAAAATTTCCCCAATATTTCTTCTAATAAATTTTTTAACTTTTAACTTTTTATTGAAATTGACTTTTGACCATCAAAAAGAAAGATTATTACACCATTATAATTGCATTGCTTTATGTCATGACTAAGTAGATGTGTTTAGGTGGCTCTCCTACAACCAACAATGGTACTAAGATCTGTATTTATGTTAGGGGAGTTTAAGAGAATACAGAGTGCTTCAGCCATCGAACCGACACCAAACTAAATTAATTGAATTTGTATGCCTAAAATTGGTCGTTTAGGTATTACAATTGAATTTATATGAGATCACAAGCAATACGGAAAATATGACGAAAAATAAGTAAAACAATGATGAAAGAGATAGACAAGAAAGTAAATAATGTTATTTCTGAGAATAGCTAGATTCGATGTGAATTGATTGATTGTATTATACAATGTAGGAGGGGTATTTACAACTACGATTTACCCAGTCCTAATTATGGTAAAATACAAAGGCTAATAAGGTTGTGGCCCTGTTTACTAAAGGCGGTGGTATACAATAAACCTTAACTAAGAGATTGTAAACTCTAATGCGGCCGGATGTATACCTTGCATCTTACGGGCTGTGCCGGCTGAGTGGTCGTGGCTCGAGGAGCATGTGCGTATCCTCTGCCCTCGGTGACATGTAAGCTAAGTCTAGTCTTGTCAGCTGGACTCGTGCCCCCATATACATATGTGGCGTACTTCCACTCACACAATCAATCCCCTTACTTGCTGAGTTCTTCAATCCAAAAGGCATTACCCTATAACAATAAGTCCCCCTATCTGTGATGAAGGAAGTCTTCTCTTAATCATCTGGATTCATGAGGATCTGATTGTATCCCGAGTATGTATCCAAAAAATTTAGGGCCATGACATGTCGTTGAATCGATGAATTGATCGTTGTTGGGCAGTAAGGAGGAATCTTTTGGACATGCTTTGTTCAAGTCTGTGAAGTCGATACACATCCACCACTTCTCATTCTTCTTCGGGACCACCACTATGTTGGATAACCAGTAGGGATAGTGGACCTCGCGAATTGAACTGCAGTTTAGCAGCTTCTACGCCTCCTCATACACCGCTAACCCCTTTTCACGACTGATCAACCGCTTCTTCTGTTTGATTGGCTTGAATTTGGGGTTGACATTTAGATTATGTAAGATGACGCTAGTTGATATTCCCGTCATGTCAGTGTGTGTCCAGGTGAATGTGCCTGACCGAGCATGCAAGAAGTTAGCGTATTCTTGTTTGGCTTCGGTCGACAGTTTGGCCCCCATATAAAATTTCTTGTCTGGGAACTTCTCGTCAAAAATCACCCGGTCGAGATCATCAACAATAACCTTGGAATGCTTGTCTTCTTCATGCAGATCCGAGGGTGTGATGGTTGGCTCTCGGGCTCCGATCACTTCGTGACTTCCGAACCCAAAAGGTAGTTGGTCACTAAACAAGGGCCAAACAACTTATCTAACTTCTTCTTTTGGTTCTTTGTCTTTCTTGGCCGTGCTTATCATGGCAGTTACATAACAGCTTCCGGATAATTACTGCTCCCCTTATATCTCTTTTACCCCAAGGGAGTCGGGTAATTAAAGATATGATGAAGTGTGGACGACACTTACGTACTTCGTAAATCTAGGGTCTTTCGAAGATAATGTTATACGAGATATTGCATGTCATCACTTAGAAGGACGTTACCCTCATCGCCTCCGGAAGGTACACCTAAATGGGTATTTCTCCTATAAACTTCTCACTGGAGCTGTTAAAGCTGATTATGGTGTATGGGCTGGGATTTGACAAATAACTTTCCAGTGAATGATATTGACTGTATTGCCCGAATCTACCAGTATGTGCTTGACTCGAGCGTCGTGCACCTGCAAGATATGGCTCTGGTCCTGGTGTCGCCAACTCGGTCCCCCCCCCCCCCCAAGATTGTATTGGGTTTCTGGACCCCCTGGACTGCTGGTGTCTTTGCGTCTGAATCACTGTAAGGTGCGGTATCTCACTGAGATTCTGACCATTATGGCGAGTAAAAGGAAGTTGATTTTAGATTCACGTTCATTGTTTCAGCCGTGACAGCCAAGTTATGAGTCATCTGTTGGATCTTGATGCCAGCATCTCGTACGACATAGCTGATGAGGGTTTTAAGGAAATGTATAGGTGATTAGTCTATGGAGTTTGCTAGACTCGGTGACTATCTTGAGATTAAGTCCACAAATCTTGGTAGTCCTTGTTTCATTAAAATTGATAGGGAAACAGTTCCTGGAAAGAATCTTTTTGTATACTTCTATGTTTGTTTTGATGCTTTAAAGAGGAGATGGATGGAAGGGTGCAGAAACATTATTGGATTTGACGGTTGTTTTCTCAAAGGTGCTTGCAAAGGTGATTTATTGGTTGCAGTTGGTAGGAATGGGAATTATTGGTCCAAGAGTCTATTGGGATACATTTGTTGATTCCCATTCCAAGACTAGACTGGGCCAAGAGTCTATAGACTCTTGGACCAGGTTCATTCAGCATTTAATTACAGACTTGGAGTTAGGAACTGGTGAAGGATTAACAGTCATGTCTGACATGCAAAAGGTAATCATTTCCCTTTTATGTTTTACTTTTTTTTTTTTTTTTGCTTATGGTTTACCCTAGCTGCTGCTTATCTCTTACTTTTGCTTGGCAAGGTCTGTTAGCAAGTGTTGGAGCTCTCTTACCTGATTATGAGCAAAGGATGTGTGTCAGACACAACTGGTCCAAGAATTGGAGGGGAAGGCAAGAAGAAAGTAGTTCTGGAAGTGTGCAAAGGATTCATTTGAGGTAAAACTAACTGAAGAATTTTCAGCCTTGGGCAAGCTAGGAAAGAAAGAAATATGTGAGTCTTTGATGTCTTATAACAAAGAGTTTTGGTGTAAGGCTTTATTCCAAAAGCATTCTAAATGTGACATTGTTGAAAATAACATGTGTAAGACTTTTAATTCTTGGATTCTAGATGTTAGGCATAAATTTGTGATAAGTATGCTAGAAGATATTAGGCATCAGATTATGAGGAGGCATGTAAACATGAGAAAGTTTGCCAATGATAAGGTTGTGGATATAACTCCAATGGCTAAGAAAATTCTAGATGACAATAAAGATGCTGCTAAGGATTGTGAGGTTCTATGGAATGGTGACGATGGTTGTCAGGTTGAAGATGGAGAGTTTATCCATACACTTGATATGAGAAACAAAACTTGCACCTGTAGACTATGGCAATTAAGATGTATTTCTTGTGTACATGTTGTGTGTGCTTATTTCCATCTTGAAATAGAGCCTAAACATCATGTTGAACATTGGTATAGGAAGGAAGCTTTCTTTAGAGCCTACCAATTTGTCATTCAACCAATACCAAACATGAAAATGTAGCCTCCTACTAATAATCTTGTCATTGAGCCTCCTGCCCCAAGAATCATGATAGGAAGACCTAAAAGGAACAGAAGAAATTCCAAGCAATCCTTCTGGTGGTTGATGTATAAAATTTGCATGGACCTGGCAAGCTTTGCATCTTCGGGCATAGTCCAAGTAATCCTTTACTATCGTCGGCCAATAATATCTCATCCTTTTTATGTGGAAGTGGAGTTTCGGCCTAGATTGATGCGATCCACATACTCAATTTTGTGCTTATTGCGTAGCTTGAAATGTTCCATCATCCCCTAAACATTGCAGGAGCACTCCTTCAAATGATCGTCTATATAGAGTATCCTTGTAGTAAAGGAAGCGCGGAGCTCCACGACGAATTTCAGTTCTTCTTCTTGGATATCCTGGCAGTATCCCATGACTCAAGTAGTTAATGATAGGGTGCCGCCAGTCTTTCTCATCAACTTCAGAAACAGCAACAAGATGTTGGACGTCATTCGTTTCCACCTCGTCATTGTCTAAAGGCGGCACTACCCATTTTCGGCAGATAGTAACTTTCGTCTGATCAGGCAGGGTAAGTTTTGAAGCTAGAGCAGCCAAGGCATCAGCTTTCTTATTTACCCCTCTCGGCACATGCTGAAGAGTTACGTCACCAAGCCATCCTATCAATTTCTGTGCATAGTCGTGGTACGGACGCAACTCAGGTTTCTTTACTTCATAGCTACCTAGAAGCTGATTAATCACCAACTTATAGTCCCCATAGACTTGCAACTGCAATTGCTTCATGTCGACGGCTATTTCGATCCTAAGTATGAGTGCTTGATACTCTACGACATTATTGGAGCAATGTTGAGTCAAGGTGAAAGAATATGGCAATACCTTTCCTTGAGTAGTTACAAAAACTACTCCAGCACCAGCTCCATCGCGATGTACAGCACCATCAAAGTACATCTAAAAGACGGTTGAACTTCGACGAACATTGCATCTTCATCAGGTAACTCGCAAGTATACGTGGTCGACAAGTAATAAAATGATACGTAGAGTATCGTTCCCATGAGGACTATTCAGACTGACGCTTAACAAACAATTTCTAACTACTATTGAGGGATCTTTTTCCAATAATAAGAGTTTTTACTAACTAAGAGCAATAACTAAAATGATGGAAATTCAGTCATACAATGGAGCAAACATTGGTTGTAAACAATACTAAGGAGACGGTCCAGGGTCAAAGTTACGAACAATCCAGTTGAGTTTTCCAATTGATTCCACTTCTTAAATCCCGGATTACTAACTAAGAGATTAAATGTACCCGTGAAAACCTTTCGATTCTTCACGGTCTATGCAGGCTACTCCAATCTCTATATGTCTATGGGTTGAATCACGTGCACGCATTAACGAATTCTGTAATTAGTTAAGCTAGGCGAGCAAGTATATGTCTATCCTACTCACAAATTGGTTCCCCGATGCCCGGGTTCACAATCTAGCCTTACTCTTTCTTATTGCGTTCATAAATTCCCTCTTTCGAGTTCAATCTAAAATCCATAGATAATGCATAATTATCGAGCTCTAATAATTAAACAAGTGAAATCAAGAGAGAATAAATAATCCGTTATGAGATTCAATTAATGGAAATCAATATTCAAACATCAACTTTCATGAAATACTCTAACCCTAGAACGAGAGATTTAGCCACGCATATTCATAATCACAAGGCAATGAATTGATGAAATAATGATGTACTCCCTCCGTTCCACTTTAGATGAACCCATTTGATTTTGCACGGAGTTTAATAAAGAAAGAAGACTTTTAAAACTTGTGGTCTAAAATAAGTTATAGATATTTGTGTGGCTACAAATCATCTAGGGATGAGCAAAAGTGAAAATTTCTTTCCAAATTTAGAAAGAGGTCATTCTCCTTTCTAATAACTTCAAACACAAGAAAACTAAGGAAAAGATACTAGGCACGAAGAACCAAGGGTCGGGGGTTTGTAGAAACAAAACCCGAGCCTTGCTCTGATACCAAGATGATAAGGATCAAACCAAAACGTGGAAACAAAGATAAAGAGCGAGACACTACTCGAACCCCCTACGAAGTAACTATGGAGAACTCGTTCCATAATACCCTCGTATCAGTGTCAAGGAGGACCTACACTATGCAACTACCCTCGAGTCAACAAAGAACTCGCAAGTAGAATTATCGGGGGGGTTTGGGGTTCAACTAGAATCCACTAGTAAACTCAAACCGTCTCAAAGGGTTTTCATTCAAAGAGAATCCACTCTTGAACATTGTTCATTCAATCATTCATCATAATAGCTAACTCCGTAAAAATGCTAAGCTATGGAGTATTTATAGGCCTCATTCAAGACATAATGAAAGGCCTAAAGTACCCTTAAGTAAGTTCTAAAGTCATAAGCCACGTAGGGGCATAATAGAAATTACATAGGCTAAAAACTAGAAAATCCCGCAAGCTTCTCAGCACTAGGCGCCCCGCCTATTTGTACTAGGCGGTCTGCCTAGTCTTCAGTAGGCACCCTAAGTAGGCCCTCCGCCTCTGCAGTAGGCGGACTGAGATCCAGAGAGTGAACAATAAGTGGGCGGTCCGCTCCTTTGCACTAGGCGGTCCGCCCCTTCTTGGGCAGCCTTGAAACGTTCCGAAATTGATCCCGAATGCTCCTCGTTACATGGCGTTCCAATGCATAAGCTCTTCCTCGGCCTTGGATGGTGTTTTTAGATGGTTGCTCGACTTGCCCTGCATCATCCTCCCCTTCTTGAGAAGATTTCGTCCTCGAAATCAAGGCTTGTTCTCTCATGGTATCAACAACTCCTCGGGGTGACCAAGACTCTCCTTCTTTGTCCTTCTTGATCGTCACTTTGACATAGGCATCTTCCAAGATCTCCCCCGCCTTAGCATGGAGCTTAGAACCTACAAGCACGTCAAACAAACACAAGCAAACTTCCTACTTTGGAAGTAGGTTAGTGCAAGAAGTGTGGAAAACACACTCTTGTTGTACAACCAAGCATCAATAAGAAGCACAAATAGCAAATCTTTAAAGAGAGCAATAAGCACTTGGTTAAAGATCAACGTGCACTCAATAAGATAGTGAGCAAATAGGTCATGGGAAGATGGGAAATACAAGATCAAGCTACCAAAATCCCCTTGAACCTTAAGCTCAAGATCAACACACCAATCTATCCTCGAGGTGTGATCAACATGTGGAGTGGAGTGAATCAAATAGCCCAACCTACAAGTAGGATCAAGCACTCCACTCCCCTTCTTTAGAGCATACTTACTCACACCAAGGGATTCCTCTTCCCCTCCAATTTCATCACCTAAGCAACCCTTCTCAATAGACAAACTCTCAAGAAAGGTATTGATGATGGACTCTTCTTCATCACAACCCCAACAAGAAATAGTAGGGTCACTCAAAGAACCATCTACCTCACCCAAATTCTCAAACAATGGGTTGCCTAAAGGGTCAAACCCTTCACACCATGGGGGTTCCATTTAACCACCCACCCTAGTCCGATACAAGTCATGTCCACTAATGAGAATGCCTTCAAACAATGGATTGGTGAAAACATGCATCTCACTATCATGATTAAGCATAGACAAGTTGTCAAGACTAGGTTCACTTGAGGAGTCATCATAGACAACCTTGTCCAATTCATGCAATTTGGACTCCTCAAGGTCAATTCCATCTTTACCACAACACATTGGTCCACCAAATAGTAGCAAATCAACAAGAGCATGATCAACTATCGCATCTTCCCCTATGTCAAAGGTTGGTGGTGTGTCATAGCAAAGGTCACAATCATGGTCAACTATCAAATCTACACTAGGGAGGGGTTCAATGAACAATGAGCTCACATCATGATGTGGCATAGCATCCCTTCCAACTAGTGTTTCACAAGAACATACAAGTTGATAACTAGACACTTCACTAGTGGCATATTCACTAGATGCATCACAAGCTCCAACTAGTGTTGAGTCATCACAAGACAAGTAGCTAGTAGGTTCATGAAAAGGTGAAGCAACACTTACATTTGTAGTACTTCCTTGGTCACTCACAAGGCTTGAAGTGTCATATGCAACTCCTCCTTCATGAAGCTCACATTGAGGCTCCAATGGCTTGTCTTCAAATGTACTTACACAAGAACTTTCACAAGAAAAAGTAGAAGATGAAGAAGTGTTAGAATAATGGGTGCTCTCACTCTCAATTTTTCTTTCCTCACCTCTCATCTCTCTCAATTTTACCTCATGGTCAAGTGTAGTTTGTGGTGACAATCCCCTCACATCACTCCTCAAATCCTCTCCTTTTTCCGCTCTTGGATTGTCACCGGTCACTCCCTCACTTCTCTCTATCTTTCTCTCTCATTTGAAGAGGAGTGACTCTCATTTTCATCATGCAATGGCAAAAAAATAAGATTGTTTGCCTCGGGCTCAAGTACAATGGGTGACTTTGCTTTAGCTGCTTCCCTCAACTCCTTCATTCGTTTGTAGTCTTCCCTTACTTGCCTTGGAGTCAAAGGTCTAAGCACATACTTCCTCCCATCTTGCTTGACCGTATAGGAGTTGGTCCGGCCATCATGCACTACACACCTATCATGTTGCCATGGTCTCCCAAACAATAAATGGCATGCTTGCATTGGGACCACGTCAAACATGATCTTATCCTTATAGCTCCCAATGCTAAACTCAATCAACGCTTATTTCACCACCCTTAGTTCACCACACTCGCTTAACCATTGTAAACTATGGTTTTGGATGCTTTAGAGTGGGTAACTTCAATTGGTAAATCAAGGTTTGGCTCACTATGTTGGTACAACTCCCCGAATCAACAACCATTGAACATACTTGGCCCATTACTCGGCACCTAGCATGAAAGAGGTTTTCCCTTTGATCATTTTCCACCTCCTCCTCCATAAAAATGGTACTCAAGCTTCTCCTAACCACCAAGAACAATTGAAGGCCATCATCCTCTTCTACGGCCACCTCACAATCAACTTCCTCACCCTCCTCTACTCCCTCATTTTCGGACTCACTTTCTTGCTCATACACCAAATCACCAACCACAACCATGGTTCTTTTTGTAGAGCATTCCTTAGCAATATGCCCAAAGCCCTTACACTTATAACATTGAGTAGAAGTAGAAATAGGATTACTCAAGCGAGTTTTAGAAGTACCTTCCAAGTGTGGTGTAGTCTTCTCATAAGGCTTCTTCACTTCTTTGCTAGCACTTGCACTTGGAAAGCTTGCATTTGGAATCTTCCACTCTTTAGGCTTGATTGTAGTAGTAGGAGTGTTGTTTTTGGACCTCTCTTCTTTAAGCCAACTTTCGGCTTCAATGGCGGCTTCAAGTAGATCTTGAAGTGAAAGATAAGTATGCAATCTCAATTGAGAAGCTATACCATAGCTCAAACCATTCTTGAAGCGGATCATTGCTTGTTCTACACACTCGGTATCCATATCCAATGCCATCCGGATCTTCTCAAACTCATCATAGTACTCATGCACCGATTTGACACCTTGTTTTAGATCATAGAGCTTCTTGAGTTGCTCTTGTCGATACCTTGGAGTTATGTACTTGGTATTCATAAGATCTTTCAATTCATCCCAAGTCACATTTGCTTGCATATTCATCCTTCTTCTTGACCTCTTCATGGATTCCCACCAAGTAGAAGCATAGACCTCAAAGGTAGAAATAGCATAAGTACCCTTTCGCTCCTCGGTCATCTCATTGGTATCAAACACCCTCTCCATGAGTAGTACCCATTCCATGTATGCCTCCGGATCACAAGTTCTTTTAAAGGATGGAAGGTTGAGTTTAACACTATTGAGGTTGTTGTTGTCACGTAACCCATGGTTAGGCTCCGGTTGGCCTCCATAATGATCATCATAAGCAACAAAGTCCCTCCTAGCATTCCTCCCTCCATATCCCATGGGTGGCCCTCGACCTCGGCCTCTACCCCTATCCACATTTCGACCCCAATTCATTTGCCTCCTAGGTTGATAATGAGCATCATACCCATAGGCTTCATCACCATGCTCGGCTTCCTCCTCTTATTGAGCCTCAACAACTTGCTCAAGAGGTGGGACAAACCTAACGGGTCTTCGAAGTGGAGCATTTCCTTGGGGATTGCCCAAGTTGAGAGGATTGCTCTCTTGTTGGGGATTGCCAAACCCACGCTCTCGTAGAGCTTCAACTTTGCTTTGTTCGTACTTCTTGGTTAGTTCCACAAAGTGTCCGGGAGTCATAGGAGTGTTATGACTCGTGCCCTCTCCGGATTCAATTTGGACACTCGGGGTCCTCCTCTCACCGGATTCAACTTGATTCCTCTCGACGGTTTCAAGTCTCAATGATATATCCTCCAATTTAGCCATAATGGTGGCCATGAAGTTCTTCATGGGATCATCTCCATCGTTTGCCATTGCACCTACAAAAAGCAACAAACGTTAGTAAAATACCTCACCTACTCCCTCACAAGTGTTTTACTCGGCTCACTCGTATTTAGTGGGGGATGGATATTTCACACAAGTTTGAGTCTAAAAGCTTCAAGTAGTTGATCAACGAACCACGACTCAATCACTCAACTTATCAAGTCCAATGCACTTCGGGGTGAGTGGAGTTAATGGGACTCGATTGGAACGATAAGCACTTTAAGTGAGGACTTGAATCAAAAGATACTACGGATCTTCTTTGAATTCTAGTCTCCTTTCTAGGCACGATGATCCTAAAAGCTCAAAGTAATTAGTACTAATCGAGTAGGATTATACTCTAATAGCACTAACCGGAAGCAATGCAAACAACAAAACAAGAGATCCTAGAAGAATCTACCCAATTCCCAACTCGTAGGAAGTAGGCGCCCCACCTGTTTTTAGTAGGTGGTCCGCCTGGTTCTCTGCAGTGGAGAGTAGGCGGTCAGCCTACTCAAAATCCAGAGAGCTAACAAAAATCAAGGCGGTCCGCCTCTTCTACTAGGCGGCCCGCCTACTGCAAGTTCCAGCACGATTCAAACTCGTTTTTCTTGCCTTTGGCACCCAAAAATCCAACAATTTACACGTTGTTTTAGCAATCCGAAGGTACCCAAACGTTGTTTCAATCACAGAGATCAAACCCTAATCAATTTACAACCAAACAATCAATCAAATCAAGATTCAAGTCAAGAACTTCAAGAACACAAGGGTTTATCAAAAGGGTCTCAACAAGGATTGTGATTCATCAAATTTGGTGTTATACATGTTCAAATCCCACAGAATTAGTACCGAATCATTTGTTTTTCAATGAAGATCAATCCACAATATCAAGTTTTCAATCCAACAACCTTCCAACACAAGAATCAAGCCCAAATCATCAAGAACAAGGTTTAGATAGGATTTAAGGGAATTTTGGGGTTTCAAATTTTCAACTCCACCAATCCAAGTGTTTTTGGTATCCAAACAACGGGATTTCAACCACGATCAAGAATCTATAATACCCATATCATAAATCATCCAAACCAACAAGATACACCAAAATTTTGGATTTTTCAATTTTTCAATTTTTTTGTAATTTTCTGCTTTCTAATAACTTCAAACACAAGAAAACTAAGGAAAAGATACTAGGCACGAAGAACCAAGGGTCGGGGGTTTGTAGAAACAAAACCCAAGCCTTGCTCTGATACCAAGATGATAATGATCAAACCAAAACGCGAAAACAAAGATAAAGAGCGAGACACTACTCGAACTCCCTACGAAGTAACTATAGAGAACTCGTTCCATAATACCCTCGTATCGGTGTCAAGGAGGACCTACACTATGCAACTACCCTCGAGTCAACAAAGAACTCGCAAGTAGAATGATCGGGGGTTTGGGGTTCAACTAGAATCCACTAGTAAACTCAAACCGTCTCAAAGGGTTTTCATTCAAAGAGAATCCACTCTTGAACATTGTTCATTCAATCATTCATCATAATAGCTAACTCCGTAAAAATGCTAAGCTATGGAGTATTTATAGGCCTCATTCAAGACATAATGAAAGTCCTAAAGTACCCTTAAGTAAGTTCTAAAGTCATAAGCCACGTAGGGGCATAATAGAAATTACATAGGCTAAAAACTAGAAAATCCCGCAAGCTTCTCAGCACTAGGCGCCCCGCCTGTTTGTACTAGGCGGTCTGCCTAGTCTTCAGTAGGCACCCTAAGTAGGCCCTTCGCCTCTGCAGTAGGCGGACTGAGATCCAGAGAGTGAACAATAAGTGGGCGGTCCGCTCCTTTGCACTAGGCGGTCCGCCCCTTCTTGGGCAGCCTTGAAACGTTCCGAAATTGATCCCGAATGCTCCTCGTTACATGGCGTTCCAATGCATAAGCTCTTCCTCGGCCTTGGATGGTGTTTTTAGATGGTTGCTCGACTTGCCCCGCATCAGCTTGTCCTTTGACCGCCTTTTGAGGGATGTATATGATCTCAAATTGTTGAAATTTGAGATACCATCTCGCCAATCGATCGCTAAGGACTGGTTTTGACATTACAATTTTGATAGATTTGCTCGAGAAACCAGCCATATAACATGAGCTTGAAAGTAATGTTTCAACTTTTGAATGGAGAAGACTAGTGCCAAACATAACTTTTCGATTGCCGAGTACTTCAACTCATTTGGCGTCATCATTCTACTCAAATAGTAAAGTAAATTTTCTTTTCTTTCACTATTCTCTTGAGCCAAAAGTGCCCCAACTGGTTTTCCTTGTGCCGCAATATATAATATCAACGGCTTTCCGGGTATTAGAGCTACCAAAATCGGAGGCTTCATCAAGTAGGATTTGATGCTCGAAAAGGCACTGCTGCAAGCATGATCCCATTCAAAAGGAGTGCCTTTTTTCATTAGACGGCTGAATGGCTGACACCTCCCAGCTAGATTTGAGATGAATCTCCTGAGGTAGGCCAACTTTCCCACTGGGCGTGCCAAAATTTGTAACAAGTAAATCCGCATCAAGAAATAAATATCAAGACAAGAAAATATTGTAACAAGTGTAGTATTTGATTTCAATATATGAGTAGTACAATCTCTATAATTCCTCTGATTCGCCTTTTCAAATACAAGTTTTAAGTAATGATCCAAAGGCTTTTGAACTTGATCTTGAATCTTCCTTTTAATGCTTGAATCTTTAGAACTTGTAGAAATTCCTTGCAGCCTTTAAGAAACTTGTAGTGTTTGATCCACGAGCTCCTTGCTGCTTCTTGTTATGAATTCCTCTTGCTCTTGATTTCTGATCCCCCTCAAATGAGAGGTTTGACCCCTTTATATAGATATAGGATGGAGTGAGCTCCAAGAAGACCTAACGGGCCTTGGCCCATAGGTCGGCCAATTAGATTTAAGCAGTGACAAGGCCGCATTTGATTGGCCAAAACATGTCACTTGTACACATGGCACATTTTTATTGGCCATTTGGATTTGACTAGGATTGTCATGTCATTGGCATATGACATAATCCTATTGGCTTTATAATTTGACTTGGCGCCATGTCGCTTGCACATGTGGCACTGATTTGGGCCTTTAGGATAAGATGATATCCATTAGCTTTGGGCTAATAAAGTGGGTTCATCATTTGTAGCCCCATAGATTTTGACTTTTATTAAGGGTTTTTTACATACACTGCCCACAAAAGTAAAATATTTACGTTTTCGTGCCCCTTTAACATTGGTTTACCCCCAATACCCATTAGACCCATTTTATTTACACTAACTACCCATATGACCTATTTTATTTACCTTGAATACCCACCCGACCCTTAAACCTAGAGTAATTTTTAATATTTTGTTCATTCACACAGGTATTGACATTTAACTCCCTCACCGGTAAATTAACGACCACCACCATCCCACCGTCGTCGACCGCCACCGGCGGTCAAAACTATACACACCTACCAATACGCCTTGACCCCCTCTCTCCGTTTATGGGGTTAATTTCTTCAAACTCTCATTGATTTTGCGTATATCAGAGTTTTACGAGATGGCCGAACCCTCACTCCGGCGGCGACAACCTTTTCCGGTCAAACCATATACCTACTAGTTCGCCTCACTCTCATCTATACATTTCTGGTCTTAATTTCAGCTGAAAACCCCTCAATTTTCCCGTCATCTTCCATGCCCCGTGATGAAGCTATTGTGTTGGTTCGAGCTTGGTCCAGTTGTGACAGAACTAGGCAGTGGCGTGGCGGAGGTTCGATGTTGGCTGCGATAATGGCTAGCTGCGGTGGGGATTTTATCGAAAGCAGTTGGTGGTTCGTGGAGGCTTTGGATGGCTATTTCGATCTGTTAGGTGATGGGAACTTTCTGCGATGTTGCTCATAGTGGCGTCAGTGTTGAAAGTTGTGGTAGCTATATGACTGTCATGGTGGTGTCCTGGAGAGACTGCTGTGATGATTGGTGTTTGACTTGGTGATTATATGGGGTTGTGAGGTTATAGTAGTTTGAAGGTGAAGTAGACATGGCGAAGAGATGACAAGGCAGTGGCTTCGGGACCGTTCAATGGTGATGCTGAGGAGGATGATACAGCAGCAAGACAGAAGTGCAGCATTGGCAGCAATGCTGCGGCGAGTCATTGACAAGGGTTGAACTCTATGTTGGTGATGTAGGCAGCAGAGCAGTTTCTATTGGTGGTGCAGTAATGCGGTAGCAGTCATGGTACTATAATTTTTTATGACGAATTAGGTTAAAGAAAAACCATTCCTTCACTCATTTATGTATTTCTTTGTCTAGATAGCTAATGATAGGAAACTAGTGTTCAAATTGTAGCTTAGAAGTACGTGAATATTTTGTATGCTCAAACCTTGATCCAGACTGAAATTTTGAAGGACCGTTCTCTCCTTTCATTTACTATCATTTATGTGTACTCACTCTCTGTGAAGAAGTACATGTAACAGGTTACATATGTTTTTCGCAAATACTAACTTGTTTAAGCTTTGTGCATCTGCTGAATTTAGAAACATGCAGGGTGGAGTAGGTCCAACAACTAACAGAAAAAAGAGCTTATGTGAAATTGAATCCTAACTCGTTATGTTCTATGTGTTATCAGTTTCCACACTTTGGAACCTGACAAGTCTTGTAGATACACTGTCGAGTTATGCCATTAGCATTGAGTGGCTACGTACTTTGTCCATAACTACTATAATATCTAAATTTATAACTGTGGAAAGCCTGTATGCTATTGTTATTTGAGTCAATTTTGTGCCTCCATAGTTGTTCTGCTTCATTGATTCCAATGCACTTACCATAACTCTTGTTCCATTAGATGTTTAGTCGAGTAGAATCTTGTACTACTTTAGGATTGGTATATGGTATATCGTGCATGTGAGTGTCGTTTTACATAGTAGGTTCACTCGAATACACAACATTTCCCTTTCCGTTAGTCATGAGAGTTGTATACATTTTATATCTTGAATCCCCCCATGTTCTGATAATGTGTGAGATCAAATTAGTATGAGAATGTCTATTCATATATGTTAGAGTATGTGTGTCCGTTTGTGTGCAGGCACGTGTGTGTCTGTTCGTATGAGTTGGCCTTTAGTGAGTTTAGCATTAGGTGTCTTATGTCATTATGTACGTATGATGGTTCGGTACTTATAAGAGCATGACCTTATATTTATTATGTAAGATGGCATGCCGTCTTTAGTTGGTTCATGTGTAGTGAAATCTTGTGTGTATAACTGTTTAGCTTAGTCATGAAATGACCCATTTAAACATGGGAGTTGTGTGTTCTAATGTCGAGTACGTAGAATCTGTCTGTTTCTTGTTGTCTAGATCATGCTCTAATTTGAAATTGGCTAAGTATTGTTTTATTTTCCTTCCTACATCTGATCTTGGCGTCGATTCCATTTGCTTTTGCTTGCTGCTTGCTTAAGCTTAACAGGTAAATAAGTCTCGGATAACAGCTAGTGAAAGCCAATGGTTAAACTGGTTAGTTGTGCTTTCAGTTGGACCAAGGGATGGTGCTAAAGCAACATTACGTTGTATTTATACTGAGGATGAGTTGGGAATTTCAAAGTCCTAGTTGGCCATGGTAACCAATCAAGATGAAACATATAAATGTCTTTAGAAATTTGTGAGGAAGCATATATTGCACTTATTGCCCATTTTGACAGAATGTAGAGGTTAAAGGTGAATATATGAGAGTAAGAAGTTTGTCCAAGTGAGAAACCGCTTATTTCTAGTACTGCAAGGACTGTTTTTTGGAAATCAAATATTTAACTGAACTGACCAACCGTCATGATAGAGCTGAAGTGAAAAGTGAATAGAACATCGTTTGGTCGTGAATTATCTGTTCCAAGGCACTAGACTTTGTCATGTTGTGATAATCAAAACTCTATGTATCTCTCCTTTCTGAGTAAAAGTTTGTGTTCTCTGCAAAAAGTGACAACCTTATGAGTTTGTGAATTCAGCTTAAAATTTTGGTCTCGACTGAAGATATTGCATGGGCTTTAATTTGGCTGTCAGGTGATTCGGTAAGTGGCAACAAATCCATTGTGTCCATGTACAGATTTGATATAATATTATTTTTGGATTAGTCGATAATGCTGCATTTACTACATTTATTTGTATTAAAGACTGAAACAGATAGTGTAATTTTTCAAGAGAAATGTGAAAACTGCCGACTAATTTTTTACTTTAATGATTTTTTGTTCTTAGAGAGGAATTCAATAGAAACTGACTCAAACTTTGCTCCCACATATGTTTTTAAGGAAGGTTGCGAGTGGGAAACTTCCCTCTATGTCTAACCTAAACCCCGACTTTAGCGAAATGGAATTGCTCATTTTTTCTATCACTATGACATGATGTTTTACTTGGATAAATTGTTGCACTCGCTTAGCACCATGATTATAGGTTATGCTTTGCTTCCTTGTGAATAAAGCATGTACTGTGGAAATTTTGTCATCGTGATTTATTGAAGTTTCTTTTTAACTTGGTCTGTAGACAAGCCAATGGGGCTGCTTGCTGCTCTTTAGCTTTGCCAATAAGCATAACAACTAGTGAGAGTCCTTGTGAAATATCTTCTCTACATTTTTCAACAGCTCTATCCAAGAGCTATGACACTGTACAATTGTACTGATGAGGGGAAGGAAGAGACTTTTGGATTTAAGATGTTTTATTGGTTTTCAGTTAAAATTGCCTAATTAGTCTAAGAGATAAATTTTGCTTAATTGGTCGTGGTATATTATTGATGGTATCGGACTTGACAGTGGCGATGACGCAAAGGCAAAATGGTGGTTTGCTGTGGCGACGACAATGTTTTGTTGGGAATGATGAGAACATCAACACATGTAAGTAGACACATATATGTAATTAATCTAATTAATTTTTGTAAGTTCACTTTACATGTATCTCTGCAATTTTTCCAAATTTACTGGAAGATGAATGGTTCTATATATATTCTCTTCCAGTTAACGTTATAAACTGAGGACTTTTTTACTATTGTATAGGGAAGCCTAACCAATGTAGACAAATAATTTTTGCTATCTTGTAAGATGACAAAGTCTTCATTCGGGAGAGTAAATCTTGAGAAAAATGATCAGAGTCAAAGTTTGATTTGTCTTAATGACCGTGAAAATGATCAGCTCGTTAATTTGCTTCATGTTTCTGTCTGGTCTCTCTATGATTGAAGTAATAGATAGAAAAGACAATAAAGGCAATAAAAGCTTTTTGACAGCCACTGCATAGCTAAGGATCCTTTTTCTTTTATACGATATACTGGAATCCCTTCTGAGAACTCTGTCAAGCCCTCGCTAAGAGGTAGAATTTGCTAAAAGCATCGTACTTCTTCCATAGCTAAGGATGTATCATTATCACAATCTTGAATAAGTAAAATAACGTTAAAAGTAGTGGTATTTCACTTTCGCCTTTCGGCTCCCACTTATACTACACCTCTCAAGTCATTTCACAAAGTCGGACTAGAGTCAAGCTCAACAGGGTCTTCTTTCCCCGCTGATTCTGCCAAGCCCGTTCCCTTGGCTGTGGTTTCGCTGGATAGTAGACAGGGAGAGTGGGAATCTCGTTAATCCATTCATGCGCGGAGGAAGAGTAAAAGAAAAGACATCGATATATGGTTGGACCTGGCCAAACCAGCAATGTAATTCTCACTGCTGATCAGCCACCTGTGCGTTATTACATGGCAGCTCGTGCCTATGCCTCAGCTCAAAACGCTCCATTTGACAACACTACCACCACTGCTATTCTTGAGTACACGAATCTTAGGTCGCGGGCAAATTCAAGGCCTTTTTTGCCTCAGCTTCCATTCTTTAACGATACAAATTCTGTCACTGCTTTCACTAGCCAAATGAGGAGCATTCCTAAAAATAATATTAGAGTACCTAACCAGATTGATGAGAACTTGTTCGTCACTGTTGGATTAGGTTTGATGAATTGCGCTCCTGGTCCTAGATGTCAAGGGCCTAATAATACACGCTTTGCTGCTAGTATGAACAATATCTCTTTTGTTTTTCCTAGAAGAACCTCATTGCTGCAGGCTTATTACCAACGCCCAGTCATTACAGTTCCACCTATATGTTACTATCCATTCCCGTCAGTAACTCCTAATGTTACTGTCCAGTTCCTGTGATACTCAGACATTGGACGATGGTTGCCACCTTTCAAAGCTGGATAAGTTTGAAACGTTTTTCCTTTAGAGGAGTGTGCCCCAGCCAGGCATCATGCCAGAATCAATAAATAGAGATAAACATATCCTTTACTACAGTTCAAAGCCTTGATAAAAGGCTTTAGAATCAATCATATGATTAGCATAACTCTCGTACCAGACAGGATTAATGTGGAAAAGGGTGATATGTTTTTACAACTAAGCATTGATTTTTCTCGTAATTGACCATTATGAATCAGATTCAATGTAATCATATGCTCCTTATATCTAAGGTCAATTTTACTTAATTATCATATTCTTATTCTTGGTGCTTCTCAAGAAAACGGATATTCAGAGTACCAAAAGACTTTTTTTTTTCCACCCGGTGTCCGATATTCTTATTGGAGTCCCGACTAATCCGGAATCACGCCAAGACATGGGAAGACCCAAAAGCCAAGAGTGATGATGATGCGGATTTGAGAGTGAAAGATGATCATGTGGGTGCCGAGCTGAATGACAATGAAGCTATTGGAGAGGAGATGGTGCAAGAAGTGGAGAGGAAAAGTGATGCGTTTATGCAAGAAAATGATGATGATGTTCAAGAAGTCACTAAAAAGCGTACCCCCAAAACACAGTACCCAAATGGTCAAACCAAAGAAAACTCCACAACCAAAAAAAAAAAACCGTCCTAACACGAGCTCCATTCCTGAAATACAAAGAAGATTTGGGAAAAGATAGCAAGTACTTCCATCAACATTCTATAATTTGTTGATGCATGGGGACAAATGCCCAATATTGCTAAATTCTTGAAAGACTTGGTGACCAAGAAGATATATGGAGATTTCGAGACAATCAAGGTGACTCATCAAGTGAGTGCAATTGTGTCAAAACACATGGCACAAAAGATAGAAGATCCCGGAGCTTTTACTATTCCATGCACTATTGGTGGGAGACACTTCAAGAAGGCCTTGTGTGACCTTGGTGCAAGTATCAATTTGATGCCATATGTGGGTATAAGACATTGGACACTAAGGCTCCGAGACCAATCACAATGAACTTGAAAATGGTCAATTTTTCAATGAAGAGTGCGATTGAGATTATTGATAATGTGTTGGTGAAGGTGGACAAGTTCGTCTTTCCGACAGATTTTGCCATTTTAATTGTCACGTGGATTTTGAAGTGCCTATCATTATTGGGAGACCGTTCTTGGCTACCAAAAGAGCTCTTTGTGATGTAGAGAGGGTGCACTCACTTTTAGGTTCAATGGAGAGAAAGCCGTATTCCATATTTGCAAGGCTTTAAAGCAACCAATGGATGATGTTGCCACTTGTTCTTATGTTGATGTGGTGGTTGATGCACTTGTGGAAAAGGAGAATGTCTTAGCTAGTCAAGAAGACACATTAGTGGCGGTGATTTGGAACATGGATGTAGAGGATGAAGAAAGTGTGGCCGAGGTAGTAAAGGCGTTAGAGGGTTTTGGATCAAAACCTTATGTACCTAAAAAACTATCCTTAGACCTCGAAAACCGAGAAACCCTACCCACAAAACCATCCATCGAAGAACCACCAAAACTTGAACTAAAAGTCCTACCATCCCACTTGGGATATACCTTCCTCGGTCTAAACTCCACTCTACTCATAATCATTTCATCTCACTTAACCAAAACCCAAGAATCCAAACTTGTTGAAGTGGTGAAGAGGAGAATTAAAGCTATTGGGTGGACCTTGGCAAATATAAGAGGGATTGACCCCGGGGTGTGTACTCACAAAATTTTACTTGAAGAAGGGTGTAGGCCGAGCGTAGAACACAAAAGGAGATTGAACCCTCCGTTGCAAGAATTGGTGAAGAAGGAGTGTTTCACGCGGGAATCTGTTGGTAGCTTGGAGGATTAAAAGCATGACTCTTGCTTTCCAATTGGCTGTTTTTGCATTAATTGCTACTCCCTCCGTCCCAATTTATGTGGCACCATTTGACCGGGCACGGAGTTTAAGAAAATAGAGGTTGACCTTGTAAAGTATCAATTTTGCCCTTGAAAAAGTAAGAGAGAGAAGATTAGAGTAATAAAAAAGTTGTTGGTAGGTTTAAAAGTATGTAGGGTCCAACAAGGGTAAAATAGAGATGATGCATTAAATAGTTGCCAAATAAAGAAAGGTGCCACTTATTTTGGGACGGAGGGAGTACTTCATTAATCTTATTGATTAGCGTACCTGTTGTATTTGCTTCTCCTGATGGCTGGTCAAGTAACAAAAATGTTGTATTTTCTGGTACACTTAGTTTAATCCTACTAGAAGAGCAGTGAGCCTTTATGGATTCTGTCATTTCACTGATTCGTACTAAATAACGAGCTAATGAATCCCCTCTGTCTACTCTATCGAGCCCTCTGCCCAAGTGTCGCCCTAGAAAAGTGGTGGCCATTAGTAATTCAGCCGTCGCTGGGGGCGAAACTGCCTCTGCTGCTAAAGGCACTGCTCCTACGAAAGGGGCTTTCAAAATTTGATCCACGCTCAGTCCTACACCTATAAAGGTGAGGGGCGGTCGTCAAAGATAAAGTACCCAACAAGGAGTCGGGGTCGATTTTCCACAGGGAGCTAGCTTATATTCTATTAGTCTTAGATTGAATGATGCCGGGTTCTACGAATTGTTCGTGAATTCCTAAGTATAAATTTGATGTGATTAAACTAAGCTAATACTAACAACTAAGCAACGATAAAATAGAACACTATGCGCTTTAAACACTTATAAAATATGGAAAGAGAACTATGGATTTTCCCATTCAAACAAGATTTCATTAACCTAACACTTGCATTAGCCTTACAAATCACATGGGCAACATTAAATGGTCGGACCATATATTTAACCCTCAAAACCCATTAGTGTAGAGATGGTCTAACTTGTTAAGTCCGTTGGGGTCAATAACAAAGAGCATAAAACCCTAGTCTAAAGACCCGAGCGGGAATGACCTTTTTAGATCTTTCCCTTTAAATGGGGTAGGCTCGTGAGCCAATATAACCCAAATGCTCGCTAGTTTCCATATACCCACACCTTCAACCCTGTTAAGGTGATGAAAGCAAAGTGGGCTTTGGTTTAAGGCATGGTTCAAGTACGGTCGTGCCTTAAACCCTAGTTATGAAAAGCACGATAGAAACTAGATTTATATTAACCCATAGATTTTATAAGATTAAAAATAAATATTAAGCTAAAATAATCAAGTCATCATAGATAAAGCCCAAGTATAAGTTTAGCTACTCATACTAGGGTTCAACACAATCATGGTAAGGAAAGATATAGCAAGAATCATGGATTAAGATATATGAAAATGAGGAATCCTTACAACAGTCAATGTTTCAAACCCTTGCTTGCCTTCCAAGAATATTCAAAAGTGTAAAAATGATATTCTAAGCTGAAAGTAGGTATATTTGCTTTTGAGGCATAATGGCCTATTTATAGGCATGGGTTTGAAAGTTAATCTAGTAATTATAAAATTGCCATTTTGCCTTGTTTTCTTCAGGCCGCCGGTCATTCGGTGGTCCACCTATTGCATTGTGCGGCCGTCGAAGATAGCTGATAACTTCTCTTGTCTTTTGTCTTTTGCAGGTTCGATGGGATTGCATTTCAAGCGGCGGACATCTTCAGTTTCACCGCCGATTTTCCGAGCTCACTGTGAGTGTCGTCAGGGTCACCGTTACTTCTGCAGACCCACCGATTGCTTTCAGCCTACAATTCGGCAGTCTACCATTTTGGTTCAGTGGAATGCCTTGAGCTCTTGAACTCTCTTCTCTTTAGGCTGGTGGCTTCATCATTCAGCCGATGATTCGGCGAGACGCCGATCCCTTTATTGCCTTGTCTGTATGTTCTTCAACTTGTAGCCAATTACTTTTGTTTTTGTTCTTTCTTCTTTCCTTTTGGCTTTGTGACATGAATAACATCAAATTCTTGAAACATGGAGACTAATATAAGATTTAAACAAATAATAGGGCTAAAGGACATAAGCACTAGCCTAATAGAGTTGCAATTAAGCGCAAAATACTAACATATCACTCCTCTCGCAGTTTGCCACGCGAAATCTTAGTTCCCATTTCGGAGGGGGTCAACGTGTTTAACAATCCTACTAAGGTCATTGTGGCCCTTCGAAACCTAGTGGGGTCGAAGAGTCTCAGCTGACTTGGTTTTTACAAGCTACTTAGTAACTCGGTCAATTTATAAATGAAGATTACCTTTCCGCCAACCTCATTTTGTTTTCCTGGAGTTTGCACTTTGAATTATTATACTTCCTTATGTTTGTACTTCTTGCTTCTACAAGGATTTCTCCTCAACGTGAAAGCCCTGCATCGGATCTTCTATTCTAGTGAAGAGGAGAAATGTCTTCAAGAAGAGAACTCCATGTTGCATGCTACTATCGACAGCTTGCGCCCATTGGTTAAGGAAAAAGCTCAACTTTAGGCCCAGTTTAAAGTTCTAAATTCAGAGTACCGCAAGATCTAGATTTATGTTGATGGACTTGTAAGGCAAACAGATTCGGTAAATGTGAGAAGGCCGAGCAGATCCAACGGCTCGAGTTGTCCTTGTAGGAGAGTGATACATCACTCATAATGGAATCGGTTGAAACTAGTTCAAAGTTACTGGTGAACCTTACATGCACATATATAGACTGGGAGTCTGGGACAAACATAATAGCTCCCCACCTATTCGGAGGAAAACTCACAGATATGTACAGAAAAAACAAAAAAGCATCGTGTAGGCATACATAATATCCGAATTGAAGCTGAAATAATAAAGGTATTTGGAGTTGAAATTGAAGTCAAGTCTGTCGCAGTAAACTATATAAGAACTAGATATTGTGTAGTATGAACTGCAAACATACCAAATCGGACAGTGATCCAGTTTTTGACAAATTTAAGAGAATCAATGCAACAGTATACCATATTTAAATTTTCTTCTGTATACCTTTCTAGTATACAGTATACCTGAATAGTATACTTATTTAGCTTGTGTAACTAGGCTTGTCTGCTAGGTAAGTATACAAACACTTTGAGCTTTTTCTAGAATTATTTTCAATCACAAATACCTTGATATTTGAGTAGTGTTGACTTGCTTATTTATTACATTGTTGATGTTAGTCTTTCAATATTCTGTTAAGTGAGAGCAGCCAAGGCTAGTGGGCCAAATTAAAAGAGTATACTATTGAGGTATACTAGATACTAGAGGGGTATATAATATAAAATTCTTTTCTTTAAATTTTTTATTCAGATTTTCTTCTGTATACCGTCCTAGTATACAGTATACCCCAATGGTATACTTATTTAACTTGTACCACTAGGCTTGCATGCTAGAAAGGTATACAAACACTTTGAGTTGTTTCTAAAATTGGTTTCAATTGCACATTTCTTGATATTTGAGTAGTGTTGACTAGCTTATTCATTACATTGCCGACATATGTTAGCCTTTCAATATTCTGTTCAGTGTAAGCAACCAAGGTTAGTGGGACAAATTAAAGGAGTATACCATTGGGATATACTGGACATATTTTTTTATGTATACCTTTCTAGTGTATAGTATACCCTAATGGTATACTTATTTAACTTGTGCCACTAGGCTTGCATGCTAGAAAAAGATACAAGCACTTTGATATTTATTCGCTCGGTAGCATCGCACACTTGGATCCAAACACAAAAGGGTATACCAGAAGAGTATACAGGATACCAAAAGGGTATACTTTGCTCAAAACAACAAAAATTGAAATATTTATTCGCTCGGTAGCATTGGACACTTGGATCCAAACACAAAAGGGTATACCAGAAGAGTAAACAGTATACCAAAATGGTATACTTTGCTCAAAACAACAAAAACTAAAATATTTATTCACTCGGTAGCATCGCACACTTGGATCCAAACACAAAAGAGTATACCAGAAGAGTATACAGTATACCAAAAGGGTATATTTTGTTCAAAACAACAAAAACGAAAATATTTATTCACTCGGTAGCATCGCACACTTGGATCCAAACACAAAAGGGTATACCAGAAGAATATACAGTACACCAAAAGGGTATACTTTGTTCAAAACAACAAAAACTGAAATATTTATTCGCTATGTAGCAACGCACACTTGGACCCAAACACAAAAGGGTATACCAGAAGAGTATACAAGATACCAAAAGGGTATACTTTGTTGAAACAACAAAAACTGAAATATTTATTCGCTCGCTAGCATCGCACACTTCGATCCAAACACAAAAGGATATACTCCATAGGTATACAATATACGCCAAGGGTATATAGTGATAAAAAAAATGGAATATACTATTACAAAACATTGCATTTTTCAAAGGAAAATAACACTGTATACTGTAAAAGTATATGATATACTCCAAGGATATACAGCATACTCCAAAGGTATACAGTGATAACAAAAATTGGAGTATAATATTTCGAAACCTAGGATTCTTCAAAGTTAAAATAACACAATATACTGTAAAAATATTCGATATACTCTAAAGATATACTGTGAAAAAAAATTCCAGTATATTGTTCCAAACCACATCATTATTCAAAGATACAAATAACATTATATACTATAAAAGTATACAGTATACTCCAAAGGTATACAATATATTTCAAGGGTATACAGTGATAACAAAAAGAATAAGTTTGTCCTAAACAAGTTGCTAATCAATCATAAACTGAGATTCCTTCAAGTAGCTATTGGGATAAGCATTCACGTCAAGCTAGATACTCTGTTGTTTTTTTGACTTGCATTAATACGCCTCATACTGGAGCCAGGGGTCTGATTGTTTTCTGAATCCCTTATCAAACTGCAAGGTGTGCTCTCCTTGGTGGTCCTGTAAGAAAGAGCAAAAGAACTCTATAATGCTATTAAAATAAATTAAATATGAATCTTTGCATATCCCTAGTAGAAAAACATAGTAAGGTATATACAGATTTGTAAAGGCACACATACAACTCATGGCAGCAAAAAGATTTAGAGATAACTGAATAAAAGGTAAATGATGCAGTGGCTGTCAAAAAGCTTTTATTGCCTTTATTGTCTTTTCTATCTATTACTTCAATCATAGAGAGACCAGACAGAAACATGAAGCAAATTAACGAGCTGATCATTTTCACGGTCATTAAGATAAATCAAACTTTGACTCTGATCATTTTTCTCAAGATTTACTCTCCCGAATGAAGACTTTGTCATCTTACAAGATAGTGGTATTCACTGTTGGATTAGGTTTGATGAATTGCGCTCCTGGTCCTAGATGTCAAGGGCCTAATAATACACGCTTTGCTGCTAGTATGAACAATATCTCTTTTGTTTTTCCTAGAAGAACCTCATTGCTGCAGGCTTATTACCAACGCCCAGTCATTACAGTTCCACCTATATGTTACTATCCATTCCCGTCAGTAACTCCTAATGTTACTGTCCAGTTCCTGTGATACTCAGACATTGGACGATGGTTGCCACCTTTCAAAGCTGGCAATTCAAGAAGTGTAGCTCCTGAATACTCACATTAAAAAGATTACTTTGCATAATCTTAGATATAAGGAACTTGATTTATTCACATTTTATCTCAGGCCCTAAAAGGTCCGCATTTATGGGCGTAGTATTGAAGAAGCATATGATTCGCATCTATGGAAGCAGTGTAGGGTCTGCGTTTGTGGACAAGATGATAATGAAAGCCTACTGTCCATATTATACAGACAAAACAATTAGTCAGCTTAACAGGGAAGTTCACTTTATCTTTATCTTTATCTCTATTTGCACTTATCTTGATTTTACTGCAGGTCAATCTCCGATCTCTCGACAAACCCTTGCGTCATTTCCCATACTCTCACACTTGCTCCCCAAAAATCACTAGCACACCCGAAATTGTGCAACCGCAAAACCATTCAAGAAGCCTAGTCCTTTCGACAATGTCTTTGCTATACCCACAAACTATCTATTTTGCCGAGTTCGAAAACGCTCAAACTTACATTTCCATACTCGCACCAATAATCTACCTTATCTTTCCTTGCCGATTGTATTTCAATTTTGTATTCCTTCCTATATTGGTCTATCTGTGTCAATCGTGCATGTTCTCATTCTTAATCGTGCCCATCTATTTGAATAGTGTGCATTTATCGTGCTTTACTTCTCAATATTCCCCAGTTTGGTCGAAACAATATTGAAGGCAAGATGACACATTTATCGAGTTGTAATAGAAACTATGTCCACGTAAACTCCTCTTTATGGGTGTGTCGTGCACCACATCTTCATAATGGCTTTTTTCGTTATTTATTTCAGCTTATAACCCCCCCCCCCCCAAACCGTTGTTCGTTATTTATTTCAGCTTTTGGTTGTGCAAATTTTTTTGTATCTGGTTTTCCCTCATCCTTTTCGTCAAATTCACCTATTAGATGCCTTAACAATTGTGGTGGTCAATCACACGTAAGATTTGTCTAATCCCATTCTCTCTTGTTGATACAGAAAATCAGTATCAAATCCACCTAGTTAGTAGTATATTATATAATTAAATCTTTTTTCAAGAATTTAAGTTCTAGACATGATAATATTTTTGTATTACTACCTATGTTGTTTAACTTTTTCTAAGTTGCTGATTTAAAAAAAAAATTGTTATTACCAAAAATGTATGTAAGAAATGTAGTGTGATTTTCTAAGAAACTGAAATAAAAGAAGAGTCTCCGAACAAGAACCACCAGAATTCAATAAGAAGATAGAGAGAATCAAGAAAAGGGATAAGCTTTCATTATTTTGAACATGAATTTCATCTACATATTTTCCCAATTTATGATCTTAAATGAAATTAAAAACCAGGGCGGATCCAGGATTTTTAACGTCAAAAATTTCAAAAGATGATTCATAAATTCTTTTTACGCAATATATAAACCAAAGAATAATTTATGTTATATCAAAGCTAAAATAGTAGTATGCTATTTTTAATAAAGTAACTTCTTTAAAATATTTAAAACAACAGTGTGAAACACTACAATTATTATAAAATGTAATGATGATGATAACGAAATTAAATACTTTGATAAATTAAAGCTTTAATTAAAAGGATAAAGAGACTAGAGATCCCAAGAGACTACATGGTGTGGGGAATGTCTAGATGCAAATCTCTAACCAAAGAGGCAAAGAGAAGTCAAAAGCAACGGGAACAGTGCCATTGAAAATTGAAAAATATAGAGTATATGCTGCTTGGAGCATGAATCGAACACCTAACCTATGACTTAATTTGAACTCCCTCGATCACTGCACCATTACTGCCTTAAATCAAAAGGGGGTTCAAGATAATAAACCTGTTTTTAACGTCATGTTATAAAATCCCCACATATACAATTGGGAAATTTTCAAAACTAGGCAGCCCACAACACAAAATTACAAATGAGGGGCCACATTTTATCTATAGCACCCCTTATTTTTAAATTACACAACATAGCACCCCTTATTTTCAAAATTACATAACATAGCACTCATTTAAACTAAAAATCATAGGAGCCACTCCCCCATCCTCCCCCACCACTGGCCCGCCACCGGAAATTGAGCCCCCACCACTGCCGCCGGCGGCAGGCGGTGGCCGGTGGCCGAAAAATAAAAAATTCACCGGATCTCGCCGGATTTGCTTATTTTATTTGAGGATTTGTTTAAATAATTATTTTTTGATAATTTTATACACCTAAATCTATCAAAATAATAAATTATACATGTAAATACATAGAAAAATGTGTATGCAAGAAGGAAAATATAAAAATATACACAAAAAACATAAAATTTATACAAACATCCATAAATAGTGTACAAAACTAAATTTATACAACTTTATTCATTGTTCATACACGCATATAAAGCTTTATACAAATTTATGAAAGTGCATAGAATGTGTTTATACACTGTCAGTACGCACATATACAGATTTATATATTTTTATACACGTTTACAGAATTGTATAAACTTGTATAAAAATGTATAAAACTGTATAAACTCGCAAAACTGACTTTAAACAGTGCTTCGGGCTGCTTTTACACAAAAGCTTAACAAACATCCCAGATCTATACAGTTTTATACAAGAAAAACACTAGATCTAAAAAGTAGATCTCAACGGATACTATGAAAATTGTGAAAAAAGAAGAAGAAATATGATAAACAACATTTTTAAACAAGCTCACGGAGTTTGTTTAAAAATGTTGTTTATCATATTTCTTCTTCTTTTTTCACAATTTTCATAGTATCCGTTGAGATCTACTAGTTTTTTCTAAAAACTTTTTAGATCTAGTATTTTTCTTGTATAAAACTGTATAGATCTGGGATGTTTGTTAAGCTTTTGTGTAAAAGCAGCCCGAAGCACTGTTTAAAGTCAGTTTTGCGAGTTTATACAGTTTTATACATTTTTATACAAGTTTATACAATTCTGTAAACGTGTATAAAAATATATAAATCTGTATATGTGCGTATTGACAGTGTATAAACACATTCTATGCACTTTCATAAATTTGTATAAAGCTTTATATGCGTGTATGAACAATGAATAAAGTTGTATAAATTTAGTTTTGTACACTATTTATGGATGTTTGTATAAATTTTATGTTTTTTGTGTATATTTTTATATTTTCCTTCTTGCATACACATTTTTCTATGTATTTACATGTATAATTTATTATTTTGATAGATTTAGGTGTATAAAATTATCAAAAAATAATTATTTAAACAAATCCTCAAATAAAATAAGCAAATCCGGCGAGATCCGGTGAATTTTTTATTTTTCGGCCACCGGCCACCGCCTGCCGCCGGCGGCAGTGGTGGGGGCTCAATTTCCGGTGGCGGGCCAGTGGTGGGGGAGGATGGGGGAGTGGCTCCTATGATTTTTAGTTTAAATGAGTGCTATGTTATGTAATTTTGAAAATAAGGGGTGCTATGTTGTGTAATTTAAAAATAAGGGGTGCTATAGATAAAATGTGGCCCCTCATTTGTAATTTTGTGTTGTGGGCTGCCTAGTTTTGAAAATTTCCCAATTGTATATGTGGGGATTTTATAACATGACGTTAAAAACAGGTTTATTATCTTGAACCCCCTTTTGATTTAAGGCAGTAATGGTGCAGTGATCGAGGGAGTTCAAATTAAGTCATAGGTTAGGTGTTCGATTCATGCTCCAAGCAGCATATACTCTATATTTTTCAATTTTCAATGGCACTGTTCCCGTTGCTTTTGACTTCTCTTTGCCTCTTTGGTTAGAGATTTGCATCTAGACATTCCCCACACCATGTAGTCTCTTGGGATCTCTAGTCTCTTTATCCTTTTAATTAAAGCTTTAATTTATCAAAGTATTTAATTTCGTTATCATCATCATTACATTTTATAATAATTGTAGTGTTTCACACTGTTGTTTTAAATATTTTAAAGAAGTTACTTTATTAAAAATAGCATACTACTATTTTAGCTTTGATATAACATAAATTATTCTTTGGTTTATATATTGCGTAAAAAGAATTTATGAATCATCTTTTGAAATTTTTGACGTTAAAAATCCTGGATCCGCCCTGGTTTTTAATTTCATTTAAGATCATAAATTGGGAAAATATGTAGATGAAATTCATGTTCAAAATAATGAAAGCTTATCCCTTTTCTTGATTCTCTCTATCTTCTTATTGAATTCTGGTGGTTCTTGTTCGGAGACTCTTCTTTTATTTCAGTTTCTTAGAAAATCACACTACATTTCTTACATACATTTTTGGTAATAACAATTTTTTTTTTTAAATCAGCAACTTAGAAAAAGTTAAACAACATAGGTAGTAATACAAAAATATTATCATGTCTAGAACTTAAATTCTTGAAAAAAGATTTAATTATATAATATACTACTAACTAGGTGGATTTGATACTGATTTTCTGTATCAACAAGAGAGAATGGGATTAGACAAATCTTACGTGTGATTGACCACCACAATTGTTAAGGCATCTAATAGGTGAATTTGACGAAAAGGATGAGGGAAAACCAGATACAAAAAAATTTGCACAACCAAAAGCTGAAATAAATAACGAACAACGGTTTGGGGGGGGGGGTTATAAGCTGAAATAAATAACGAAAAAAGCCATTATGAAGATGTGGTGCACGACACACCCATAAAGAGGAGTTTACGTGGACATAGTTTCTATTACAACTCGATAAATGTGTCATCTTGCCTTCAATATTGTTTCGACCAAACTGGGGAATATTGAGAAGTAAAGCACGATAAATGCACACTATTCAAATAGATGGGCACGATTAAGAATGAGAACATGCACGATTGACACAGATAGACCAATATAGGAAGGAATACAAAATTGAAATACAATCGGCAAGGAAAGATAAGGTAGATTATTGGTGCGAGTATGGAAATGTAAGTTTGAGCGTTTTCGAACTCGGCAAAATAGATAGTTTGTGGGTATAGCAAAGACATTGTCGAAAGGACTAGGCTTCTTGAATGGTTTTGCGGTTGCACAATTTCGGGTGTGCTAGTGATTTTTGGGGAGCAAGTGTGAGAGTATGGGAAATGACGCAAGGGTTTGTCGAGAGATCGGAGATTGACCTGCAGTAAAATCAAGATAAGTGCAAATAGAGATAAAGATAAAGATAAAGTGAACTTCCCTGTTAAGCTGACTAATTGTTTTGTCTGTATAATATGGACAGTAGGCTTTCATTATCATCTTGTCCACAAACGCAGACCCTACACTGCTTCCATAGATGCGAATCATATGCTTCTTCAATACTACGCCCATAAATGCGGACCTTTTAGGGCCTGAGATAAAATGTGAATAAATCAAGTTCCTTATATCTAAGATTATGCAAAGTAATCTTTTTAATGTGAGTATTCAGGAGCTACACTTCTTGAATTGCCAGCTTTGAAAGGTGGCAACCATCGTCCAATGTCTGAGTATCACAGGAACTGGACAGTAACATTAGGAGTTACTGACGGGAATGGATAGTAACATATAGGTGGAACTGTAATGACTGGGCGTTGGTAATAAGCCTGCAGCAATGAGGTTCTTCTAGGAAAAACAAAAGAGATATTGTTCATACTAGCAGCAAAGCGTGTATTATTAGGCCCTTGACATCTAGGACCAGGAGCGCAATTCATCAAACCTAATCCAACAGTGAATACCACTATCTTGTAAGATGACAAAGTCTTCATTCGGGAGAGTAAATCTTGAGAAAAATGATCAGAGTCAAAGTTTGATTTGTCTTAATGACCGTGAAAATGATCAGCTCGTTAATTTGCTTCATGTTTCTGTCTGGTCTCTCTATGATTGAAGTAATAGATAGAAAAGACAATAAAGGCAATAAAAGCTTTTTGACAGCCACTGCATCATTTACCTTTTATTCAGTTATCTCTAAATCTTTTTGCTGCCATGAGTTGTATGTGTGCCTTTACAAATCTGTATATACCTTACTATGTTTTTCTACTAGGGATATGCAAAGATTCATATTTAATTTATTTTAATAGCATTATAGAGTTCTTTTGCTCTTTCTTACAGGACCACCAAGGAGAGCACACCTTGCAGTTTGATAAGGGATTCAGAAAACAATCAGACCCCTGGCTCCAGTATGAGGCGTATTAATGCAAGTCAAAAAAACAACAGAGTATCTAGCTTGACGTGAATGCTTATCCCAATAGCTACTTGAAGGAATCTCAGTTTATGATTGATTAGCAACTTGTTTAGGACAAACTTATTCTTTTTGTTATCACTGTATACCCTTGAAATATATTGTATACCTTTGGAGTATACTGTATACTTTTATAGTATATAATGTTATTTGTATCTTTGAATAATGATGTGGTTTGGAACAATATACTGGAATTTTTTTTCACAGTATATCTTTAGAGTATATCGAATATTTTTACAGTATATTGTGTTATTTTAACTTTGAAGAATCCTAGGTTTCGAAATATTATACTCCAATTTTTGTTATCACTGTATACCTTTGGAGTATGCTGTATATCCTTGGAGTATATCATATACTTTTACAGTATACAGTGTTATTTTCCTTTGAAAAATGCAATGTTTTGTAATAGTATATTCCATTTTTTTTATCACTATATACCCTTGGCGTATATTGTATACCTATGGAGTATATCCTTTTGTGTTTGGATCGAAGTGTGCGATGCTAGCGAGCGAATAAATATTTCAGTTTTTGTTGTTTCAACAAAGTATACCCTTTTGGTATCTTGTATACTCTTCTGGTATACCCTTTTGTGTTTGGGTCCAAGTGTGCGTTGCTACATAGCGAATAAATATTTCAGTTTTTGTTGTTTTGAACAAAGTATACCCTTTTGGTGTACTGTATATTCTTCTGGTATACCCTTTTGTGTTTGGATCCAAGTGTGCGATGCTACCGAGTGAATAAATATTCTCGTTTTTGTTGTTTTGAACAAAGTATACCCTTTTGGTATACTGTATACTCTTCTGGTATACTCTTTTGTGTTTGGATCCAAGTGTGCGATGCTACCGAGTGAATAAATATTTTAGTTTTTGTTGTTTTGAGCAAAGTATACCATTTTGGTATACTGTTTACTCTTCTGGTATACCCTTTTGTGTTTGGATCCAAGTGTCCAATGCTACCGAGCGAATAAATATTTCAATTTTTGTTGTTTTGAGCAAAGTATACCCTTTTGGTATCCTGTATACTCTTCTGGTATACCCTTTTGTGTTTGGATCCAAGTGTGCGATGCTACCGAGCGAATAAATATCAAAGTGCTTGTATCTTTTTCTAGCATGCAAGCCTAGTGGCACAAGTTAAATAAGTATACCATTAGGGTATACTATACACTAGAAAGGTATACATAAAAAAATATGTCCAGTATATCCCAATGGTATACTCCTTTAATTTGTCCCACTAACCTTGGTTGCTTACACTGAACAGAATATTGAAAGGCTAACATATGTCGGCAATGTAATGAATAAGCTAGTCAACACTACTCAAATATCAAGAAATGTGTAATTGAAACCAATTTTAGAAACAACTCAAAGTGTTTGTATACCTTTCTAGCATGCAAGCCTAGTGGTACAAGTTAAATAAGTATACCATTGGGGTATACTGTATACTAGGACGGTATACAGAAGAAAATCTGAATAAAAAATTTAAAGAAAAGAATTTTATATTATATACCCTTCTAGTATCTAGTATACCCCAATAGTATACTCTTTTAATTTGGCCCACTAGCCTTGGCTGCTCTCACTTAACAGAATATTGAAAGACTAACATCAACAATGTAATAAATAAGCAAGTCAACACTACTCAAATATCAAGGTATTTGTGATTGAAAATAATTCTAGAAAAAGCTCAAAGTGTTTGTATACTTACCTAGCAGACAAGCCTAGTAACACAAGCTAAATAAGTATACTATTCAGGTATACTGTATACTAGAAAGGTATACAGAAGAAAATTTAAATATGGTATACTGTTGCATTGATTCTCTTAAATTTGTCAAAAACTGGATCACTGTCCGATTTGGTATGTTTGCAGTTCATACTACACAATATCTAGTTCTTATATAGTTTACTGCGACAGACTTGACTTCAATTTCAACTCCAAATACCTTTATTATTTCAGCTTCAGTTCGGATATTATGTATGCCTACACGATGCTTTTTTGTTTTTTCTGTACATATCTGTGAGTTTTCCTCCGAATAGGTGGGGAGCTATTATGTTTGTCCCAGACTCCAAGTCTATATATGTGCATGTAAGGTTCACCAGTAACTTTGAACTAGTTTCAACCGATTCCATTATGAGTGATGTAATTCTTCTATAATGGTTTTAAATTTTGATCATATATAGCGCAATGTTGCAGAATCATTCTAGGTGATTTCATGTTTTGCACGTTATTTCATGATTACTAGTCTCGGTCAACCTTTGTAACTTGATTGGTTTGAATTGTATTAGACCTTAATTTACTGCAGCTGAAAGTGACCATTAGCACTAGATTTTTTCCCTTTGATAAATTGGGAGAAAGAGCTGAAGAATAACGTTGTGGGAAAGAAACAAGGCAAAAATAATGGTAACAGGGGAGAGAGAAAGTGTTTTAAGTGGAATGGGCATACAATGTAAATAAATAGTGGGCAAAAATATAATGGGTAATGTGATGTAAATAATTAGGGTTCATTGGGTATTTTTGTAAATGCCCCTTTTATTAAATCCATGGAGTTAAATAGTTAATCCAATTATACTAGCCTATTTAATTATATGGACTAATATATCCTGAATTTAATATATAGCCAAATTAATTTATGAATTTGTATCCAACAAAATTTATTCATCTACATATATATATATATATATATATATATATATATATATATATATATATGGGTTTTGCTAACCTACTACCATGTAGTAGGTTAGCAACCTCCTCACTTTTTTCTTTACTTAAATGCCCTTATTTTTCATTTTAATGTTTGGCCTTTTTGTCTTTTCACCTAAAATTTTAACCAAATCCATTCTCATTCTATCCACTTCCCCGTTTTCTCAACTTTATACAATCTCTCTTGCTCCTTCAATCCTTAGCTTTCTGAACACGAAGCATCTGCAGAGAGATGAGTATTTTAATTGAGTTTCATCTTCTTTTTAATGATTGCTTCTAATAATCCACTATTAATTTTCCTAACATTTTGCCCAAATTTCCCTCTTTTTTAAATTTCTTTATAACCTAAGTGCCATAAGTTTTATTTTCCAAATTTAATGTGTGTTTGTGCCGTCCATTCTTTCTGTTGCTTAGACAAATTCGAATTCCACTTTTATTAGTTTAATGAAGGTTCTGCAGTAGCGCTCACTAAGCTTTCTTGCCAAATATTCGAGACGTTGGAAAAATTACTTAAAATTGTACTTGCGTCGAGGACGTCGTAACAATAGGTGGGGAGAGTGTCACAACCCGCTTAAAACACCATAATTTTTTGACCAACATAATGTGCCAGAGATAGCCGACGAGATTGCGACTTACGTCCGTGGCCGTATGCCCGACAATGTCGAGGTGATCTTTTACAATTTTGAAGTCGACAAGCAAGATTGGTGAAAAGTTTGACAACTTGGAAGCTTGCTGATCTACAAGATTTTAGATTCATAGGCTTGTAAAAATTGATATAAGGAGAGTCTCCTTCACTTCATGTAGAAACTAGCAGCTAACGTAACTTTGGAGGTTACGCTTGAAGTCCCCCTCCCATTGTACTCATTTTGAACAATGTTTACATGGAATAAATCAAGTTCATAATCAAAACATGATTTGATATACAATTGCTTTTACATGATAGCAATAAAGAAATCTCTGTTCATAAGCTAAAATTGGTATCTAGCAATCACAAATCTTTACACAACTAAGACTTTTTATCCACAAAAATATGGTGTCAGTAGCTTGTTCCAGCAAGGAAAAGGACTCTATGACTGTTGGATCACCTTGGAGCTCTTTGTCCATCCTTTCTGAGTCCTGCAAGTGCTTAGTATTGTTTTAAATTTGTACACATTATGAAAATATCAAAATTCAACAACAGAGTAGACATAACAAAACTAATAGCTTACTTGTGAGGAGATTGGGATACTGGGATTTCAAATGATTTTCTTTTTAGCGGACAATTTCTTGAATCATGTCCAGTTCCACCACAATTAGGAATATGACAATATCTTGGTTTCTTAGCCGCTTCAACACCACCAACTAACCTTTTTCCTCTTTTCCTGCCTTTTGTCTGAGATTGTTGGCGATTTTCAATGTGATAATCTTCATCCAAGGAGTTGTCTTCTATAGATTGTCTTAAAGCAACATGTTCATGTTCTTCGACAATACTCTCATTTTCAGGAAGACACTGAACAAGTTGCAGCACTCTTTCTAATTCCTTTTTAGCACATTCAAGACGACCTTTTGTCTTCATTGATTCAAGTGTCAAATCTCTTACAATAAATTGAAGACTTTGGAACCCAGGATCGTCATTGTTTGGACTCATCACATGTGTAAACTTTAGAACTAATGAATTTTCTTGCCTCCATCTAGCCAATAAATACTTCTCGGGCAACATGAAATAGTTATGAGAAGTAAGTACTCGAATAGAATGTCTGCACAAAATTCCTGAAAATTCAAATTCTTGGCAAGAACATTGAATAACCTCTTCTAATGGATTCCAATAGACAAAGCGTCCACCATCTATTTTGGTGTAATGGCGCACAATATATGATCCATCACTATTTGAAAATAGACTATATTCAACCGAAAGTATCATCTCATCTTGTAACAACTTAAAGGCGAAAGGTGTGAGGATTTTTTATGCATGTTTTTCCATGGGCATGAATGTCTTAGTTTGAGGATTGTAATACTTTTGCCGCATCGTCGCCGCTTCACAAGCACGGTTTCTTATACTCACAGCGGTACCAACCTGCTCAACAAACTCTTTTAAACTTGTTCTTGCATGTAAAAATCTTTTCAGATATGCATTAATAGATTCCGAACGTCCAGTTGTTGTCATTCCAGCAAAAAAGTATCCCTTCAAATATGGCAGCGCCCATGATGCACGACTTAAGTATAGCAACTTGATATGTCTGTCTGATCCAAGATTGAACTGAGAAATCAATTCGTCCCATTGATGCTCAAATTCTTCTATGCTGCCAAGTTCATAAAGCCTATGAAATTCAGATTTGAATTGTGAATACCTTGAACCAAGGAGAAAAGAGAACCAAGTAGAGAACTTAGTTGTAATATACCATATGCAAAAAGCATGTTTAGTCTGTGGCAATTCATTGGCAATAGCTTCTGTTAAACTAAGATCTTGATCTGTTAATATTGTTTGCGGGTGTTTTCCATTCATAAGTTGTAAGAAGCTCTGCAAAATAATATACATTAGTAACAAAGCAAGCAAAGATTGTTTAATAAAGGTTTTTTAGGATAGATGTATTAATCTTTAATGCCCAAGAAAAAGAAGACGCCTTCTCATTTCGTAAGAGACACAACCAAAGAAGATAGAATTGCCATGGTTGTCCACACCTATCCAAACTCCTAACGGCATCTCATAACGATTCAATCGATAAGTAGTGTCAAATACTACTACATCACCAAAAACTTCATAAGCACGAATAGAGTCTCTTAATGCCCAAACAATATGTTCCAGTCTTTGACATTCATCTACTGTGAAATCATATTGAAAATCAACATCTTTGTCTTTCAAACTCTTGCATATTTTTAGTAGCTCCAAAGCATCATCTTCAATATTAATATAACTTTCTGATTGGACAAAGTTTCTTATATCTTTTTCTGTAAAAGGCAATTCACCTGGATCTATTCCCTTTTCTAATTCAAGTACTCTTCTAATTAAGCTCATTGAACAACCGGCTTTTGCAAGAAGTGTAATTCGCTTTTGATCAACAATGTCGATATTTCGATAAGCAGGGAGAAATCTTACCTCTTTATCATTCAATAATTCATGGTTGTGGCTATTATAAAAATGCACCACTTTCCAGATTGTCATGCCATCGATTATATCTTTGGAAATAGACATCTTGGCTTTACAATTGCATCTGGAAGATTTGCGATCTCTTTGTCGCTCTTTTTCCATAACCTTTTGCGATCGGGGGATACCGACTCGATGACAAACATATTCTCTTTTATAAATTCCCATAGGATGTTCTGCACTTCCCAAATGACGCTCACGTCTAACCGAGAAACCATTTTTTTTGGCAAACTTCACGTAGAAATTATAGGCCTCGTCATCACTCTTAAACATTTTACCATCTTGCATATCACAATCACTGATGTCAATAACACTTTCTTGTCCATGTTCATTATTCGAGATTTTACTTTATGTCTCTATATCTCCATTAATAAAGCATCCAATATCACCACATGGACATTGGTTTCGTGAAACTCCTATAGTAGAATTGGTGCAAGTACTATTAAGAACCTGTGGGTTTTAAAATCATCAAAAAAATATTTTCGGTCAGCACACAAGTTATTTGGTATTTAACCTATAGAGAGATTAACAAATGAAAAACTATTAAAATACACAATTTTTTACCTCCATCAAAACACAATAGTTACTGTTTGGAGATGAGAGAGAGAAGAAAAAGACCACCTTGAAATATCAGACAACCATGGTGCCTTTTCCCGCCAGACCTATGAATACTGAATTGGGAATGTGTTTTGGCGGAAGCAAGGGGAGGGAATGGACTTGGTTAAAATTTTAGGTGAAAAGACAAAAAGGCCAAACATTAAAATGAAAAATAAGGATATTTAAGTAAAGTATAAAGTGGGGGAGATTGCTAACCTACTGCACCAATGTAGTAGGTTAGCAAAACCATATATATATATATATATATATATATATATATATATATATATATATATATATATATATATATAAAAGAATCAAGTTCGAATTCAATTACTTTAAATTGTTACCTCAGAATTCAAGATGCATAAGTTTGAATTGTGAATCCGCAAGATAATATTTTCGGAAAATGGCTAAAAATACCCCTATCGTATCAGAAATTGTTCAATTTTACCCTTCGTCCACCAATGCGTAACTAAATACCCTCGCCGTTAATTTTTTGTAAAAAAATACCCCAAAAACTAACAGACATGCCAACTGTATATGGTGGGCCAAACCTAATCCTATTTGGCACAATATGACTGGTCCACGTGGGAACTAAATCCTATTCAGCCTATGTGGTTACACTAACTTAACTCAACCCAACTTTACTCTACTCAACCCGACCCACATTAACCTAACCCGCGTATAAAATAACAAGGTGGCTAGTATTTAATTAAAATACTTATAAATATAAATAATTAATATAAAAAAATAGAAAATTTTGTAAATAATTATAAATAAATGTACTTAATCATAAATAGATATAGATGACCATAAATAATGCTAATTAGATATATAAATAGCCACAAATAATTATTAAATGATATCGTAATGCGTTAAATTACACCAATAGCATACGTATTTTAGAAAATAGCCTAAATGAATGCAATTACGTAATATAGTCACAATTAAATAAATATTATATAAATAGGGGATTAATAATAATATTACATACGTAAAATGCATGCTATCTAATGCAGTTTTATTTGAAAAATTACTATTATAAATTTTAATTAAATATAGCCAAATTGCAAAAAACTGAGGGATAAAATTGGGTATCAACAACAAACATAAACATAGATAAAAAAAAATGACCAATATATCAAAATTAGTTGACAAGCAAAACATTATGTGGACATTTGTAGAATCGACGTCCAAAATTATTATTCGTCTTTGCCGTTAATTGAGTAGAAATCATCCCACACCTACATCTACGAGGTTGAAATGAGTCACCTGAACATTTAGATTTCTCGGGCATAGTTACGAATTCTGAATTTTGTTTTAACCAATATGAAGAAACAAGCATGGTGAAATGGAGTATATTGTATTAGGATTGAGTTTTTATTGCAGAGGGAAGGTTATTTACGCGGGATAGGTTAATGTGGGTCAGGTTGGGTAGAGTAAAGTTGGGCTGAGTTAAGTTAGTGTAACCATATAGCTGACTAGGATTTAGTTCCCACGTGGACCAGTCATATTGTGCCAAATAGGATTAGTTTTGGCCCACCATACACAGTTGGCATGTCTGTTAGTTTTTGGGGCATTTTTTTACAAAAAATTAACGGAGAGGGTATTTAGTTACGCATAGGTGGACGAAGGGTAAAATTGAACAATTTCTTATACGATAGGGGTATTTTTGGCCATTTTCCGTAATATTTTGGATGGTCCAAGGTGTAGTGAAGTAATTTACGGATGAAAGTAAGAAGATGACGTGGCAGTGCATGAAAAGGAGCAGGGAGCTAGGAGGAGCTGGCACAAATTAAGACACGTGGTAATGCAAGAAAGGAAAGCGGAGAGGAGGACATTTTTTTTTTGTCCAATTTAAAGGGAAAGTAAAAAAATGAAGAAAAGTGCGAAATTAATAAACATGCTTTAACAAAGAAATTAAGGAAGAGATTTGCATCGTTCTTGTATGATCTGAAAATACATAATTTTGGTTATGTTATTATCTTCGTCGTAAGCAAATCATTTCCTATTAATTTATCTTTATTAATGAAGCTCCAATATGAAAGTTAAATTTCAAAAAAATTCAAATAATTACCGTATATTTTTTCATTACCATAATTTAAGATTATTCTCAAGGTGGAACTTCGTTATTGGTAAGAGAGAAAACAATATTCTTTTTCTAATTGCAGGGTGATAATAAAATCAACAGCTGAGCGGAAGACAAAAATTTTTGGTACATAATCAAATTTAATCATTTTCCGAAGAAATTATACGTTGCGGAAGTAATCTGGGGTTTCTTTTCTGTTAACTTCATTTTCTTTCTGCTTAGTATGATCTTATATGATAAAACGAGCTATTAAACGATCTCATTGTGTGTGTGCATATATTTAAAAAAAAAAATTAAGTTAGCATATAAGATGCTGGATAGTTTATAAGATTTAATTAATTGAATTAAGGCGAACTACCTATCTTTCAAAGATCTAACTAGAGGAAAGACGCTTCTCAACCTTGACAAGGTGCAACTTCCATCCATTCGGGCTCGTGCACTTAAATCGTGATGATGAACATTGCCTATAAATATGTTTGTGGAGGTGACAATGAGTTCATTATAATCGAGCTTTACAAATATGAAGCCTGGAGTCGTTCCGTTGAGTAGAAGTCTGCCGATCGAGCAGTCCAAATGGGACAAAATTCAATAACTTTGGAGGAGGTTCTAGCAGCATTGAAGAGGAATGCAGTCTTTTGTTCTATTTACTGCCAATGTCCTCTTTTAACTTACTCTTGCATTGTTCAGTTATGGCAAACCTATACTTTGTACACTTAGCAAAGACTACTTTCGTTCTCTCTTAATTATAAACTAGTGGTTTAATAATTGAAGAGCATGGGCTCAATGACTTTCATGTGTTGTAATTGTTGTTATTGATCAGTTTGAGCCTTCTTTCTAAGAGAACTTTTCTTTGTCGCAGTAAAATACATATAATCCTAAATTATATGAAGATAAGTATAAAGAAGAAATGTATGCACTTCTAGTCGCTTACAAGTAAAGTCCATTAATCTGCGTCCTCAAACATTGTATGTGTTATTTATTGTCAGAGTTCATAGAGTTGCCGGAATAACAGCTATGGGCTTCGGCTGTGAATTTCAAGACAATTTTGATTAGACTCTCTATTAAATGAAAAGGTAGTTCATGCCACCTTAATGCTATACCGTAAGCCTGACGGAGAGGATGATAGAAAGCGGCTTTCACTTGGTTAGGACCAGTTCAGAAAACAAAGAGATGCCACCAATTTATTCCATTATTTATACATTTATCTTCAAACTTTCATTCCCTATAAATCTGGTCCTTAATTCTGTCCTATTACTAGAAAGAAAATTATGAGATGATGTATGTTCCTTTATTTGACATTTGGGTTAGCACAAAAGATTGAGGTTGGGGAAAAAGGCATGATCCAGCAACAAGATTTGAAGTGTACATTCGAGCAACCATCCTGACCCTATCTAGCTCAAGGAACAGGGGCACCACATGACAGAGATAGAGATACTATTTTCATGCCATAACAAGTCTCGGCAATCGATCTATCACGAATTGAAGGAATGAGTTAACACCGGTTGTCATTGTTAAGGGGAACCCTATAAATTCAGCTATACAGGTTTGTTAGAAGTGACCAACCAAACTATTGCTATGAAGAACATATAGAGGACCCAAAGACAATATTGATTTGAATGTCGGGGTCTACCCCTCTAGCTCGTCTAGACCCTCATCCTACTTTTTTCCTTGTCTTCCGCTAATCCGTTTTACTTTTGAGTTAAATTGCCCCATAAGGCATTGGGGACTACTGGGCCGCAAGCAGGTCGGAAGCTCAAACTCAATCTGCTTTCCCTTTTTCAATTGAAAAAGAAGCAGACTCGGGATAGCAGTCAAGTTCTGACTTTGGCGGCTGACTAGTTGTTTGGCAGAATTTGTTAAACTCATCAGACAAGTCAAATCCAAAACTAGGATTATCAAGATCTTCCATCGGTTCAAGGGGACCTACACCTGTATCAAATTCATCAGAAATGAGATCTTCACCCATATCATAATCATCAGATCCTGAATCGCTCATAAGATAACTCCGTTGGGGACTTGTGCACCACATAGTCAGCAACAAGGCCTTGGATGGCCTCCAAAATAGTTGGTAGCGTTGAATTATCATTGCCTTCATGCTTCAAGAAACAAAACTCTAAGTACTTAACTTTGAAGCGTGGATCCATAATAGTAGCTACAGCCAACACCAAAAACATATTTCCCCAGTACTTCTCAAATATTTTCAGCATAATATTGGCTAATTCTTTAACAAATTTATGTGAACTGACGGACTCTTTCATCAGATTAGTTCGAAGCTTATTAAGATTGTGGAAGTAGAGGCCTGCAGTGGGATGTTTTGTCATAAATAACACTGCTGCCGCAGTATAGACATGTCCAACAAGTTTACATACAACCCTAACTTTATCCCACTCTTGGTGAGAAGGTATCTTATAACCCTTGTAATCATCTTTCTTCAAGTATTCTCCTTTAGCCTCCAACTCCAATGCTTCTTGTAATTTATGAAATGTCACATTCCACACTGGTAATGATCTTCCCCAAAGTACTAAGAGACGAATGTCACTGATTAAACTCTCTATCATCCCAAATGCTATTTTCACCATTGAACTAAAAATGTCTGCGCAACAGGATACATGAAACAATCGTCCATCTAGCTGGAGTTTTTTCTTTTCATTAATTTTACCTTTAATGACCTCAACATTCTCATTAAAGTCCAGATAGCTATGCACAGTGACAGCAGATACTTTATCTACTTTATCTTCAATATTAAAATCTGAAAGATACTGAACTGTCTCGTTAATGTAATCGTCATACGCATCAAATGACTTAAGGAAAGCAAGTACTATATGTCTAAAGTGTTCATCGCTCCATACTGTGGAAGCCACATAAGTTGAAGTCAAAGCCATATATATCTAACTTATACGCCAAAGATATATAGCATCATTGCAAAATCAGTTAGAAACGATTCCAAGAAAAAGACGAATTTGGAGCAGTAATTAATAGACGATACTCATTTTAGTAAAGCATCAGACTCCAAAATCAAACAAATTCTACAACTTTACTTCATTGCGATGTACAAGTTGGCGAACACAGAATCTACTTAAGATAGGGCATTGTCATTAGAAAGCAAAGTCAATTCAATCAAAATAGCATCGGCACCTGCTGTACTGTATACCTACCAACAGAGGAGCTCTACCCTTACTATCAGCACTTCTTTAGCGCCTTTTGATTTAACCAATCTTCAGTATCTCTGTAGAGATGTTTTATGTTCACTGTCTGTCTCACGTGATGTGTTCAAGTGTTCAAGTATTCAAGGCCCAAAGATTGTCAAGTTCAAAGAATTAAAATTCAGGATGAAATTGAGCTCTGATGAAGTAAGGATGATTGGGTAGCTCGACTAACAATACAACTATCATGATTACTTAACAGACTAACACCTCCATGCGGCGACCACTTTCATCATTTGCCAGTGAAAGAAAGACCAGCTTCTTCAAGTTGCTGGACTATAGTCTATATCGGGGTTCACCTAGACAGAATCATGAGACAAGCTCTTCAGCATAAAGTCAACGCATATAATTGTTACATTAGTTGGTCCACATGTAATTTTTCACACGTCTACCATTCATTAAAATAGTTAAATCAAAGTTTGCAAACACTGTTTTTAAAAAAAAATAAAGAGCCGTACCTCATATCTATGTCAATGCCTCTCATCTACAAAGCTCTTGTTGCCATACCTGACAAAGTATATAGTTTATTCAGTTGGGGAAAACAAAAGGCAAACTTTAGCTTTATATGGTGCAGATGAAATAAACCAAATATAGCATTGAGAATATATGATGCTGATCTTCCCCACCCCCAACCCTACAGCAAACTGACGAATCAAAGGAAGGAAGAAACAAAGCTACTTTCAAGCAGAAAGATTTATAAGAAATATATGCACAATGAAGGACCATTCCTTTCAAAACTGTAAATGGTTAAATTGGCAATATCATGCAGCATTGCTAGATGCTTAACTTGATTTGGATATAAATCAAGGATTCAAAATAAGAACATCCACATAAACATGTGCACGGAAAAGGATCTACTATTGTAGGCCTTAAGGAGTAGTGATTTGGCAATCACTCTAATGTTAAACAAATGCATAATGTTTACAGCTGTAAAACCAATAATTATCATGTACCAATATAATCTCACAGGAAGAGCAGAACCCATGCTCGCGCATCCCAGCCAAAATTTTACAAAAGTACGATATAGATTTAGACTGAAAAAACCAAGGCACGTTTCGACAGATCTACCGAAGCAAGTTATGAAACACTCCTTGTATAATTACAAAGGCAAATTTGAATTGAGGAAAAGAGGGAGTACTGAATTTTGCAATGATGGCTAGATAACATGAAAATAATGCCAACTTTCAGTTTTTCCGAAACATAAGATGGTCATTTCTATGAATTAAGCACATCACATGACCCATGATGAATAGGCTTAATTTTTTTAAAACACTAAGGGACAAGGAAAAGAAAGAAGAAGTGTTATATTATAAACTTGACAAAGACGATCTGATTATCAGGCAGCCTCTTCAAGGCACATCATTATGATAAAGAAATTTAAATGTTCCAAAGAAAAGAAATTTAAATGTCCCACTCTTTGGAAATATAAGGTTGGATATGCCACATACACTGATTTTAGTCCGTCAGTTCTATAGATTAGAATTTCCTTCTAGCTCAGTACAATTACCAACTTTCATTCACTTACAACCATTCCAATTACAAATTATCAATGATTCTAATTACTACCCATCTAGAAGACAACAGATATGATAGCAGATATAAAATTGACACACGATAAACATAAACATAATCATAGAGCACAAACTGCTAAATATTAGTTCAAAACAAAAGGAGTCCAAAATTAAACAGGAAATTACCTCTAACCAAACTAGGACAACTTCTCAAGAGATTGGCACCTACTTCATCCAATGGTCTGTATAAGATAATTTAAAATAATATTACGAAATACGAAACATTAATTAAACTAATAAGAACACAAATAAGATATTGTTATTACCTTTGAAGAGGTTCAGGGAGACCATATTGTGCACAAACTCTGACATATATGTCGGAAACAAGACATATAATTGATTCTCCACATTTGCAAGAAGAATTCCTCGACGCGGCTAGTATAAGGAAATAATTAATTTGTTTATACATGATATGAAAAGACATTACAGATTAAATATACAAAGTAGCAATACATACCCAATAATCAACTGCCCTTTCAAAGTGGATCACTGCGTGTCTCATAAATATGAGTGGACCTAATAGAGTTGAAAATTTACTCCTTTCATCCGCGTCCATATGATTGTCGCGGGTATCAGTGAAGAAATAAGGCCAGTCAGTACCACTTGCATCTAATTGTATTCTTTGTTCCCAATTCGGTTGCGCAACTGTTATGCGTGAGGCAATAGCATCAAATCCACTTTCGATAGCTTTATCTCCAGTTTGCAAGCCGTGTCTTAATAACCGATACATGTAACCAGCAAATGCAGCCATTTTACAGTTCATGTGAAGTGATGGGTGCATTAACACGGCTGCTTTCATGTCACTACAAATGAAGATAATTGGTCATTTGCTTTTGAAAAAAATGTCATGGGAGCAAAATTAGTACTCCCAGGATTGTTAATCTAATCCTACAAACCAAAATAAGAAAACTTACACGCTAGTCTTAGCCGCTTCAAGGCTATTGTTTATGAGATGCCCCACGTCGGCTGGTACATTGTTCCCGACAAACTGTCGTATTATATCTTTCAAGTTGTCAATAGCCTGGCTCCTTAAGTTCGCAGTGGACGGTTGTACAATGAGATTATCCACCCATACAACTATGTTGCGCTTGACATATATATCTTTAGGGAGAATGGGTGAGTGTGGAACTTTGTCTCGATCAAATAAATCAAACACAAACCCTATGATACCCCTACAGAAATATAAAAGGTTATTGGAATCATGATTTACAATAAGAAAATATAGTTTGAACAAATAAGTAGTAAATTAATAGAAAGAGTAGTCTAACACTAATGGTACTATTACAATCTACAAATTTAGCAATCTTTGTGCATAAAACAAAAAGAAAGGATTTGTTATGTACATGATGTTATCCTGTAACGAGTCTATGAAATCTACTATGCTATTTTCATCTCTAACATCCTGTAGGCTGTAGATTGCACCAAAAGGCCAAAAAAACGATGAGCATGTAAACTTAATCGTGTGTTTCCTAATTCCTACAAGGCATCTATCATTTCTTTCTTGCATAAAACCCACAAGATACAAGTTAGGTACTATTTTTCCAAACCTTCCTTGCAGGTTTCTAATTCCTACAACAGCCTAGCTGGCCAACAGCTCCTTCACTGAACGAGGTATAATTAAAAAAAAAGACCAAATCTGACTTGCAAAAGCTACTACATAATGAAAACCCTCTTCTTCTTTAGTGCAATTTAAACAACTAATAATAGAGAGCGAAACATATACAGTAATACTAACCTAACAACTCCTCGGGCATCATTGGTCAACCGACATGCCTTCAATATTTCTGTTTTGACGCCGACCGAATTTGGCACCTCAACTGTAGTTAAGACATCATTTTTCGTGGCCCAAGACATCAGGGACTGGCCCTCCTTTTCTTTATTTTCTTTCTGATCCTTCTTCCATTGAAGGAAATTCTTGACTGGAGCGCAAACTTGAGGACCCAATGTTTTTATCAAACCATCATACTCTTTTGTTTCATCCTTTGTTTCGCCTTTTTTTTGGGACCTCCGACCTCGTTTAGGCATTAACCTACAAATATTAGTAAAGAAACAATTATAACTAAGATAAAATTTCAAAAACAGTCAATAGCTGGGTGAAATTTATTTGCTTAAAATTCCCAACCCGTGGACTTGAACGGGACTCCACCCCAAAAGCAGCTAGCTCAAAGAGAGAGAGTTTTATATAGGGTTGTACCCCAATATCCACAACATATTCAGAGCAACAAATCCTAAAGAGCTAAGAAAATCACAAAAACAACACCACGACAGTAAATGCACTCTCTACATTCTGAAAAACACGTAAAAGAAAGTACAAAAAAAATGTAGAAACAGTACCTGTAGCTAAAGAGCAGCTAAAAAGGAAGAGGACCGTTGGGTTGGAGTATACTAAAGAGCAACTAAAACTAACAGTCTAGAACCTTTTTAGAAAGAGAGAGTAGCTAACACTAAAATAGTAAATGCATCTCTCATACAATCTTTGACTAAAAACATATAATGTTAGATGGTAAGGTGTTTTTGAGATGTAGTAGTATGCGTATAATGCAAATAAAGACAGTTTCTTTAGCTAAGACGTACTACTGGTCTGTGTGTAGTAGAGCATGAACTGATGAAATCTGTTTGCAGAGAAATATAGATACTTACGGAGGGATAATAGTTGTATCAAAGTTTCAACATTGTACTACAAGGAATCCTATTCAGAAAGTGAAACTGAATTGTATCTTGTTACTTCATTTTTGGTGCAAACATCAATTTGTAAATCAGTTCTTAGAATCATTATAGATAGTTGTGGTTTTATCTTAATGTAGGACTAATTCACTTCCTTGTACATATTATATGTTGACAGCAAAGTCATTATAGATAGTTGTGCTGATGAATATACGTTACCATTATCAAAAAAAACATTGTACTACTGTTATTATTTTACTTTTAACAAAATTGGGTTATTTTTACTTATTGTAACAAGTAATCTACTATTGATTTGCTAAAAAGAAGCTAAACTATATACCCTATGGTTTATTAAATCCTTTCTAAGAATTTTGATAAACGACAACTTTTATTTGCCAATTTTAAAAAATCATTATTACATGAATATCAAGCCTCCCTCATCTTTTAGTACATCCTTATCTTTCTTTTATTTAACTTCTAGGCATCTTTTACATGATACAATTTATAATATGAATAAGTTCAAAACATACTAATAACATAAAAGGAAATATATAAAAACAAAGAATTTGTCCAATGACATGAATATCATATGATTAACTAACATTCCTAACAAATACAAATATTACAAAAGCACAAATAATAAAACCAACTACTGGAACTTTCTTTTTCTTTTTTAACCGAGAGAGAGAACTTACGTAGTTTTAGGATTTTTCCCCTTAGTAAATTTCAATATCTACAAGGAAAGAAAGCAAAAGCATATGTAAGTGATTCAAATCTTAAAAAGTGAAGTTAAAAAAAAAAAAATTACACGTATAGTAATGGAGCTGAAAAGCAAAAAAAAGGACTGAAATATTCATACAAATAAATACCCAGATATACATGAACTTATTATTGTCCGTACACTTCTTCATACAAACTTTGGCTAATATATACTATATACACTACATATATGTAGTAGTATTTGTTTGAGCCCTTTTTTACTGTCTCATCCATAAAAAACATAAACTACTTTACATACTCATATATAAGTAATGAAATTTATATGGTAAACAGGTTAGTTATGTAAATTGTATATTGGACAAAGCCCATTAAGTTTTACTTGGTCCCTAAGTTAGGTTTCCAGAATTTCTCTTGTATAAATATAGGACTCCCTTCATCAATGAAAGACGAGAGTTTTTTACTTAAAGCTTGTCCAATTTCTTGTGGTGTGTGTTCGATTTTTCATTTGGTGTGTTCGGTTTTCACATGGTATCAGAGCCACCGTGAAACTCTTCAGTTAGAAAAGTAATGGCATCTCCGATAGGCGGTGGTGGTGGAGGAGGCGTTACCCAAGGAGTAAAGGGTGATGTCGCGGTTGTACGGAAGACCATCTCTCCGTACGATATCACTTCGAATGATAATCCTCGTTTGATTGTCACACAGGTCCAGTTGACCGGTGAGAACTATGAGGAATGGGCACGATCGGTTGGCGCTGCGTGCAAGGAAGAAGTTTGGTTTTGTTGATGGATCGATTAAGATGCCCGGTGAAGATTCGATCGATTATGAGGATTGGTGGACTATCAACTCTCTTCTAGTGTCGTGGATTAGGAATTCAATCGAGCCTACTCTTCGAACTGCTATATCGCACATGGAGGTGGCAAAAGATTTATGGGAGAGCATCCGAGAACGTTTCTCCGTGGGAAACGGACCTCGGATTCAGGAATTAAAAGTTGCTTTGGCCGGTTGCAAGCAAAAGGGATTGACTATTGCTGCTTACTTAGGAAAATTGGCTATGTTGTGGGAAGAACTTGGAAATTGTGATAAGTTTCCTATGTGTTCGTGTGGAAAATGCACATGCAATCTAAAGATTGCACTGGAGAAGAAGAGAGAAGAAGACAGGGTTCATCTATTTCTTATGGGTTTGGATGAAAATCTTTATGGAACTGTCCATTCCAATCTCTTGGCTCAAGATCTGTTGCCATCGATGAATCAAGTCTACCAAAAGGTGATTCAAGATGAACCGGTAAAGGGGATGGCATGGATTCAGGAAGAACGAGGGGAGGTGATAGCGTTTGCTGCACAGCGATCACCTCCACCGAAGAAAGGTTATAAGAAGTGTCACTTGTGTGATCGAGGTGGACATCCTCCGGAACGTTGCTATGAAGTTATTGGTTATCCGGAGGGATGGGTGCATTACCCAAAGCAAGGTTCTCCGAGTGGGGGACGTGGCAGAGGAAGAGCTGAAGGTAACAGAAGTGGAAGAGGTCGTGGACATCAACACTATGGTTCGAATACTGGCCGAGGACGTGGTAATAATCGAGCAAATGCTGCTCAAGCTGAGTCCGAAAGTGGAGAGATTGGACACATGAATGTGCCCGCACAAACCAACTTGTCTGGTATAACGAGTGATCAGTTGCAGATGTTGTTTGATTTGCTGAACAAAGACAAGCACAAGTGAACCATCGATTGGTAAGAAAATTCATCTTCCGTGGATTATTGACACGGGAGCATTGAATCACATGACCGGTCAAATAAGTGTTTTGGAACATATATGGATAATACCAAAGTGTCCGGTAGGTTTACCAAATGGAAGTAGTACGATGGTGACGCAAGAAGGATCCATCAGATTTAACGAAGACATGGTTCTTTACGGAGTGTTATATGTGCCCGAAATGACTTGCAATTTGATTTCTGTGTCTCAATTAATTAATCAAATTGGTTGCAATGTAAATTTCACTAACGATTTGTGTGTTATGCAGGACCGGGCTACGGAAAAGTTGATTAGAATGGATGAACAAAAGAACGGACTCTACTACTTTCGGGCGATACCCCTGGTGAAGACTATGAAGGTTGATGTGATAGATTTGTGGCATCAAAGGTCTGGGCATTCTTCGAGGCAAGTAACAAAATCTCTTTCAGTTTTAGAAGATAGTGGGAAAGGTAGCTTAGAAGGAAAAGTATGTGATGTTTGCCTTAGGGCAAAGCAAACTAAAAATGTATTCCCTTCAAGTAATAATAAAGCTGTCGAACCTTTTGATTTAATTCATTGTGATTTGTGAAGTCCTTATAGAACTGAATCTTCGTGTGAAGCATCATATTTTTTTACTGTTATTGATGATTGTTCATAAGGAGTATGGGTGTTTTTGTCAGTTGATAAAAGAGAAGTCGGAAAAAAATTGAAAGGTTTCTTCGCTATGGTAGAAAGACAGTTCAATAAACGGGTTAAGTGTGTCCAGAGTGATAATGGAACAGAATTTGTAAGTTTGAAAGGGTATTTTCTCGAACAAGGGATCTTGTTCCAAACTCCTGTGTAGGAACACCTCAGCAAAACGGTAGAGTTGAACGAAAACATCAACAGGTCTTGAATATAGCACGAGCACTACATTTTCAAGCCAATTTGCTGATCGATTTTTGGGGAGAATGTATGATGACGGCATGTTATTTAATTAACCGGACACCCATTAAGTTGTTGAATGGGAAGACACCTTACGATGTCTTAATGGGAGTGATATCGAATTATGATCATTCGAGTGTGTTCGGTTGCTTATGTTATGCTCGCAATCAAGGACGAACCGGTGACAAGTTTGAGAGTAGGAGTCATCGATGTATGTTCTTGGGTTATCGGAACGGGGAGAAAGCATGGAGATTGTATGATTTGGAGACAAAGAAGTTTGTGATATCAAGAGATGTGGTGTTTTACGAAAAGGAATTTCTGTTCGCATCAAAGGAGATTGAGGAAGAAAAATGGAGACAAGATACGGTCCCTGTCACCATGGCGTTGGAGGAAGAAGAGGAGAGTGTGCGAGGAAGGGGGTGTTGAGAATAACGATCAAATGACTCCGAAAATTGAAGCCAAAGTTGTGACTCCAAAAATTGAACCCGAAGTGGTTCCCACTGTAGCTCCCGGACACAATGAGGATGGTGTAATAATTGAAGAGTTAGGTCGTGGAAAACGAACTAAGAAAGAAAGTGTTTTGCTGAGAGACTTTGTTACTAATACGGTCCAAAAGATGAGTCACCGGGTATCGTCCTGAGTTCGAAAGTCTGATTGTTCATCCGTTTTTCAACAACCCTTTGGTAAGCCCTATCCTCTAGCACACTATGTCAATTGTGATAATTTCTCTTCGAAACATGTGAGTTTTCTTGCAGCTATAACGCAAGAACATGAGCCTACCTTTTATTCAGAGGCGGTGAAAAATGATAAATGGAGAACAGCCATGGGGCAAGAGTTGAAGGCATTTGAAGCGAACAAGACTTGGGAGATAGTCCGCTTACCTCCGGGGAAGAAGGCCCTCAGATGTTGATGGGTGTATAAGATAAAGTACAACTCGGATGGAACTATTGAAAGGTACAAAGGACGACTGGTGATCTTTGGGAATCATCAAATCGAAGGAGTTGATTACACAGAGACCTTTACACCAGTTGCAAAGATGGTGACTGTAGTTTTTCTGGCCGTAGCAACTGCTAAAAATTGGAAATTACATCAGATGGATGTGCACAATGCATTTTTGCACGGTGATCTTCACGAAGAAGTATATATGAAATTGCCTCCGGGGCATCGCATGATTAGGAGAGGAACTGTATGTCGCCTTCAAAAATTATTGTATGGTTTAAAACAAACTCTCAGGTGTTGGTTTGCGAAGTTGTCTGCTGCTTTAAGAAATATGGGTTCCGACAATCGTATTCGGATTACTCATTATTTACGATGAAAAAGGGAAATGTGCATTTGAATGTGCTTGTTTATGTAGATGATTTAATCATATCTGGTAATGATTCGAAGGCAATTCGAATTTTTCAGTTGTATCTCGCGAAATGTTTTCATATGAAGGATTTAGGTGTTTTGAAATACTTCTAGGAGGTTGAAGTGGCAAGGGCTCCGAGGGGAATCTTCTTGGGTCAGAGGAAGTACTCATTGGATATCATATCGGAAGTAGGCTTGTTGGGGGCAAGACCGGTTGGTACACCGATAGAACAAAACCATCGACTGGCGTTTGCGACTGGTCGTTTTATCAAAGATCCTAAACGCTATCGGAGACTGGTTGGAAGATTGATTTACTTGTGTTTTACACGACCGGATTTGTCCTATAGTGTCCATGTGTCGTCACAATTCATGCAAAGTCCTCGTGTTGAGCATTTAGAAGCGACGCTTAGGGTTGTATGATATTTGAAAGGTTGTCCAGGACAAGGCATCGTATTGAATTCTGTGTGATTTGAGATTGCACGGATGGTGCGACTCCGATTGGGCAGGTTGTCCGTTGACACATCGATCGTTGACTGGTTGGTATGTATCTTTAGGGGATTCACCGATATCTTGGCGAACGAAGAAGCAACAACTTGTGTCAAGGTCCTCAGCCGATGCAGAGTATCGATTGATGGCAATGACTGTGTGTGAATTGAAGTGGCTGAAAGGGATATTATAGAACCTTAGAATCGATCACCATTCTCCGATGAATTTGAAGCGTGACAGTCAAGCGGCGTTACACATTGCTCGGAATCCTGTTTTTCACGAACGTACTAAACACATCGAAGTCAAATGTCACTTTGTTTGGAATGAGTGTCGGAGGAATCATTCGTACCAGCTATGTGCCTACGACCACACAACTGGCCGATATTTTTACGAAGGCACAGGGACGGGCCCAGTTTGAGTATTTTCTTAACAAGTTAGGCATACGGAATCCTCATGCTCCAACTTGGGGGTTATGAAGGTTATATTGTAAATAGGTTAGATACGTAAATAGGTTAGTTATTTAAATTGTATATTGGGCCAAACCCATTAAGTTTTACTTGGTTCCTAAATTAGGTTTCTAGGTTTTCTCTTGTATAAAGGCGGAATAGGTTCTTTACCACCTGAACTTGTCCCAAATTATCACTTTTCCATCTTATCTTTACAGGCATCCATTTTTTCCTCTTACCAACTTTGAAGTGATAATTACGCCAACCTAAAGGCTGATGTGGCAAGAAAGAAAATAAAAATAAAATAAAGGGCGAGTGAAATAAAAAAAAATGAAACCCCTCCCTACCCCCCCCCCCCACCCCAATCTTCTTCTCTTTTTTTACCCAACCCCTCTTAATCATCACAACAACTCCATTGCTCCACCCCCCACTAAATCTTCTTCTTTTTCTTTTACTCTACACCTCTTCTATTCCTATTTTGCTTTTTTTTTTAAATCATCACATCAATTCAATTGCTCCTTCCCGTACCCCCTACCCTGCGCACCCATCCCCTCTCCATTATTTCCTTTACAAATCAACCTTTTGATAACACAATTTTTAGAAATAGGTATGGTTGTGATTTTGGTGGTGGAAATTTTTCTTATTAATGGTGGTGAAAAATATTAATATGATGGTGGGTAGTGGTGGTGAGATTTTCGATTAGTTGGGTTTGGTTGTGATTTTTGGTGGTTTGGAGGTTTGGTGGTAGATATGTTCATGATTAACGGGATGAAAGACGTGGATATGGTAGTTGGTGGTGATTTTAGTAGTGGTGTTATGGCGGCTATGGTGGTGGGTAGTAAAATTAATGGTGGTGATAGTGAATTTGGTAGTGGGAGGTGTAATTTATAGTGGTTGTTTATGATATTTCAAAATATTTTCTTCTATTTTCCATTTAAATGGTGGTGCAAAGGCAGAGTTGGTGGTAGGTTTGGCGGTGTTGTAATGGGCCTAGCGGTGGTGAGTGAAGAAGAAAACAATGGAAGCCAAGGAAATATTTTATTCTTTTTATCTGACAAAGTGTTGATGTGGCTGCCATCCGTTGCTTACGTGGCACGAGTGTAGCACACTCTCCACAATGCAACTGGTAAAGAGACAGTGGAGTGTGAATTAGTATCACTTGAAAGTTGTTAAGGAGGGAAAACGGATGCCCGTAAAAATAAGATGTGAAAGTGGTAATTTGGGACAACTTCAGGGGGTAAACAACTTATTCCGCCCTTGTATAAATATAGGACTCCCTTCATCAATGAAAAGCTAGAGTTTTTACTTAAAACTTGTCCAATTTCTTGTGGTGTGTGTTCGGTTTTTCATTTGGTGTGTTCGGTTTACACAATAAGAAATCTCTAATCGTTTGGTAGCAAAGGGATTTATCCCGGAATTAACAATCCCGGGATTGTTAATACAACCTCCTATATGGGATAGTTAATCCCACATTTTTAGTATAAAAATTGTACTAGTACAAACTAGTACTTCATACCAAACATTTTTAAAATTTAATATAAATATGACAGTCTAAATTTTTTTTAATAAAAAGAATTAATAAGGTTGTCTGTTGCAAAAAAGTGACAGTGGAGCTCAAATAAGTTTTCTAGCGAGCAATAGCAGCACAGAAATAGGTATTAATTCAGAGGTGAATATGTATACAGCATGTTAGCTAGAAATTTAATTAACAATATTTCTGATACAAAAAAAAAAAAAAAAAAAAACCATCTCTATGCCTGAAATATTTATTAACAATATTATGAATGAAGGAAAATATCTGATTAAATAAATTAAAAAAAAAAATCTCCAAGTCCAAGTATTGGGAGAAACAAAAATGTCTCTATCAAGGTAACAATACCCATTAAGCCTCCACTCTCCAGTCTTGGTTAACTTTTTAAAAATTCTGATAAACGATTACTTTTTTACCTGCCAATTTTTAAAAAACCACTACATGAATAGCAAGTACATCCTTACCTTGCATCTTTTACATGATACTTTATTAATAGGTATAAGTTAAAAACACACAAAAATACATATAAGGAAAAATAGGAAATTGTATGAAAACAAAGAAATCGTCCATATGACATGAACATCATATGATTAACATAGGTCTCCCAGCAAATACACAAATATTACAGAAGCACAATGTATATAACCGACTTTTTTGTTTTACTGAGAGAGAGAGAACTTACATATTTTAAGATCTTTCACCCTTGTAAATTTCAATATCTGTAAGGAAAGAAAGCAATAGCTTAAGTAAGTGACTATTTTTTAAAATCTGGAGTTAAAAAAAAATTCCAAGTATAGTAATGGAGCTGAAAAGCAAAAAAAGCAGGTCTGAAACATTCATACAAAAAAATCCAGACATGCATAAACTCGGCATTGTCCGTACAATTATACACTAAATTAGTAAATTCATACTTTCATACAACCTTTGACTAATAAATGCTAGAAACACTCGTATAGATATAGGAGTATATATTTTGTTTGAACCCTTTTTTATTGATTCATCCAAAGAAAAAAGCTTTAAAAGCATATAAGTGATACAGTAAAGGTTGAAAAGGTAAACAACATGCATACAAAAAAACCCAAAACTAAATTAAACTTTAAATTAAATATAATGGTTTTAAAATATTACTGTATATGAAAATGGAGTACTCAGCTGAAATGAAGGATGATTATATGAGAGCGTGTTGTTTTGTAGCAGAGGTTTTCCTAGAGAGATTATATTATATAAAAGGAAAAAGAGTGAGTGAAAGTTTGTAGCAAAAAATATATAGAGATGGTCTAAACTCATGTGTATTAGTAGTATTATTTTATAGAAGAAAGAATTAATATTGAGGGTTTCGTGTCTTTCATGTAACAGAATGTGAAAGTTGGCATTGGAATCTTGCCTATGAGGTGGAAGACATCTATTGGTGGAGACTGGAGAGTACTATACTTTTTGTTATTTTTGTAGAGAGAAATATTAGTAGTATGTACTAGTACTAAAAGACAAAATAAGAATAAGGTTGTCTGTGTTGTAAAAAAAGTGACAGTGGAGCTCAAATATGTTTTCTAGGAAGCAATGGCAGCACAGAAATTGGTACGGAACTGTGTATTGATTCAAAGGTGAATACTGTACATAGCATGTTAGCTAGAGATTTAATTAACAATATTTCTGATACAAAATTAAAAAAAGACCATCTCTATGCCTGAAATATATGTATGAAGGAAAATGTTTGATCCCAAAAAAAAAAAAAAAAAAAATCTCCATGTCCAAGTATTGGGAGAAACAAAATGTCTCTATGAAGTTAACAATACCCATTAAGCCTCCACTCTACACTCTTGGTTATCTTTCTAACCTAAGGATTTTCTTAAAATTTTGATAAACCCTAGTACTTTTATTTGTCAACTTTAAAAAAGCCACTACATGAATAGCAAGTCTCCCTCATCTTTCAGTACATTCTTACCTTGCATCTTTTCCATGATACTTTATTATAAGTTCAAAACACACAAAAAATATATAAGGAAAAAATAGGAAATTGTATGAAAACAAAGAATTCGTCCGGTGACATAAACATCATATGATTAACATAACACTCCTAGCAAATACACACATATTACAGAAGCACAATCTATATAACCAACTTTTTTGTTTTACTGAGAGAGAGAACTTACATATTTTAAGATCTTTCACCCTTGTAGAGAGAACTTACATATTTTAAGATCTGAAAAGCAAAAAAAAGAAGGTCTGAAACATTCATACAAAAAAAAAATCCAGACATGCATAAACTCGGCAATTAGTAAATTCATACTTTCATACAACCTTTTGACTAATAAATGCTAGAAACATTCGCATAGATATAGGAGTATATATTTTGTTTTATTGATTCATCCAAAGAAAAAAGCTCTAAAAGCATATAAGTAAGTGATATAGTAGAGGTTGAAAAGGTAAACAACATTCATACAGAAAAACCCAAAAGAAACCTTTAAATTAAATATAATGGTTTAAAAATATTACAGTACTGTATATGAAAATGGAGTACCCAGCTGAAATGAAGATATGAGAGCGTGTTGTTTTGTAGCAGAGGTTTTCCTAGAGAGATTATATAAAAGGAAAAGGAGTGAGTGAAAGTGTGTAGCAAAAAATATATAGAGATATATGGTCTAAACTTATGTGTATTAGTATTATTTTATTTATTGAAGAAAGAATTAATATTGAGGGTCAGAATGTGAAAGTTGGTATTGGAATCGATGAGGTGGAAGACATCTATTGGTGGAGAGTACTATACTTTTTTGTTATTTTGTAGAGAGAAATATTACTAGTATGTACTAGTACTAAAAGACAAAATAATGAATAAGGTTGTCTGTGTTGTAAAAAAAGTGACAGTGGAGCTCAAATAATATGTTTTCTAGGGAGCCATAGCAGCACAGAACTGTATATTCAGTGGTGAACATTGTAGGCTTTTTGTAGCATGTTAGCTACAAATTTAACTTGAATTGTGTATGTATGTGTATAAAATCAACAAATATTAATTAACAATGTACAAAAGGAAAATGCCTGATACAAACAAAAAAAAAAAAAACTATTTCCATGCCTGCAGTATTCAGAGAAATAAAATTTGTCTATGAAATTAACAATATCCTGTAAGCCTTCACTCTCCACCCTTGGTTAACTTTCTAAAATTGAAACATCTTCATAGAAACTATTAATTTGCTAAAAAAAGGGGTTTTAAACTCAAGTCAGTATCAAGGAGTTTCAACTACAGGACAAACAATTTTATTCAAGACTGCGGGACAGAGTCGAAACCCAATCATATCCCGATACAAAAAAGAGACAAACAACAGGCTAAGCTATACCCTAAAGTTTATTAAATACACTTTCTAAAAAAATCTGATAATCAAGTACTTTTATTTGCCATTTTTAAAAACCCATTACATGAATAGCAAGTCTCCCTCATCTTGCATCTTTTGCATGATACAATTTATTAATATGAATAAGTTCAAAACACACTAAAAACATAAAAGGAAATGTATAATAAATAATATGAAAACAAAAAATTTGTCCAGCGACATGAACATCATATGATTAACATGATATTCCTAACAAATACAAATATTACAAAAGCACAAGTTATAACCAACTACTAGGTTTCTTTGGAAAAAACTGAAAGAGAGAACTTACATAGTTTTAGGATCTTTCACCTTAGCAAGCTTCAATATCTGCAACAAAAGAAAGCAAAAGCATATGTAAAGTGGAGTTTAAAAAAATTTCCAAGTATAGTAATGGATTTGAAAAGCAAAAAAAAAAAAAGGACTGAAACATTCATATAAAAAAATACCCAGACATACATGAACTTATTATTGTCCATACACTTCTTAATACAATTTTTGACTAATATATATATACACTACATATTTGTAGTAGTATTTGTTTGAGCCCTTTTTTACCGACTCATCCATAGAAAACATAAACTACTGTTACATACTCACACAAAATCTCTAAAAGCATATAAGTAGGACTTGAAAAGCTAAAAAACATTATTTTGTACAAAAAAACTCAAAACTAAACTAACCTTCAAATAATGGTTACAAAATGGAGTATATAATAAATGGAGTTGCGAAAAATACCCAACTGAAATGAAGGAAAGAAGTTTATATAAGAGATTGTTGTTTGTACCAGAGGTTAAGTAGAAGGTGATTGTATATATTTTTCAAGATTTTAATAGAGAGTTTTTGAGATGGTAATGTACTGTGTATAATGCAAATAAAGACGAAACTATTTGTTTGCAGAGAACGTTTATATGAGAGATTGTTGTTTGTAGCAGAGGTTTTCCTAGAGAGATTATATAAAAGGAAAAGGAGTGAGTGAAAGTTTGTTGCAAAAAAATAGAGATGGTAGGGTGTTTTGAGATGTAGTAGTGTGTGTTTTATGCAAATAAAGACAAAGTTTCTTTAGCTAGGACCTACTATTACTGATATGTGTATAGTGAGCATGAAGTGATGAAATCTGTTTGCAGAGAAATATAGGTACGTACGGAGGGATAATAGTTGTATCAAAGTTTCTATATTGTCACTGCAATACCATTTATTATACTACTGTTATTGCTTTACTTTTTACACAACTTGGGTTATCTTTACTTATTGTAACAAGTAATCTATTTTTTTATATTTTAAATTTTTAATGTAAATACGACCGTCTAAATTTTTTTACACTGACATTTTACTTAGAAGGAATTATCTAGTAGAGTTCAAGTTTTGTGCACCTTGGACTTAAAAAATATTGAAAAATAAATCGATTACCTACTATTACAAGTAAATATGAACTGATGATAAAAAAATTGTATACACTGCCGAAATGCATAAACTTTAATTCCTATACATTATAACGTTTTAATTAATTTTAAAATAATGGAAGAAAAATGATTATACTAGTAGGCCACCTAAGAAAGTTAAGTTATGTGCACCGTTGGTGTACATAATTTTTTACTCCATCAAGTCACCTAAAAAATATTTGCATGCATTCTAAAAAAAGAAACTTGAGATCTTGGAAAATAAGTTTGGTTACTTACTATAATTGATGATGTGATCTGATAGAGTAAAAATTTATATACATTAATCATGCGTAAAAATTAAATCCAATTTAAGTATATTTGTACATGTGCTTAAGTTGTTGCAAGTAAAATGTCATCTTTTTAATAATACAATTTTCACTTTTACGAGGTTTACAACAGTCTGTTTCAATAAATGAAATCTACTTTATGTGGACTGTGGAACGGTAGATGCAGTCTGCATACACAAAGGTATAGAGCTTGCAAATTCAGAGTCGATTTTGTAGCATGTAGCTAGGAATTTTGTAAAAGCAGCAAATTTTGCAACACATTATTCCACTAGTACAAAAAGATAGTAGTAATTTCTAAGGATCAAATCCATTAAATTTAAATATTTGATTTGTGTATGTGAGTGTCTAATTTCATGTACTAACAATGGAAACGCTTTTACAAAATAAGTAAAATAATACAATCATGTTGGCTTTTGAACATAAATCTTTGTTTAGAAGTGTTAATTAACTATACTAAAAAGTGAAGTCACTATTCCTTCCGTTCCAAAAAAAAAAAAAATACCATTTCCTTATAAATATGTTTAAAAAATAATGATATTTTTTCAAATTCAATATTATTTAACTTCAACTTTTTTTATACCTTAATGAAATAATTAATAGCCACATTATATCTATGACTTACTTTGACCATTTAAAAATCTTCATTTATTTGTTAAACTTGTATCAAGTCAAAGTGTCAAAATATGACTTATAAATTGAAGTGAAGGAATATATGAGTAGCTCAAAGTTACTCAATAAAAAATTTCTTAAATTGCATAAAATTAAGGAAAAACACAAATTCTATTTTTTTCTTTCTTTTGAAAAATAAAACTGCCACTAAATAAAAAGATTCAGATAATAAAATAAAACTCTAAACTATAATGACATGAAATCCTAAAATGACTACTTGTGTGACTTTCAGATGTAATACAAATTGCAATCATAAATCAAATTGTAAAGTAAATCTAAAGAAAATCTTTGAACACTAAAATGGGTGGTTTAGTTCAATGTGATGGGGGGAAAATAACGCGTGATTACTTCCCAAAAATATCGTTGTTAGACCACATGATGCAGTTAATTAAACGGTAGAAACATAAATTTCTAAAAAATCTATAACATATAGAGACTATATGGAAGCATAAGTCTGGTACACCAACAAGGGAACATCTTACAAGGTGTTGTTAAGTATGGTAGTAATAAATAATAATACTAATGAACAGTAGATGAGAACTCTAAAGAGTGACTAAAGGAAAATACTCCCAACTTCATTAATGCTCCCTTTGCTTTTTAATTTTTTTGTTACATATTTTTTTAAGCCTGCCATTATAAAAAGAATGAAACTCTTCATATTTAGAAACAGATTAGTTTTAAACTTTTAATTTTTCCCTTAAATTTTTATATTGGATGATAAATCACCGAGGTCTCGAGCAGGGGCCCGAAACCTAACACAAGTCCACTCTCCGAGGCAAACCGACGAGAGGAAGCGACATGATTCTTCTCCTCGAAAAATCACCTCGGGGAATGAGAAAAACCGAGCTCAAAACATCGAGCTCGGAAAGATCATTATAACGACGTGATCCCCAAGCGAATGCAACGCCTCGTCGAACGAGGCCTGATCTTTATAACCGTCGACCGTTGTTCTGATATTTAAGGGGAAGATCATAAGCTGACCATGATCAAATATGGAGTAATGGCCATAAAGGCACAGTTATTATGTTTATAACGTTGTTCTTTTCCTTGATTATAAATAGGATTCATTTGCAATCAAAAGGGACATGAGCAATACAATAATCAATTTGTACTTTTAAGCTTTGTCCCGATTATTTGCTTGCCTCGTTTATCTTTTGAAGCATTAGTCTCATTAAAATCTAATTCTAGCTTGAGTACGACTTTGATACAAGCAGATTATCAATTAACCCCGAAATAAATTCGATTTGTTGTCCTATCTCGATTTAGGCCAACACAAATTGGCGCCGCCTATGGGGAACTTGGTAATAACGTTTGTTCCAAAGTCTGCAGTTTCGATTTTCCACCAAAAAATAAAAATGTCTGATATCGTCAATGATAACATGTCTATCCAAGTGTCAGATCAGACAGTAGGAGCTACCGAAACCAATGGGGCGTCCCAACACTCCCAACTGGCTTGACACCGCCTGTTAGCCCCATCCCAATGAATAATTCAGCTCCATTGATGGGATTAACGCCTCCAATTGGATCCACTCCCCCAATCGGCCCAACACCTCCCGTAGGAGCAGTTTCAGCCGATCCAACCTCCTGAAATTCTGGCGATCCTTTCCAACAATTCATGGTGAACTCGATACAACAGATGCGAGAACAAGCAGCCGCGAAGGCTCAATTTAATGAGCAATTTCAAAGCTCCTTGCAAGCTCTCGCTGGGAATGGAAGAGCCCATCCCAACCTCGGCGAAAATCCCTTCGTGAAGTTTAATAGAGGAAACCCCAATGCTACTCCCATCAGCACAAACATGGGAGGTCTCCCAAATGGGATTGCATCTGGGGTCTCGGGGACTACAGTCCCCACAATATCTCAAAGAAGCGTCGCGTCCGACTTCAAGAAGTGGAAGAAGGAGTTCGAGGCCAGCATGTAAAAATGGCTTGAAAATGTGCCAGGGGTTCGAAAACCTCGACGAGCGCTGGACATTGAAAAATGTCGCCAGCTACCACTTCAAGCCTGAAGCTGCTCCAACACCCATCCCAAAATATTTCAAATTACAAATTTTGAAGAAATACGATGAGACAACGGATCAAGTCGACCATATTACGGAATATATGGCCATGGTTAAAAGTAATGATTTAACCCCAATTGAAAAGAAATCCATGTTCTTGAAGAAATTCGTCGACACCTTGGAAGGGGTGTTGCGTTGGTACATGCTCTTTTCCTCGGAGTCTATTTCCAGCTTCAACGACTTAGTTGATATGTTCATTAAGGCTCACACTAGGGCCCAGAAGATCCTCAAGAGAAAGGAGGATATCTTCAACATAAAGCAAGGGTACATCGAGCCCATCAAGGACTTCCTTGAACACTTTCGGGCCGAGAGAATAGATCTGCTAAAGATGGACGACAGTTTGGAAGTCATGGATTTCGAAAAGAATCTCAATGTGGGTAATTCAGAGGCCGCAGCTGAGTCAAAGAAAGAGCTCCAGCAGTGGCAAGCTCCAACTTGGGATGAATTGCACGACCGAGCCACAACAAAGATCAGGCTCGAGGAAGCAAAGTGGAGAAGGAAAGGACACGGACACTCCTACCGAGGTCGATCTAACTCCTCTCGACGCGCCGATGCGCCACGAGGGAACTCAAAAAATCGATACGAACCATACAACGGAGCTAAAAAACAACACGTAAGTCAACGCCTCGGGGGGGACCAACACGTAAGCCAGCAACTCGGAGGAAAATCTGGGTTATCCTCCAATCAAAAGTCCTCGGGCCCGTCTTTGGTGTCAAAGGAGAAGGATTTGCCTCAGATTTCATAGTACAATTTCAACATATCAACCTCCGAGCTGGTAAATGCGATCAAGGGGATGACTGATCAAGGTGTGTACCCAATTTTATCCCGAATTTTTTCAAAATTATTAAATTATGGTAATATTTTTATAATTGAGGTTAAATTTGAAAATTAAATAAAATAATAATAATAAGAGAAAACCCATTAATTTTGAAGAAAAGAGGCCAAATATGAATGACGCAACCTCTATTTTTTCCTACTCGCGCAATCCATTCTACCTATTCAATTTATCCTAAAAGGGCTAATTTCGTTCTTAACCTTAAAATCCAGCCTATCTTTACAAAGCCCTATATATATATATATATATATATATATATACACCCTCATCCCAAAACCCTAGCGCACAATCACTATTCATCTTCATCATCTCTCCCACAATAAAAAAACAGATCTAAAAAAGACACAACACATAAACCATTTTTTTTTACAAAAAAAAAAAAGGCAGATCAAAACCCCTTCGAGATTCTTTTCCTTCACCCCACATACATTCACACACACTTCATAAACTATAGGAGCAATTCGGAGGCCACCAAATAACTCCAAAGACAAGTGGAGGAGTTGCTTGAAAGAGGACTTGTGCAAAAAAGATTAAGCCCATGTGCGGTTCCGGTCATCCTAGTGTCAAAAAAATATGGAACATAGCGCATGTGTGTGGATTGTAGAGCCATCAACAAGATAATGGTAAAGTATCGTCATCAAATGATATGCTTGATGAGTTGTGTGGCTCTTGTGTGTTCTCTAAAATTGACTTGAGAAGCGGCTACCACTAAATCCGGATGAATCCGAGTGATGATTGGAATACGGCCTTTAAGACCAACTTTGGTCTTTAAGAGTGGCTTGTCCAATGCTCCTTCAACCTTCATGATGTTGATGAATCATGTGCTTAAACCTTTTATTGGGAAGTTTATTATAGTGTACTTCAATGATATTCTTATCTATAACAAATCTCTTGATGAACATGCTAATCATTTAAAACAAATGTTTGATGTCTTGAGGAAGGAACAACTATTTGCTAACTTGAAAAAGTACTCCTTTTGTGTTGAGAAAGTTGTGTTTCTTGGTTTTGTGGTGAGTGCAAACACTGTGAAAGTTGATGAGGCTAAAGTGGAGGACATTAGAGATCGGCCCACTCCTAAAAGCATTGGTGATTTGAGAAGTTTCCATGGGTTGGCTAGCTTCTATAGGAGATTTGTAAGGGGACTTAGCACTAGGGCTGCACCATTGATCAAAGTGATACAGAAGGATAAAGTGTTTGTGTGGGGGAAGGAATAAGAAGAGGCTTTTGTCAAATTGAAGGAAATGCTTAGCTCTACACCACTTCTTCAATTACCCAACCTTGATAAAACCTTTGAAGTGAAGTGTGATGCGAGTGGAGTGGGAATTGGAGCCGTGTTGATACAATATCAAAAGCACATTGCCTATTTTAGTGAGAAGCTTAAGGGGGGGCAACCACTAAATACTCTACCTATGACAAAGAATTGTATGCCTTGGTAAGAGCATTGCCCATTGGCAACATTATCTTTGGTCATAGAGTTTGTCATTAGAACCGAGCACCATCTTTGAAACACCTCAAATCCCAAGAGAAATTGAATGTGACACATGACAAATGGGTGGAATTCCTTGAAACCTTCCCATATGTTATCCATTATAAAAAGTGTAAAGATAATGTAGTGGTCGGTTCGCAAGCAAACCATTCACGAGAAGCCAAGCGAGGGAGTTGCAAGAGTTGCAGGCTGTATTTACCAAACTGGAGGTGAAGGGACAGTTGTTGGAGAGTGCAGGTCCAGTTTATGAGCTCACTGCCTCAGTTCTGGAAAACACTCATTGCGACTGCGACCCACATGACGCAATCGTGAAAGACACCATCACTGTTCAACATGATCGCAAGGCTTCATACGCGATCGCGCAGAGAGCTGAAGAAGGCTGAAGAGATCACTCTTCGCGACCGCGTGACCATAGCCGCGATCGCGAAGCTCTGGCTGCTCGTGTGACGCGATCGCGTGTCCTTTAGCGCGTTAGCGCTGATACAACAGTCAGCAGCCTATTTTTAGTCTAATTACTTTGTTGCAGCCCACTTTAGGGGCAATTAAGGCAATGTTATGTCATATTCAGTAGGACCTATATAAGCTACCTTATCTTTATTATTTAGGTTTAGTCTTTGATGAATATTGATTTGTGTAAAATATTGGCTAAAGCATGTTGCTTAAGCATCTTGATTTCCTTGGTTTGCAATTGAATTTCAAATTCAATTTAGGATCAAATAGTCAGGGTTCTCTTTGATTATTGTTTTGAGGGGGGTGATTAGACCTCACCTCCTAATTTGTTTCCTTAATTCCAAATTAATCAAATTGGATCTTGCTTTTATCTCTTTAATTTCTTGTTATTTTCCTTATTCATAGTTAGGATCATATCAACCTTAGTCTCTCAAGTTCCGTTCCAGCAAAAATTGCAAAAATATCATCAAACAAATATTCACTCGAATCACACGTGCATTAATTATCTTTTAACTTGATGTCTAAACAGAAGTATTTTCTAGAAAAGAAAAAGGCTAAAAGCTATTTTTTCAGTTTGTTTATCTTTTGCATTTATTTGAAACCTATCTTTTGGAAAAATAAAGTGTTTTTGTTAGGAAAGTTATAAATTTTTTTGAATCGAATACCACCAAAACCTATGGAGGAATTTTTTAATTTAATTAATATATACATAAATACTTGTAATACACATACGCTAGTTCGTGCAAAGCACAAAGTATAAAGTTTTAAAATTTTCATATTCATTTAAATTAAATTTAAATAATTGAAAAAATAACTCAAAATTAAAATTTAACATGAATTATCACTAACTTAAAAATAGCGAAATAGTAGTTTATTTGAAGCTCGGAATAATATTCTTAGTCGTGACACGTCTAAATTAGAACCAAGATAATGTTCTTATTTATCTTATTAATTTGGTTGAATAAAAAGAATAGTGGAGAGAAACTTTGGAGGAAAAATAACAGTAAAAAATGAAAAGGAACTTTATATACTTTTTATCGAATATGGCCATTGTATGTCCGCATAGGTATGATCAAATAGCAGCCTCCTACAATTAAATGCATCTGAGCATGTGCAATTATTTTATAAAAAAACTGAAGCCACAAAATGAATATTGGGAGTTTGGTGTCTTCCTTTGTAATGTTTGTAGTTCAGTAATATGAAGTATTTTGCTTTTCCTGACCAAAAAAGAAAAAACAGAGCGAGGAAGAATCGGGATGGATGTTTAAGGTGAAAGTTGTTTTGAATGTTAGTGATGAAGTGGAAGAGATCAATTGAATGGGAGTGTGTCCATCTTTTTGTGGTCCCACTAGAAAATAGAAAAGAATGAATAAAACGATCTGTTGCAAACTTACAATAAATGAAGAGGGATCAGAAATCTGCTTTATGGGAGCCGTAGCCAGTTGCTGCACAGGCAAAGGTACAGAACCAGCATACATATTCAGAGGTGGTTGTTGTAGCTTTTTAAGAAATTTAATCCAAACCCAATACATTTATCTACATTTATATAACAAATTTCTTAACACACAATTCCAACAGTACAAAATGATAAAACTTGAGGGATAGATCCACTAAATTTAAAATCTTGATTTGTCTAGGAAGAAAAATATTGAGGGATTACGTGTCTTTCATGTACTAAAAGAGTGCGGAAGAATTGGGTCGATAATTAAGGCGAAAGTTGCTTTTGGTATCTTGGTGATAAGGTGGACGAGAATAAGCCCCCGTTTGTTTATAGTTTTTGAGAACATTTTTTCGGAGTTTTTAGAAGAGAAAAACTGTTTGTTTATGATATTTGACCAAAACTTCTCTCAAAAAGTCCCAAAAATTCAAAATGAGACCATAACATATCAATCTTCTTTTTCACAAGAGCTCAAATGCTCTTTTTGAGCCAAAAAATTTATTCTCAAAAAGTATGTCCAAACACTTTTTTATTTTTATATCAAACTTCACCCAAAAAGTGTTTCTAAAAAACTATTTGGGAATGTATGTCCAAACGCTAGCTAAGTACGGTACTAATAATACGAGTGAACAGTGACTAAAGCAATTTCCCTCCAACTTCATTAGTGGTGTCTTTGCTTCAATTATATATGCCATATCTTCCTTCTTAGGCATATAAAAAAAATGATATCTAAAAATAAATTAATTTTAAACTTCTCGTTAAGCCCTTAATGAAATAGTTTGTAAGCATAAATTTTGTTTTAGATAACAAGCTTTAAAGTCTTACCTCTTATTCTCTTAAACTTCCTTATGACCAATTACATAATGTCCCATAATAAGACCATGTAATTTGAATTTATTAACTACACATTGGATTTGGCTGATTCTATGTATAAGAAATAACTGTATTTTCTATATACGTAATCCTATGAGAGATAAAAATGCTAAATCAAAAGAATAAATTACAAAATATCTGAATCTACAGTACAAAGTAAATATATATACTCTTCAAGTTTTAACAAACATTCAACACCTTAAGTTACTCTTTCATATTAAGGCAAATTTCCGCAGCCAATCATACACTTGATCACTACCATAAATGATGTCTTTTCACTTAGGAATTAGGATATATATATATACGTTATTGCCAAAGACTTGAGAAGTTATCAGCATAAGAAATTACCTTCTCAGCCATTGCATTAGCAGCCGAAATGAGTCGTGCAGGATTGTTTACCACTGCAAACGTCCTCTTGGTAAAAGTCACCAACAAACTCAGATTAATCTAGTTTATTCACCAACAAACTCAGATTAAAGCTACTATACAAAGGTATAGTAGCACAATCATATAAATACAATCGCACTGTTCTCACTGAAAGAAAACCTTCTGGACAATTCATCTTTATGCGTCAGCCAATTTTTTTATGTGCAGTAGATATTGAACCCTCTTGGTAAAAGTCATACCTTCGTCATTGTGTTGCTGCATCCACTGATTAAATTTATATTAGCTTCGTAGACTATATATATATATATATATATATATACTCCTTTTAGTTTATCTTTTATATACACTAGTTCTGTAAACGTTTATTCCTTCAATAACGTAAAAGGTCACATTGTTACATCTAGCGTCAAATGAAAAAATTGTCTACTTGACTTTGTTTTATTTACCGTGCCTGAGTTTCAAATTGATCATTGTAAATTACATGTGGAAAATAAACAATGAAGCACAGAAAAGTAAAAAAGAATAACAAAAAATGATCCCAAAGCCCAACTTGGATTCACCCTTTGACATTTCTCAGTGCCATTGTGTTATTTAAGTACCGGTAGCGTGTCAAAAACTTTATCATTGGTTCTACAGAAAATGTTCAATTGTTTTGATCGAGAAGTTTAGACTGAGACATATTAGTTCACACATTTAATTTCTTGATTTTTAGTTTCGGAAGGATAAAATCCCGTCCTTCGGGTTAAGACATTTTATATGCATGCACACTGTTTTTCTTATCAAATTCAGTCTTGTAGATAGAGTTAGCTATCAAGTAAACTAGCAGACCTTTTTCTTTTTTTACAAAAATTTATTCACTAGTAGACCCTTCTTTTTTGTTATATCTGCTGATAAGTTGGATGTTCCATGTGACATTAAAAATCCGCAGTTACACTGATTTTATATTTATGTTTTTGTATTGTGCATGAGAAATTGACATATTATTCCAACTTCCAATCGCTTGCTTCACTGACGGGAGTAAAGGAAAGAAACGAGAAAAGGAAAGTGGCTACGTAAAGGCCCCTCTAGTTTTTATATTTGAATGAGCTGGCAAGAGTATTTTAGTAAACAAGTTTATGCTCAGTGCACAGCAGCAATTGATATATTGCGAATTTGGATGCATTTGTACTTTGCACCATTTGCTGGAAAGCGTCCAAATAAATATGCGGACGCACGAACCAGACCTGATATGAGCAGTTCAGTTCGAACATGTTCGGCCCAGCAACTGCCACGGGTAAAAAATTATATAGAGCAAACGATGCACAAGAGAAACGAGCAATCTTTCGTTAATTACAACTTAGAAGGTCAAATCTCAGTGTTTGCCTCTCTTTCTACACATCACACACTGCTACTACACTAACATGTCCAATAAATAAGATTCAGGGGCAATTAAATAGCATAATAACCCTATGAGGCTAGTAATCCCGTTAAACAATCCCCTCATAAGCTGTTAACATATTCTAAAGCTCAACACTATGTAGTAAAGGAGGTCCCAACGCAGACTTCAAACACTATATGGCCAAATCTTTCCTCCCCAGCATAATAAATAGAGAGAGAGAGTTAGTAACTTGCAAGTTGCAAATGCTGAAAAATGGACATTCTATGAGCAATAAGGCCCCAGGAGAAACCACAATACTTTAATCAGGAGCCAAGTAGGAACCGCAATACTCCACATTCCTTTAAAAAAAGAAAATCAAGTCAAAAGGTTACATTAATAAACACCAAATCAGTGTAACAAAAAGTGAAAGGTGTGTGTCTGACTCTACTCGAGCCGATACATTATCTTCCACCACGTTTGACCAATACAATGGTAGTTTCTCCTTATACCAAACATACAAGTGAAACTAAAACGAACTTTTCATGTGTTCAACCTCATATTCACTATTATGAAACAATCTTCTACTCCATTCGTTCCATATAATACTCCAAATGAGACAAAGTGATCATCTCCAAGTTCCTTTCTTAAGCATATATAATCAGGGGTCAAATAATTTTCTCACAAAACATGCTTCACTGAGGGAAAGAAGCTTCCTAGGCAGTCTGGTTTTTATTTATCCTTTTCACTTCATTAATTGAGCAGCTTCAAGAAACAATAATATGGGTTAATATCTCAAGAAACCCCTAAAATATATCACTTTTCTTACCTCTATAATTAAACTATCGGGTGTTTCCATTACCCTCCAGAAACTAGATTGCTCACATATTAACCACACCCACCCCCCACCCCCCCAAAAAAAAAAAAGTTTGTGCATTCTACTGTCCTTTAGCTCACTTCTTCACTATTGACCAATGTTATCAAAGTTTAGCCTCTCTACTTATCTTATTATTTTTTCATTACCTAAGACAACTTGGGTCAAAGAAGTGGTAATCTTACAAAAATAATGGGAAAGTTGGAAGAACAATTAAGAAGAAATAGATGAACTTTTGAAGGAGTTGAACAAACCCAACTGAAGCAGCACCTAATGAAAAACGGAATATGCAGAGAAAACGGGAAGGAGATGCAAGGATTTTCTAATTCATAATAAGAAAATATTAAAAAACAAAATTGATCCATGAGTAGGCAATTTTTAACCATTTTTCATCTCACACGTGCCACTTAGTAACTGAACACACTTCTCTACCACATGGCACTTTGTATGGTAACACTTTCAATAGTTTAAGTATGAAAGTAAGAAAAACAGTTTGACACGTATTTCAAAATCAACCATTGTGCAAATTACATAATGATGACAAAGCAACACTGAGAATTCATTTGGCTAAATACATCAGCCCCTTAACATTATCAATATTTTCCATTTTGACACTTCAACTAAGATTTGTTCCTATTAGACACTCCAAACTACTCTATGTCTATTGAACAACACAGCAATGAATACCAACCAATTTTGGGGGCGTGATGTTTAAGCGCGATGATGTGTAAAGCGAACCAATTAAAACCTGACATGTGGCTATCCGATTTACTTTCAGTATTTCTCTTTTCCATTTTTTCTATCTTCTCCCTTCTCCAGGTGGTTCTTCATCGATACACACCCCCAATCCGCCGTCTTTTCATTTTCAGCCCCTCATGTCATCCTCCTCCTTTCCCCTTCTCTTTAGTTTCTGTTCCTAATTTAAAGAAACCTAGAAACCACCACTTTCACTTAAGGGCCCACCCGAGACGGCGTTTAGGATCAGTAATGGAAACAAGACTGGAATCACCAGCTTGAACACATATATTTCTTCTCTTATGGGAATTCATAGTCGTCGAAGGTTTCTTATTTGGATTAAACATAATTATATGCTCTCTTTAAATTATAATAGTACTAGTTGAACAAATGCAATATGCATATTAACAAAATGACAAGAATAGATGTTATGTTAATAAGGGACCTTTTAATAATTTGAAGAAAAAAGCACTCCGGTGTCTTTCTCATAGAGATTTTAAACAAACAAAAAATGATTCCAGTTGAGGCAAAGCTCACAAACACCTTCCAATCAAACAATGTAACAAAAGGGTCTATGAGTCTAACTACTGTATTTTGGTAGTGGCATTGACGAAAGGGTGGTGGCGAAGAGGGGGTGGCTTGAAGAAAGGGAAGGTTGGTGGTGGCAGTGCGGAAAGATGGTGGTAGCAGCACCGGAGAGAGAACATGTCAGTGTTTTAAGGAAAGCAAAAAGAAAAATACTACAATTTTGTACCATTCACGCGCCAACAGAAGTTGAGGTGCACATTTTTTCCAAGTCAGCTTTTTGTGTTCAATTTGGATGAAGCTGGAGTGTCTAATAAGTGCAAGGTTTAGTTGCAGTGTCAAAATTTTCCCCAAAAATCAAGAGATTACACAGTATAAATAATTTGAAAACACAAAACGGTGCAACGTTAACAACAAAAAGCAATTGAAGGATGTCTGCCTAACAAAAAAAGGGAATATTTTGCATATAAAGAAAAAATTTCATCATCAGAACTTCATATTAAGAAAGAAGTCAAAATTATCCAGTAGTAAACTAACCTGAATTAATTAATCATAATTGAAATCAAGGAATGACTAAACGTTCTCATATTACCTTTGGCCTGAAGATCGGGAATTCTAAATTATTGCCTATATCTTCCACAACCTTAGCCTGAAACCAGTCTCCCCTTCCATCACGTGTCTCGACCGAAAAGGTAATATAAAAATTGAAGTTACGACAGCTCCCTCCATTTACCTTCAAAACTTTCACGACCGCATAATCAGTGCCCTAAAATGAGTACAAGGGAACTTTCTTAGCTCGACAAGACAAAGGAAAAGGTAATCTAATAACGGCAAGTGTGATTAGAGCATTATTTATTTTTCGATAAGAAAGATGAAAGAGCATACTCTACGGCGGTTGTACTCCTTAAGTGCCCTTTCAGCATAATCCTTCACCATGTCATATTTCTTAGGATTCTTTAAGAAGCATGGCATGGGGTAGATGGTAGCCATCATGCACGAACCAGGATAATCATCAATATCAAATCCCTGACAAAGTACCACTGATAGATAAACATCTTATTGCATCCAATCGATACATGTACAGTTCATAAGTACCTCATACAGGATTATGTTGCAACCAGATGGCGCAGGCTCTTGATTGTGTTGGATCATCCTTTCTCACATTGTGCAAGCATTCTGCTTTACAAAATTTTGCTGATTTACTGAGCTAGTAATCTCTCTAATGGCATAATGCTATGAGCTAGTAATCGAGTTCAACGATCCCCACAAAAGCTGTTAACATAAGCTAAAGCTTAGTATTAAGTACTAAGACCTTAGGTCCCAATGCAGACTCCATGAACTATATATCCAAATCTTTCTTCGGCTGCATAATAGCAAGAGAGAAAGTTAGTTACAAGTTGAAAATGCTGCAAACTAGTCATTCATTCTTTAAGCAATAAAGTCCCAGTAGAAACCACAAGACTTCTTTTTAGAAAAAAAAAAAAAAAAAAAAATCAAGAGCCCTCCTAACTTACATAATGCATCATCTCCTCATTCCTTAATCTAAAAGTCAAGAAGTTACATTAATAAACACCAAATCAGTAAATAAGTACAAGTTGTGTGTGTGACTCTGCTTGAGTTACACATTGTCCTCCATCATGTTTGAACAATTCTCGATTCAATGATGGTACTTTTTCCTCACACCAGACATATAAAAAAAAATTTAAAAAGTGAAATACCAAACATACAAGTGAAATAAAATTTATAAAAACTAAAAAAATTAAGGTGCTCTACATTATATTCATTATTATAAAAAAAGTCTTATAATCCATTCGTTCCTTCTACTCCAAACGAGACAAGAGCAAAACAAAATCTCTCATGTCGGTTTCACGGCAGGCTTGTCGTTGACCGCTACAAATTTGAAGAATCTGGGAATCTGTTGTTTTGGTGGAACTAATGTAGTTTGGTGCTTTTGAAATCTGTTGTTCCTTCTGCAGATTGTTGGTCGTATATAGTGTTTTTGAATCTGCTATAGTTCCTGCAGAATTTTTAGTCGATTTGCTGATTTTGGCCTACTAAACTACTTCTTTAAGTAAATTGAAAATCCTGGTGCAAACTAATTTGTCCCTGATGGTTTAAGTAGGTGTATTTCTCTTAAAAGCTCTTGTTTTATAGTGAATGGAGTTGTAAAGAAATGGCAAAAAAATTGAAGGTGTGGTGTGCATTCTACTGTCCTTAAGCTCACTTCTTCAGTATTGACCAAGTTATCAAAATTTAGCCTGTCTAATTTCCCTAAAGACAACCTGTGTCGAAGAAGTGGTAATCTTACAATAATAATGGGAAAGTTGGAAGAACAGATAAGAAGAAATGGATGAAAATTTGAAGGAGTTGAACAAACTCAACTGACTCAGCAGAGCTAATGAACAACGAAATATGCAGAGAACGGGAAAGAGATACGAGGAGGTTTCATATTTTATGCTAAGGCTGAGAAACTACATAATCATGACAAAGCAACACTGAGAATTCATTTTGTGATAGGTACAGAAATTGCACATTACAGAATGCGAGTTCCACGGCATTGCAGATTAGTGTGGGGGGAAGAACTCTAAGGAAACTTTGACCTATTTCCCCAAAAATCAAGAGATTACATCGTACAACTTATTTGAATCACAAAACAGTGCAACTTTAAAAACAAAAAGCAATTGAAGGATGTGACCCAACAAAAAAAGGGAATAATTTTGCATAAACCAAAAATTCATCACCAGAACTTCATAAGAAAGGAGTCAAAATTCATCCAGTAGAAAGCTTAACCTCAATTAATTAATCATAACTGAACTTTGATGAGGTTTTACTACACCCCATAAAACTTTTCAACCTCTATATTTTCATTTTCTTTTATTTTATACTTATACAACATTAATATCTTGAACTGCGTCTGCATGTCAAATGCTGTTACATAAAGTTAGAGAAGATAGTACTCTTTCAACGTATGCCTTCCATCAACTGCTAAAGCGTGTAAATTTGTTTGCAACTAATCCTAATCTTATAGCAGCACAATGACCTAAAAACTCTTGGTTCAACTACAGCATATTCCAAGTTATGATACTTGAAGACGACAGCAAGAAATTCAAACATGTTAAAACATCAAGGAATGACGGAAGGTTTTCAGATTACCCTTGGCCTGATGATCGGAAATTCCACACTATCACCTATATCTTTCACCACCTTAGCTTGAAACCAGTCTCCCTTGCCATCACGTGTCACGACCGAAAAGGTAATATAAAAATTGAAGTAACAACAGCCACCTCCATTCACCTTCAAAACTTTCACAACCGCATAGTTGGTGCCCTAGAATAAGTAGAAAGGAACTCTCTTAGCAGTCTAGACAAGACAAAGGAAAAGGGATTCTAATAACGGAAAGTCTGATTAGAGCATTATTATTTTTCAATAAGAAAGATGAAAGAGCATACCTCACGATGATTGTATAGCTCAAGTGCCCTTTCAGCATAACCCTTCACCTTGTCATAGTTCTAGGATCCTTTAAGGAGCAGTGCATGGGGTAGATGTTAGCCATCATGCACGAACCAGGATAATCTTTAATATCAAATCCCTGACAAAGTAGCACTCAATAATAAGAGATAAACATCACTTATTGCATCCAATTGTCATCGTAACAAGTTAAGATTCAAGCAAAATGTTTAGAGAAATGCAAAAGTCATTTCAAGCAAGTGTCCAAGAATGTCTTCATTAGGGTGGATACCAGACAAAAATAGCATTTTGGTAGCAAACTGTGCCACTCAAGACCAAATAGTTCACAAATTATTTTCTTGTTCTCTAAAATTCTTTAGCAAGTTAATTCAAAGAGCATCCACCAATGGAAATAACCCCATGATTCTGATGACGGAATCATTGTACTGCACCCGCCACTCAGCATACCCAGAACAAGTATTAAATAAAAGACATATGCACGAAGCAACTAGCATGCACCTATTTTAAGCCATAGTTAACTTTCATAAACACAAAGAATAGATTGACACAGAGGCGGATCCTGACTTTATAGTAGATCTTAACACTAATAATAATAGATTGAACTCTTGGTTAAGTAATCACGAAATTATTTTTGTTTAAGCTGAAAGTTCTCTGCCCTCTCCGCTCATCTGCAATACAATACAATATGAAACGATATAAATACCTGGCTCTCTTCAATCTGTCGGTAGTACTTGTCCCAAACAGCATAATCCCTGTGCTTCTGATGAGGGTAATTAGGGCAATACTCTTCTTCCGAATCGTATTCCTCATCATTACTCACTTCCTTCCATTCAGATGAGGTATCATATCCGCATCCGACCCGAAACTAGCCCAGCTGGCGTCGTCGTCGTCCACCTTTTTATTTTTCTCCGGCAAGGAATCCGCCGGTGCCGACGGCGGAGGAGAGTTCATGACTAACCGTAAAACCCAACAAAGTTGAGATTTTGGGGGATGGAAGAGTACCAGCCTTTAACTGCTTATAATTGGATTTGGGTTATAAGATAAATGTTAGCAATAACCAATGAAGCAGAAAAAATTTACCCGCACCCGATCAATACGTCAAATTAATAAATTTGTGTTATTTATTCAATTTTTTTATTATTAAATCACTTAACTACAATAAATATTTACACAATTACACCCTACCATCTTTTTTAGCTAAATAAACCAATTTGATCCAAAATGATTGTTGGCACCCCTTTAGAAAACTAAGATGGCATTAATTGCTATTTTTACCTCTATTTTTACCAATTTGATCCAAAATGAATTTTTGAAGTTGGAAAATAGTTATTGAAACTTGAAGTTAAGTTGGACATGCATTTCACTTGAAAAAAAAATTGAAGCTTGGTAAGTTAAAGAAAAAATGTTCTCTCAAAACTAGTTTTTAAAATTTTAAATTTCAAGATTTGGACAAATTTTTTGAACAAATAAGAATTTGAAAAAAATCTAAACCTCCTTGTGAGATCATGGCTCTGTCTTTGAGTGTAATTATACAATTTTTACTATTTTTCTGATTAAATAATCATTTGATCAAGTGTAAATTTCTGTGTAATTTAGGTTAACAGCTATCCTCATCAGTTCTTATAAAACAGTGAGTTGTTTACATATAATTGTTAAATATTTGATGTGATTCAAATCAACCCAATTGACTTGGTATTGTTAAGAACTCTTGATCGGGACTGCATTATGATTGAAATAAATGTGTTGTGTTATGATTTTACATATACGTCATAGTCTCAACTCTCAAACGCTCGTTCGGACATTTAGCATATCGCTAATGAGACTTAATTGAGTGTGATTGTACTCATGCTTTGTTCATATGTATATTCCTTCTCATCTCAAAATCAAATACTCGAATGAGCATATCGACGAGCTGAAATTCACGCCCCTCAGATATAGTGGTAAACCCCACTAGCACTTTTGGTGACCTTATAATATTCTCATTCTTTTAGTCTAGGCTTGCGCCCTTAAGATACAATTATATACTTATATTCATTCTAGATGATCATGATTAAACTTGTTGATGGATATTCTTTTGGGCATTATATTGTGTTTTCATTCTTGTCTTGTGACTTTTATCTTTAACATTGATGCACATAACAAGCTGTTTTAATTACTTGTATTTCATGAAGCTGCGGGGATGTCAAGAGTCCCTTTGCATGCTAAGTGATGGTACGAAGATTTTCTGTTTCACATATATGTTTACTTTAACATTATTTATTGATGAATATCGGTCCTTTCATCGGAAGTTTAGGTAGTCGAATGCCGTTTACGTCGCCTTGAATTAGGGGCATGACACTAACACTTATTTGCTACTAATGTGTGACTCATATAAATATTGTACGCAATATTAAAATCAAGTGATGTTTTTCACTTAAAAATTCATGCAAATGTGACCTTTTGCTACACTCCATGTACTACTAGTCTACCATATCACAACAACCACCAAGTACCACTACACAACCATCACCATTAGTCATTTTTACCAATCATGTCCATCACTAGGTAGATCTCACCGTTATCACACACAATAATTATCATCAAAACCTCAACCAATCACAGATATTGACTGTTAGCCATGACTATATATTTAGCCGGGAAAATAACAATACATAACCACCCAGCCCACTATATATATATATATATATATATTTTAAAAAAAATAGCATATACACACATTAACTTTTTTTTTAAATAACCCTAAGTAAACACCTAATCACACTCCCTAACTTTTTTCTAGCCACTCCCTTTCTATGGTTTGTAGCTTCTTCTTCTTCTTCTCGTCTCTTCACCGCCGCTGCCCCTTTCTTCGGCAACTACTCAAGCGAGATCTAGTTAATCTGCTTTGCAACTGGTCACTTCTGCTGTTGCAGCGGCGAAAATGATGGGGTAGACCAAAAGCACCACCTCAACAAAACCACCACCTCTGTCCACCACCACAACTCTGTTTACAACCCGGACCATTTCAAAACCCTCCCCCAATTCATTAACCTGCTCCGCCACTGCTTTTCTCCACCAAGTCACCTTCGCCGTCGCAGCGACAACAACGTCATGGAAGACGAAAAGCACTATTGCAACATCTACCGCCACTGCTCCATTTACAACCTGACCTGTTTCAAAACCATCCCCCAGTTCTTCAATTAGAAAATGGTCATCTTCTTCCTCCTCTCATCACAAGGCAGTATCTTCCCAAACCTAATTCTCGAGTTTTTCGCCATTGCGTCCTCTTCTTCTTCATTATTTTTAGAAAATAGTTTTATTGTAGATATATACACAATTTTTTATATTAAAATATGTATGCATTGTAGAAAATGCCAATACACTGAATAAAACTGAAACAAGTGAGTGCATATATTGTGTAATAATAGAGAAAACTAAGTTTATACACCATAAATTTGAATATGATATTATGTGTATGTGAGGAGACCATTTGTATATACTATGACATTATTTGTACACGTTCTGTGTTAGTTTGGTGTATACTAGCTATAAAAATTAAGGACTACTAAAAATTAAGGGAAGACAATTGAGTGGTCGTTTCTATAATGCGAACTACTCTGCCATAAACCATCTTACTACTGTCATAAAAAGCAAGAACCACCACTACCAACTACTATCACCGGTCACTACCAAGTGATGTGGTGTAGCGGATGAGGCTATTCCTCCCTTAATTAGAGGTCTCGGGTTCGAGTCCTGGGTATGGAAAAATCACTGGTAGGGAGCGCTTCCCCCCGAATGGGGCCCTACGCGGCGCGAATCTGGATTAGTCGAGGCCCCCCGAATGGGGCCCTACGCGGCGCGAATCCGGATTAGTCGGGGCTCCAATGAGGGTACCGGACACCGGATGAAAAATCCAAAAAAAAACCTACTATCACCTGTCGCGCTCCATCAAATAAACAATTTTACATTACCATATAAATTACTTTTTCTAATACTTTATGAATATAATATTAATTATTATTTAATTAAATTTACATAGAGTTTTTGAATATTGATAAATTAAAAAATCTTAATTATTCAGAATCTTAAAATTTTATCTTGGTAATCAAAACATATGCATTTAGAAGCAGACATCTTTAATCACAAAATCTTTATAACAAAAACTTATGTACTATGTTGCCGTTAAAGCAACCCACTCACTGTACTTTTTTGTTAACACCAAATCTAGTCGTACCGAGCCCTAAGAGGGAATACACGATACTCCTTTAACCTGTTTCGCTGCACCTTTCTTTTACTCTCTTTTCTCGTGATGCTTTGTTCACCTATACCGCATTGAATGGTGATGAAATATGTGGCATAAATGTACTTCACGTGTCCCAAGATTGCACCTTCTTGGCCTCAATTGTTCCTCTACTGGTAATGCTCTTTTCAATTCCTCCAATTCATTCTATGGGTGCATTCATTTTGGAGTATAATGTGTTCTTTTCTTCTAGTGTTTGGTTGAGTTTAAATAAGCAAGGGGCGGAGCCATAAATTAACCAAAGGGGATAACAAAAATATTAAAATACCACACTGGGAGTTGAAGGTGTGACGTAGAGCAATTCTTGACCCATTTACTACTACACTAGTATATTCTGTTGTATCAAGGAGGTTCAATAGAATATATATATAGCTAAAAAAGCTCATTTTTACCTAACTTGGGCAGTATAATTTTTCAACAAAGGGGTAACCTCCTTTGCTAGTACATTGCTCCGCCCTTGTAAAATAGGTGACATATGGTAATCATAAGGTGAAGGATGGAGGATAGGTTTGAGAATAGTAGTTTGTTGACATTTTCTTGAAACTCGTGACATAGAGCAATTAATGAACCCCTTTTACCACTACAGTAGTATATTCTCTTTTATCAAGGAGGTTCAATAGTATGTGCATAATAAAAAAACTCATTTTTATCTAACTTCCGCAGTATAATTTTTCAACGACCTTGCTAGTACATAGCTCAGCCCCTGTTATAAAGAGGCGACATATGGTAATGATAAGCTGAAGTATGAAGGATAGGTTTGGGAATAGTAGTTTGTTGACATTTCTTTTTGAACAATAGATTGGGATCAGTGTCTACCTGTTGGTTGAAGCAAGTAATATTATGGAGTAAAAGTTGGATATGTGGAAAGGGAAACTTTTTAAAGAACATTCATGTATATTTTTAATTTAAAGTAAGCACATTTAAATGTTGGAACTGGAATGAAGATTATCTGATTTTAAACTTCGTTAAATGTGACAGGGAAGCCTATAGTAAGATTCCTTGGTTATTCACATCAAGTTGGCTGTCATACTCATGATGAGAATATTGGCAAACTTAAACTAGCTCAGGACCTAGCTGGTGTGGTTCAAGACTATTCGAGCCAGGAGGAGAAAAATCCTAAAATGACAATATCTAAGAACTTGGTACCTATGGTTGAGAAGCCAATTGATGTTGAGGATAAGAAACATGGAAAGTCGCTGGCACAGAACTTGGCCAGCTTGGTAGAAGAATCTTGCAATCTCGATGAGACTAAACCCATGAATCGGGTGGAACAAAAAAGATTACTTGAACTACGCATAAAGAAAAGAGTTAAGGAACAATATGTTAATGGAAAGTATCGGAACCTCATGAAGAAAGTGATTGCCGATCCAAAAACACTTCGTGATGCTTTTGATTGTATTCGGTTAAGTTCTGATGTTGATATAGTATCCGATGGTTAGAGTTTTCCTTTTGAAGCTATGGCTGAAGAGCTTTCTTGTGGTAATTTTGACGTGAGTGCTAACCTAAGTTACTCGGACTCGGGTACGGGTATCAGACACGGGTACGGATCTAGAAGTCGGATTCGGCAAAATCTAAATTTAGAGATTCGGGGTTATGGATCCGCACACGGATACGGGTGCGGGGATCTGTCTAAAAATTTTCAAAATTCTAAAAATAAAGTCATAATCCTTAATTTCGATTCTTCCTAGAGAAGTCCTCTTCCCTAATATCTCTGCTTTTCTCTATTAAGTCGTCTTCCCAAAAGTTACCCTCAAAACATAAACAGAAATTCGAGAGTGTCGACAAAAGATGAAAAAGAGACAAAAGACTATAAATTTCTGCATAATTTTGAAGGTATCTCATTTCCAATGTCTATCTTGAGAGTCTATTTGTTAAAAAAAAATCTACAATTTTCTGTGGATTTTGGTCAAAGTATCCATTTTTATTTGACCACATCTAGTGTGAATCCCGTGTCCTATCCGACACGGATCCTATCCGACACGTGTACGGAGGCAATTTTGAAGAGTCCGAGTAACTTAGGTGCTAACACATATTCAATCTCATCAAGGGGCCCAAAGAAAGAAGTCCTTGTCTTTCCAAATGTTAAACTCAAAGTTGTTCAGGAAGCAGTTAGAATAGTATTAGAAGTTGTATATCGACCTCACTTCTCGAAGATATCACATGGTTGCTGCAGCGGAAGGAGTCATTTATCTGCTCTTAAATACATTACCAAAGAGATAATTAATCCTAAGTGGTGGTTCACCTTGCCAGTATGCAAAAAGCTCGATGATCGCATCCTAGCTAAGCTCCTTTCAATTATGGAAGACAAGATAGAAGATCGTTTACTATATGAGATAATTTGCAGTATGTCTGGCTGTGGGGTATTGAATATAGAATTTGGGGGGTTTCCAAAAGGACATGGTCTCCCACAAGGAGTGTTGTCTCCAATTTTAATGAACATATATCTTGACCTCTTTGACAGTGAAATGTACAGGTTGTCAATGAGATATGAAACTATAGATAGAGGATCAAGCACAGAAGAAGGTGTCGCCAACTCCGTGCTACGCAGTTGGTTTAGGAGACAGATGTCTAGTAATGGTTCTCAAGAATGCAGTCATTTGGGCAACTCTGGAATTAGGGTGCATTGTTGTCGCTTCATGGATGATATTTTTATTGCCATCTCTGGTCCCAAAGAGGTGGCTGTTGCTATCAAGTCTGAAATTGAAGATTACTTTAAAGTTTCTCTTCATTTAGAATTTGAACATGAAATAGACGTTTTTCCATGTGATGGGCCTACTGGCATTCGCTTTTTAGGCAGCGTGGTTAAAAGAAGCCTGAAAGAGAGTCCGGCTGTAAAAGCTGTGCACAAATTGAAGGAAAAGGTAAAACTATTCTCTTTGCAGAAAGAGTACTCATGGGATACCGGGACAGCAAGAATTGGAAAGAAATGGTTGGCTCATGGGCTGAAGAAGGTAAAAGAATCGGAGATTAAGAATCTCTCTGATAGTAGCTCCCTCTTGAGCCAAATTTCATGTTTTAGAAAAGCTGGGATGGACACTGATCATTGGTAGAAAGTCTTACTGAAAGTTGGATGCAAAATAAAAATGCTAAATGCGTAAGCAATGAGGATGCTATCTTATCTAAGCATGTTGTTGAACCAGCTCTCCCTCAAGATCTAAGAGATTCATACTATGAGTTTCAGACGCGTGTTCAGGAATATATATCTTCTGAGACGGCTTCAACTCTTGCACTGTTGCCAGATTCCAACTCTTTACCTTTAGTGACGCAGATTATAGCTCCAGTTTGCATCATAATGAAGCGACTTTTTTGATACGGATTAACCAATTCTGAAGGATATGCCCGGCCATGTCATTTACTAGTTTTTTGGGATGATGATGATATAATTGACTGGTATTCAATTAATTTGTCGGTGGGTGAGATGGTATACCGAGTGTGACAACTTTAATGAGGTAAAACTCATTATTTGCAATCAAATAAGGATGTCTTGCATCAGAACTCTGGCGACGAAGTATAGGATACATGAGACTGAGATAGAGAAGAAATTTGATTTTGAATTAAGCCGAATTCCTGCGACTGAAGATAATGAACTTGAGATAACCAATGAAGCAACAAATTCTGAAGCTCTTATTAATGATGCCTTAATATATGGAATAACATACAGTGGAATATGTTTATTCTCTTTAGCAAGAATGGTAAGTCAGTCGCGTCCTTGCAATTGCTTCGTTATAGGATGCATGTCTGCAGCGCCTCGTGTATACACTCTTCATGTGATGGAAAGACAAAAGTTTCCTGGTTGGAAGACTGGATTTTCCAGTTGTATCCATCCCAGTTTACATAGAAGGCGAATCGGGTTGTGTAAACATCATCTGAAGGATCTACTTCTAGGTCACATTTCAGTTCAATCTATCAATTTCGGTGCTTGGAGATGAAAGCAACCTTCTTTGCTGCGTAAGTGGTAAATCTTCTGCACCGAGACTGCTCAAAAGTGAAAGGAGCAATTGGAGTGGAGTAGACAAAAATATGGAGGTACCATGTAATTTTTTAAGCACTGGTGTTGTTGTCGATCTGTGCTTGAAGTATTCATCATTATCATGAGAGTCTGTAATTTTTTGAATCTAGAAATGTCCAAATCACGATCTTCATCATTATCAGATGTTGCTTGAAGTGATATGATAGATGGCACGAATGTAATTTTGACTTGTGTTATTCGTTCTGTTTTGATAACATGTTCCAGATTTTTTTGCAAAGTGCAAACAGAGGGACTGGTGAATATGATTGGCAATGATCTGTTTTGATAGTACTTTTTTCTTTCTATAGATAAACAAATGCAGTGCTATTAATTTTGTGCACTGAACATGCTTCTCGATTATGTGTGGATTAGGATGGTTTTTATGTCCCTCAATACCTAAAATCGTGAGATGATGATTATCACTCTTCAATCTGCAAAGGGCTAGATTATGTTAACGGATTTATTCTTATTTTTTAAAACGAAATAGATGTATCTGCTTCCTTTTCTCTCTTCTCTAATTTTTCTGGCACTGCTTGTTCTATGCAAAAAGTGTTTCTTCTATGCCTTTGTTCTTTCTGGGGTTGAGTGTTTGGGGGGGGGGGAGGGGATTGTCATCTATGCTTAGAAGAACCAATTTTGTTCTTGAATGTTAAATAATACTGTTACATTTATCTCCATGAACACCTAGATTTTATACTATGGGGAGCGACAGCATTTAGTCTTTTTCTTTGCTCTATTTATTGAAGAACCAAACTCGAGCTTATTCACTTTTGCACTTTGATCTCCCCTCCCCTCTACTAGCAACCTTTAGTGAGGTGGTGCTATTGAGATGGGTCAAAAACTATTATTACTTCTCAATATTACTCTAGAATTTGCTTTTAGATTGCTAAACTGGTGAATATAAAAGTTTATCTTATTTTGAACTCTCGAGCAGTGCAAAGTCCAGGTATATGCTCAAATGCTTCGAATCAACCATTAGTGGTAGATTAGCTCTCAAATAACGAAAAGCTTCGTTATGACCAAATGCTTGTAAACGGTATTTACTGATTTATTAGTTTATTCGTATGGCCACTTTGCCTTTTTGTTACGTATATTACCTGACGTGTCTCAAGTAGTTTGAAGCTGGAAGTGCTTGCTTTTGTTTCCTGTTTGTGGAACAAAAGTATGGAGGGGTGCAATCTTGGTTTTCAGCGCTTGAATGGGTGGCCTAGTATTTTGCTTGGTCTATAAAGATGTAGCATATTGCTCAAACTACTGACTAGGCAAATACTTTCACAACTGGAAATCTTCACTTGGTTCATCCTTAAGCTTTCTCATTAGGAGAAACTTAAGCACGGATCACAAGCAAACCATTATACTTTTATGGAAAGCAAGTAATACATGGTTCAGTGTAGAGATGTCACAAAAGAAACACTCATTGCTTGATGATTCTGTATTTATAAATTATGTGAGCAACGACATCTTGCTTAGTGGTATCCCCCTTTTACGGCATATTATCCCCCCCTGAGGCTGGTTTGAACATTTATGCAATTGCTTCCATGCCAGTTTTACACATATTTTCTCCTCCTCTGGCTTGTTGCACATTTAAGCAATTTCTTCCGATAATTAAATCTCTGTAAACAAAGATGCTTTCCTCTTCCAAGTCACTAAGATTCATTCTTTAACTGCAAGGTGATGATGGCTCCAAACAGGCATCAGAAAGCACTGGCATTATGGATTTAGAGTCAAATGAAATTTGAAGGTTTGAACAACTAAGGAGTGAGCTAATGGAACTCGAGAAGCGGGTTAAAGTAAGTGTTGATCAATATGAATACAATGAGGTATTTTCTAACTGCTGTAGGAGGCATGTGTTGACCATGTTGTAAGATGCAACATCATTTTATTTCTGCTTTCATTTTGTCTCATTCATATTGTGAAGTTTGTTAATGTTTGTTTACACTCCCTCTTTAATTTTCAGCATAAGCTTTTAGGATAGACTGATTATCATGACAACTACCCGATCAACGGTGATACATAAATATTCTTTTTAATTGACGTAACCTGTCCACTCCATTCATCTGGTAGGACATAGCTTTTCATGCTTGTGGAAGCATAAAATATTTTCGTAAAAGATGATTTCTTTGGTCGATATTCTGTTCTGAGAGAAGGGTCAAATTTGACCCGGGTACTATCCAGAATTGCTCAGTTTTTCCCTTTCGTGAGACCTTTGTCTAATATTACACCCGTCATTAGGAAAAAGTCTCATTTTTGTCCTTGACCCTACAAGAATTCCAACTTGAGAGTAATTTTCAACCAACTTAAAGGCTGTGAGGTAAAAATGAACTTCTTTTTAAGAATTTGGACGCGTGGAGTCCACCCATTTCACGCTGGAGCTCCGCTATTGGAAGGGAAAATACGAGATGATGGCAAGGGTGTTGGGGATAAACTCAGACCTTTTCCCTTCTATTTTATCTTTGTATGTGCAACTATTGTTGTATTAATACTTGACCAGTGGAAAAATTCGGATACTCTTTTTTGTGCTGCATAATAGAACGCCCTATTTCGAACCCTTGAGACCTGGATACATATTCTTTCTTCTCCTTATCCAAATACCTGAACTACAACGACCTGCCTATAGTCGCTAATCAAGTTTCATCGAACTGTACCCAGAATTCTTGGTCTTAAAAAAAAAAAGTAATCTCCTATTGCGCTAGATGTTGACCTTTGGTCAATATGAATTCCCATAAAAGACAACACACTCTTTGGTAAGGGGTTCAACTTACAACTTACCGTGGTTTTCTAATTTGTGAGAGTACTTCCAAGCTAAATGCGTATAGGATGTAGGTAGAGATTGACTGTATCTATTTTATGTTTTATGTGGAGTGTTAATCTTCTAGTGTTGTGCTTATCTTCTGTGAGTCCCACATTTGTCAAATGTGGACAATTCTAGACTTATGAGTTGGATTCCTGGTTTGCCTTCAGAGCCAACAATTTCTGCTACTCAATGTTACACCATGCTCCAACTGTCAAGATCTGAACGCGCGGGGGGGGGGGGGGGGGGGGGGGGGGAGTGAAGACGATGTTAAAGTTCCACATTGCTTAAGCATTTGAGTTGAAGTTTGCTTATATGGTCTTGGACAATTGTCACATCATAAGCTAGCTTTTGGGGTTTAGTGGAAGCCAAAGTTTAATTTGCTATCATTTAGTGACTTGTGCCCTTAAAGACAGTTTTTGGATGTTACATTATCCATAAATCTGATTTAGGCAGGTATTGTTATTGCTTATATAGATATTAATTGAAATCTCGAAAAATGTGTTAGGATGGTTATCCCACTATCTAATGTTTTTGGGAGCTTGTTTAAGATATTTCTCACCTCGTGTGAAGGACAAAACAATACATCTTTGGTTATGAATTAGTTAATGGTGAAATGTATAATGTTTAAACATAACGGTATTGCAAACAGAATGTTATCGCGAAAGGTAGAAAACTTAATATTCCAGAAAATCAAAGAAGTTGGTGGTATTATTTGACTTATGCTTGTTCTGTTTCAAGGCCTAAATCCTTCACAAGAATACTTTGCTTGCATTGGCGAAGACATAACTTACTATGTTTATTGTCTGCTTTGTAGAATTAGTGTATTTCCAACTGTTACTTTGTTTATTGCATGCTTTCTAAGAAGAACTGTATTTCCACCTCTTTGTCTAATGCCAGAGTGCATTTTTCTGAACTTTCATATAGTAATTGGTTAAATGAAATAAAGCTGATGATATTAACAGTTCAGTATATTAGTCCTACTAATTAATAAAAGATATTAAAAGTTTTTGACAGATGCTGTTGAAGATGTATATTATAAATATGTGATCAGTTCTCTAACATATAAACTTTATGCCAAACTAAGCAAAAATTAACTGTTTGCAACACGTCGCACAAAGTCTGGAGACACTTGTGCAAGACATCGGGTGTTTGACGACAGCTATATGTCCCCTTTTTACCCTTTCTTGCTCTCTGCTTGAACTTGGGGACAAGAAAAGATGTAGAGAGTCCTCTGGTGTAACTTAATTAGGGATATTGCTTCTAGCGCCTCCAGCTCACTTCCTAGGTCATCCACGACCCAACTTCATTTTGTATTGAGTTCATTTTTTCTATATTGCGAGTGATGTTTCTGAGCTGCATGGTCTGTTTATAATATCCCAGAAAATTTATCATAGTGTTCATGATGCATAGAAATCAGAAGGCAGATTGCACTTCCACATATGCTGCAGGAACTGAAAGAACTCAATTGGTTCCTCAGCAGAAAAATGAGAGTGTTATTGAGAAATCATTGGTCAAGCTGAAAGAAACCAGCATGGTATTGTGCTATGCATCTATTTTCTGCTGGTTTACTTCGTTCTTCATTTTTCTACTGAATAGAACCGTAGTGTGATTTAGTAAGTATTCTTGTTCTTGTTGCTGGTGCTATCTTTTAGGAACATTGTGTATTTACTTTTTCTTCTTTCTTTTTCATAGTTCTTTGTTTTCAATTGTCTGCCTCCATATGGTTCAGCTTCCTGTTCCGAGTCTTTTTTGTTGTACTTGGAGATAAAGGAGTCGTTATAAGCTATTCAAAGTATAGTTTACACGTACAGATATTTTCCATATTATTCAGCTGGAAACCATGACTTCAGCACTTTATCTTCAGAAGCAGTTAACTAGTAAAAGTTCTTAGTTGTACAACCCACCAAGGTGTGTTTGCATTCTAAACTATGAGATAAATAGTAAAAATTCATAATTAACTATTAAGTGACTCAGATTGAGTGATAAGGTTTTTCCATGTTCAGATGTTTGGCAAGGAACTCTGCTTCTCAGTATCAATGTTGCTGCAGCTTGAGGGCTACTTAGGAGGTCTTAAGTAGGGGATGAGTTGACAGAAAAGGAGAATGCGAAGAACTTTAACTGACTTGGTTTTAGTTTTACAATTGGATTTCTTATGCTTCACCCTGGAAATAATATTCAATTTCTTAAGAGACAGATTACTAGGGTGAATAGTAATACCATATCTGCATTGTTGTTTACTGGGGAGAACAGTTGAAAATATTTGAGGAGAAGGCGTGGTTATTTAGCAGGGAAAATAGAAACAGAAGTGCTTCTAAGGTCTATGCAGCACTTCGCGTAAGAGCTTGATCCAGTGCTGGCTGACACGGGGTAATTTTTTCTTGCAGGTTACTGCACTTGGGCATGCTGCAATTCAAAGATATATACCATCTCTGGTCTGTATTTGATTGTGAATTTCTCTTACAAATTGAGTCTATTTTTGGTGTTAACCGGTTGATTGCTCTTTTGGTGGATACCTTTGACGTATGGACCAGAGATTAGACCTCCTAGCAGTATGAGAAAGTCAAGGAAATGGAATCTGAGGTAATCCAAATGATAAGGCTGATGAATAGACCAGGAAAAAGTATTAAGTAATCGACTAGTCATTTCGCGCTAAAACTATCATCAAATTCATTTCAACTTGGTTCTAAATCCATTCAACCGTAGATGGGGATGAAGAAGTTTGATTCTCTCCAGTTTGGTGTAGTCTGTTTTTGGCAGTGTTTGTGCGGCAATGACCACCTTCATTCCACGCTCCATCCCTGCAAAATCAAATCCACCAAATTCCATCTTCCACAACTCCAGAGAGTACCAATAAGTAGCAAAATAGTGGTAAGATCAGTTAGTGTTGTGACTGATTAGTTCCTATAGAGTACTGGCCTGTAGTGTACTGGTAAAAAACTGCAGAAGAAGATGCGACTCTTTTCAGGCTTGGTACTTTGAAACCCCTTGAGACCCAAGTATTCAACGATCTTTGAAAAGCTTCCACAGCATTCATGGTCATGTTCACTGTTGTCCCTTCTTGGAAATATATGCCCCTGCTGCAATACAAACTATCTTAGTTAAGGTTGTTTCAGGATCTCATATAAAAGAACGCTTGGCAACTGCCATAAGGGAAGATAATGCAATTTGTCCGCGCAAACTGTGCAATGTTTCTCATACGATAGATGTAAATGATTGTTGAAATTCTTGTGGCCCTTGAAATACATATGTTACGTGCGCTGGAAAGAGCCGAATCACAAGTGAGGCTGGAGGGGGGAAATGCACTAGAAATACGGTGCTCTCTACTTGAGGACAATGAACTGAACCACAAGTGAGTGAGATTGGTTGATCGAGGACCCAGAATTGTCTCTCGGAGGTCAACTGGAGCTATGGCCGTAAAAACTTATCATCACTAGATGTTTACATTGAACATATGAATTCAAGACATATGTCTTTTATAACACACACATTTATCAGTTAATCAATAAGTAATATGATTGGTTTGGTGTAAACTCGATGCCGGTAAGCATTTACCAAATTATGTTTGGCCACCTCATTATCAAATAGAGTATGTCAGCTTACTCTAAGCTCATGGTAGTTCCAATCCGTTCTATGCCACTCGTTCATAGACTTGAGGATTTAATTTAAGGCATGGTGGCCAAATCATATACTCCATAAAGGTGAAGTGTAAGGGCCTACAAGAGTTTATTGACCAGTAGGAGCTAGTCAAACTAAGAAAGTCCAATCTCACGTAGCTCCATGACACAAAAAGAGAAACCTGTGTCGATTAAGATTCTAAACGTTGTTAGTTCAAGTCACCAATTAGGGGAAAAGTGATATAAATAAAACAATGCATCAAAGAAGGGTTTAAAAAATGAACGGTTTCTTGCAGGAGTTGAACAGATTAGTATCATGAAATAAATGATCAAAAGTGCATTCTTTGCCATGCCAACAAGAGATAAAAACTATAGCTATTCTAGAAATAAATAAAATCCCTATAATGAAGGATTTAAGATGGTTCAGCGACATTTTGGAGGATCTGAGCATTATAGCGATTAGGCGAATAGAGTGCATCATAGAAACAACTTAAATACCACTTGTTCTCACTTCCACTCTAGCCTGCCTAGCAGACACAAGACCTTATCTTCGGTATTGGCAGCATTGCCGAAATCTATTTCGATTCCAAACACGTTATTGCTGTCCATGCGAAGCAAAGATACTTTTTTATAACACATGGTTAAGCTGCTTGCCTTACTATCCAAGCAGCTTTTCTTGTATCTTTGCGTCCAACAAGCACAGAGATACTGACTGATTAGTTCAAAGGAACTGTGAATCTAGGTTCCACAGGTAGAATCATCTTGTATTCAGGCCTTTCTAAATGGTATCTAAGCTCCTCAGAGATTCCAGGAGGTGGAATCCAGGTCCCCTTCTGAATAGGGCCTGGCACCACACCTGAGAAGATTATTTTCCCTTCAACCCAAATGTCAATATAGAATTCCAAGTCATTGAATGATAGTCTTGGAGTGACAGCAAATCTGCTTGTAAAGTTTTTGAAAAGTTGATAGTAGGTCAAAGTGGGAGGTGATTGCCTCTTGCCAACCGATGGGCATTTTTCAGAACAAAGACGTTTCCAGAAGTAATCATCTTGAGCAATATCTCGCCACTGCTTGCACACTAACATACATTTAGCCAGTTCAGTACCCTTTAGCAATGGGAAAACAGCCTTCATAATTTCTCCATGTACCATGTTGTGCATAAAGAAACCTAGCAGGGCAAACAAATGTAGCTATTTAACTTTGTATATCACAAAGATTCTAAAGCGATTGACTGCCATGCGTTGAAGTGATGCAAACATATCCAACTTCAGCAAGAAGGAGGGCTCTCCTTGTATGTTTTGGGATCACACACGCATGATGTTATTGGATGCACATGGGGTTGTGTTCTCCACTAGACAAAACAAGCGAAGAGACGCAGACAAACCACTACTAGAAATCGGGCCTATGACAACAGTTAGTTTGTAACAATTTTGTAATCGTTGCAATAAATTACCTATTGAGACGGTCCTGTGATAATTTAACCCGTTGCAAAAGAAACTTTAACTATGCGCAACAATTTTGAATAGAAATGTTGCATTACTTGCCAAAAGTGTCGCAGTAGAGTATTTTATACAACATTTATTTGAACCGTTGCTCAAAGACTTTTATAGCTACGGTCATTTGGCTGACTTTTGTTTTTTTTCAACATCAAGTAACATAGAATAGGCTATTAAGGTTAACAGAACATATATATCCAAACTGGAAAAGTAAAACTCAAATTCCTCCACTTTCGCAAATTTCAGTTCATCTCCATGAATTTAAACTCTCATGCTCCTAGTGCCCTAGACCTATCAGAACCTGAAAATTTCAGTTCTACTTAAGTATTTCAGTTGACAAATTCATGCCGAAGGTTTGATCTAAGAGACCAATTCCCGCTTAATCTTCTAGTTCGTCTCTTTCTCTATTCGATTTTCTTTTATGCTCGTATTTTTTGGCTAAACTTTGGGAACTGATTCCCAACCCTTAATTGTCTTAGATCTGCAATCTGAAGGTATTGATTTTTTTTTTTTTTTTTTTTTTTTTTTTTTTTTTTTTTTTGTGGTGTAAAAGGTGTTCGAGAGTCCATGGTGTTGATTAGCTATCATATATTTATGTTGTACACATATCACACAAAGTTTATGAGGTTTTTGCTTCGATCCTTTGGTCAAAGAATGTTTATAGAGTCTTACAATATGCGTTCTTACTTTTTAATGTGTTTTTAAGCTTTATTTGATTAATGGTTGTGAGTCAGGCTAGATGTCGAGTTTTGCTTCGTCGCGTTCTCTTGAAAAAGAAAAAAATTTTGAAATAGTTATGATTTTAGAACAGAGTTCCGTTTCTAATATACTTGAATCTAAGGCTATTAAGCTTGGAAATTTAAAGCAGAGAATAGTTACAAAAGAAACTTGTTAAAGCCAAACAATAGTATTGCTCAAATAGATGTTCTTCGTAAACATAATACTTATATTAAGCATCTGAATTCTGCAACTAATAAGAGAAGAATGCAAAGAAATCAACAAAGACTGCAACAGGTAGAAATTACACAAAAAAAAAAAAAAAGCTTAACTACAAATAGTGCGAAAAAAGTACTTGTAACATGCTTACCTTCTTCATCAGAGTCATGATTCCGTATAAGAATAACATTAATACTAGAGAATCCTTAACATTAGAAGTCTTAATTTTTCTAATCTAGTATTGTAACTAGTGGACTCTATTAGGAAAGATTTGATAACTAGATTCACATAGCCAACCCTTGACAATTTGGGATAGGAATAGTTTAATTTATCTATGTCTATGTAGTTGTATTTTCATTTCATCTAAACTTGTGTTTGATTAAGGACTTGCACCAGTAAGTAGATTACTTGTGTTAATTCTTCTTATACTTTTCCAGTTTGTAGATTACTTCTAATACTCATTGAGTTTGTCTGGTGCACTTTTTAATTGTGTGTATTATTTTCCTACTTTATGAACTATTTTGAGCTATCATTCATAAAAAGTTGACTAGTTTCATGTATACTTAGTGTCATTGCATAGGTGCTTGAAATTCTCAAAGAGAAAGAAAACTGTTTTCACTTTTCAGAATTACTAAACTTTAATTGATTTTCTAACAACTTCCCTGAATTATCAATTGGTTTACCAATTGAAATATTACTTTTATCTGTATCATCTTTTTCTTTATGGTCATGCAACCTTTGTCGGGACAACCGTTTCCCATATTAGTTTCCATGGCCAATTTCGAGCTTGCAATGTTTGTTCTACATTTAGTATATTGTACATCAACTTGACTGTAAAGGAACCTTTCTTGTTCGCTCTCCAGTAACATCTATCTTCCTCTCCTGGAATTAAAACAACAGGGAGCATCATTTGGATAAACTCGTCTATCTCCAACATCTCTCGATCAAAAAGGTTCCTTCTAATCTGAAAATTCCAGCCTGTATCAGTAAATATATCTGCTAGCATCACATCTTTATTAAGAGCCAACATGTACAGATTATGAAAATGTTCTTTTAACGCACCAGCAACCCCCCCCCCCCCCCCCCCCCCCCCCCAATTCTCTTCCCATAATCTGATTTTTCTCCCATTTCCGACCTCCAACTCAATGAAATTTTTTAATATATCCCAGAGGTCTGAAATATCTCCACACAGCAACTCCAAAAGGAGTTTTACTGCTTTAGGTGTCCAATAGCCTTCTCTTCCATATTTACTGCTTTTATATTTATTTCTTTTTGGATTACCTGTAGATAATAATCATACTTCTTCTTTAATTGTGTCACATAGGATAATAAATGGATAATGAAGATAAAAGTTGGATGAATCTCCCACGATACACAAATGAGTATATTGATGGAGTGAATGAATTTCTTAATAAGGCCTTTGAACGAGGTGCTCAAGGAAACAAGATATTATGTCCTTGCAAGAACTGTTCTTATCGTAAATGGCTTTATAGAAATGTGGTGGGGGATCGCCTGGTTGTTGATGGATTTATTGATGGGTACACGAGATGGGTTTTCCATGGAGAAGATATGATGGAAAAACTTCAGAATTCAGGGAGGCCAAGTGATGCTGATATATTAGCAGAATTATGTGCTTGTTCAACTGGCGAAGCTTCAAATGCTCGAGAGAACAATATAGGTAATTTACTTAAACTGTCAAATCATATAGGTTGTGAACGACTAAGTCTTTACATACTTGTCGTTTGTTTTGTTTTCTCCCTAATACCTTGTAAATCAAGGTACTTTAGATTGACAATACACATAACCACATAAACTTGTATAAATACCCTTGAGAGCATTCAGCGTGAATGGCAATTGAAGTCGTCACGTGATTGCTTAAAAGAAAAGATCGATCACAAAGTTTTAAGTGTCTATCCTATTTTATATTGTCTCTCCTTTTTTGTGCATTTGCTTTCAAGGTTTGATAAGCTTAGTTTCTTATGTTATATAATATAGTTATGTTATTTTCATCCGTGCTTATATGATTGCTTTGAATCTTTTCACACATTGTAAAGAATATTGAGATTAGACTGTTTTTGAAATATTTTCTAAATGATTTATTTTCAACCTTTTTTTTTTTTTTTTTTTTTTTTGCAGGTGAACCAAAATGGAATTAGGTGAAAGCGATGAAAGCACTACATAGAATTATGACTATATTTTTCTTTAAATGTTTTAGGAATATTTGTTTTAGCATTTTTTAGCAAAGGTCACTAAGCACTTGGCTTAGTGACTAATTTTATAAAACAACAAAAACAATGTCTCACAAAAAATAGAAATGTACAAACTAATGTCATGTACGACTAGTCTATTTGACATATTATCATCATTCATCATATATCTCTCGATGGGTTGAGCACCAAATACTAATACCACCATCCAAGAAATATAAAATGAACTTAGAACACATTATATAACCAAGCTAGTCTAAGAGGAAATACATTAATTATTACACAATGTAAAAATTCAATAAAAGAATGTTAAATTATCAATGACCAACGTGTGAAGCAATGCCCATAGCAGCAACAATTTGGTGTAGCATAAAGTAGAAAATACTTTTTGGCAAGCAGAGAAACGAACGCCATATAGATTGACAAATGCAGATCAAGAATCCATCCCAAATTGTGTCGCCTTCTTCAATCTATATCTTGAGCTGATTTTGAACCGTGAAATACTGTTGCATAGCCATGGAACCAACCAGCATTATAGCAGCCTTGAGACAAAACTCCAGATGACCAAAGCTACCCGCAATAAAACCAAAAACTCAACTACAAAAAGTCAGTATATATTCTGCTATTCGTCTAAGCTACAAGCGATAGGGGGCTTATCGGCCGGTTCGGCTGGGATATGTTCTTATCGGTTTGGCCTATCGGTTATCGAATTTTAAGAATGCTAAACCGTTAGCCTAATCAATAAGATATCGGTTGGTTCGGTTTCACTCTATCGGTTATCGATCGGTTAGCGGGTGCTATATCGATTACAAAGAGATGCACTAAATACATTTGCTCTTAGACAATGCTCGATGTTAGCCATCGATCTCATCGTTCACTGCTTGTATACACTACAACCACCATTGGCTTTTCCCACCAAGTTCCACCATTTTCAATTAACATTAATCATCACATATGAATTACATCGATTAGATATAGTTTTGTCACTCTACATAACTGATACATGTAATGATCATGATACATAGATTAGAATTACATTCAAGTTTTGAAATTGCTGAGAAACCATCCAAGCTAACAACTTATTAGGGTTCTTAGTTAGTTATTTAGACTTATATTATTCATATATACATAGGTAAAAAGTATATATTTAGATTATTTAATAACTTAACGAGTTAGCGAGTACCCATCAATAAGGAAACGTTTAATTGTTAGTATTTCTATTAATGCTTCTGATTTTTATGTAGCTTTTGCCCCAACACTGATGCTACTCCTTTACTGATGAGATGCATGAGATCTCAATGGAAAGAATCGTGGCCATCCTGGGGCGCTGTGCCCCCTCAAGTAAAACAGCGGATAATGCAGGCTTTTGAGGTGATAAATATGCATCAGGTTTATTACTAATTGCGGTTTTTTTAATGATTATGTTTAAATAAAATATTTTGATGAATATTGTCAGGCTGAGTGTAAGTGGCATCCGGCTCTGGACTATAAAGTCCGTTCCAACTTCCCAAAGAAATGCGGTGAGTTATTCAAGAACGCAATGTATATTGCGCGTAAAAAAGAAAAAATGTCCGGCTTCCTCTATGATCATCAATGGAGAGAGCTGCAGCAATATTGGGAGACTCCCGAATTTTTGAAGAAGAGCGAACAAGGGAAGAAAGCGCGAGCATCAAGTAAGGGTGGATCGCTGCATACCGGTGACTCAGTTACCGCTGCGACGCAGAAGATGCGATTGGTAAAGTAATTTAATTTATATGAATTACTATAATCGTTTATTTTTTTTATCTAACTTGTTCTCTTCTTAATTTGTAGGAAAAGAAAGAAAATCGGACAATTCCAATCTCTGAAATGCACAAGATCCGACTTATCAAGAGTGATAAAAAGGGCGGAGAAGTCTGGGTCGAGCCCCGCGCAAAAAAGGCCTGGGTAAGTTATTAAATTCAAACTTTTTTCGCGCCAATCCTTCAACGTTTATACTTCATATTTGTACAGTTGATATATTTCTGTTTTTCAGAAAAGAGCTACAAAGGCCGTTGAAGACTGGACCTCGACTCAACAATCTGAATGCGGAAGCAGTACCCCAGCACCCCTATCGCTCGAGCAAGAAACCAATTTATGGTTGGATGTTAATGGAGGGGTGAAGGAGGGGTCCGCATATGGCCTTGCAACACTCTATTCATCTGGCAAGCATAAATCGAACTATTTGGGCTCGTGTTCTACTGCTCCTTCAAGCTCTGCTGATCCTGGAGAAATGGCTCGGGTGAAAGAGGAGATCGCAGGGCTGAAGAGACAAAATGAAGCTATGCGCTTAGCAAATGAGGCTTATCAAAGAGAAATGCATGAAATGATGCAAAAGCTCCTTAAGCGCCAAAAAAAGGCAAAAGAAAGCGAAAGAGCAGACGTCGACACAGTTCGTCGTCTGAGTCTGATGCCGAGTCTAGTTCGGGTTCTAACCAGTAGTAGTAATAGTTGAACCATAAACTGTTTGTTAAGTTTGTTTGATAATTGTAACGCTATTACTGATGTTGAAAGACTTGTTTCTATTGTTTGGCTTTGTTAGCCTTGTTGAATATCGTTTATGAATGTGTTTTGTCTGGTTTTTCTGCGTGTTGCTGAATTTACAGGTGGTGTAGGGCTAATTGTAGATTTTATGTTGCAGGTATTTACAGGTTTTCGACCGATTTTCGGTCGAAAGTTGGTCAAAACAATTTACCAACCTTTCGATGACCAACTTTCGACCGAAAGTCGGTCGAAAGGTTCTTCGACCGAATTTCGACCGACTTTCGGTCGAAAGGTTGACCGACTTTCGGTCGAAGAACTGGTCACTTTAAAAAAATGTTCCATGTTCTTCGATCGAAAGTCGGTCGAACGCCGGTCGAAATTTCAACCGACTTTCGGTCGAAGGCCTATTTCGACCTAATTTTATTCAACCACCTCAATCGGCCGAAGACGGCCGATAGTGTCCGTTGTCCGACCGATTTGGCGATCGAAAATCCCTATTTTTTTTGTAGTGACACCAACCTTTGCTGGTAATGCGTGGCTAATTTGTTAAACTTTACATGATCATGGCTTGTGATTCAGATGTTTTATCACAATACATCAATTATTAAACACTATACCAAATTTAACCAGAGGTATCCTCAAACAACACAAATTAGTTGATGTTGTTTTAGATCTTCTGCTAAAATAAATCTTCACTAATTTATCTGATCGATTTTATGACAATGCAGCTCATTTAGCGTAGTTATGAAATTTTTCTCGAGTACCTGCCTTAACATAAAATAACCACATATTAAGTGTAGCTGGAACAGCTTTTTTTTGTTTTTGTTTTTTCTTTTTAAAAAAGAAAGAGAATAGGAAAAAATTGGGACACTGGCCTTATTGTTAAACTTGTTTTTTAGCTTTAAATTAGTAACCCCCAGTGTCCCACAATAGAACAACATGCAACCATGTTATTCTTAGTTATAATGCAATCTACAGTTTAGCTGTCAAACCCATCAGAAAAAAGAGATTGCATATTAGGTGGATAATTGTGGTTAAAGACAAAGCAGAGGGTGGATATCCACGTACCATTTTTAAAATTTGGATTTAAGTTATATACATTAATATTATGAACATTTTCTACACTATAGTAAGTTTTAGCTATAATTGGATTAGCAGGTTAGTGAGCATTTCTTATGGAAAAATAGGTCAAATTTGTCTTCGTATTATTGTTAAACTTTTTTTATTTAAAAATTTTAGAAACGTGAAGTCCACTCGTTTTATATTGAAATTTTTGAGAATATGAGGCGACTTATTAACGTCAAGAATGTAAATATACGAAAAATTTAGAGAGTTGCTTGTAATTTGTCATTTAAATAATTAACCTAACACATGGAACTTAGCAACCAAAAAATATGAAGGGATACTTACAAAAATACCCAAAAAACTAAAAATAATTATAGCCACTATCCACTACTTTCAAATAATTACCCAACCTACTCACTAAACTATTTACCCACTCTACTCATCCAGACTTGTATACCATAGTTTATGCAGTATACCATAAATATATACGCATATAAGGTATAACAAAGGTATACAGTAATAAATGGCTTTCCAGACTTTTATATCATAATTTATGCAGCAATAATAAATAGATAGGTTGGATAAATAGTTTTAGTTTTATGGGTAGTGTAATTTTTAATAAATATGACTTGTAAATACTTTAAATTTCATGGGTATAAAGTGTAAAATCCAAAATATGAATCCATGTTCGCTTTATTTGGCAACGTACATAAGAGATAATATTAGCCATTTAGTTTTAGTAGGAGAAAACAAAAACATTTTGGTAACTATTTAACAACCAACTATGAAAATATCCAAAAGGGTCCTCACAACTTTTTATGCTAATACGATTGCTATTAGTGATTGTACTGGTCGATTTACATTCCTCTCACAAAAATAATGTGTTCGGTATTGATGCGTGATCATTTGCAGTCTCCGAAGGCATGCTGGTCGAGATGGTTTCGATTTGGTGACTCGATCAGACAAATAACGAAGACGTTGATTTTAGCAGATAAGTTTAACCGACCTTATCTCATTTTTATCAGAACAACCCCAACGTGTTTTAAGGGAAGTGGGCAGCTGTTGAAGAGAGACGTGAGCAGGAAAGAATCCTTCTACGAGTTGGAAGTGCTGACCTTTTCAACCTATAAATAACACTCTCCTTTTCCATTTGAGGACACATTATTCTCTCATCAAAAGCAGCATTACTCTCAGTCTCTATTGAGCCACTTAAATATTTTCGCTTTGTTCTTTCAACATACATAAAATTATTGTTGTCTTTAGAGCAATCTTTGTATCAAATTCAGCCGTGGCTTGGTTTAAACGTGGAAGAAGAATCATCTCTTTCATTTGAAGCACCATCCTCCGGCTCTTCAATACAATAAGCTTTTATCGCTTTAATTATTTACTTGCTGCTTGCTCGTTCTAGTTGATACTTATTTTATTTATCGTTTGATTCATTCGTTATCTTACTACTTTCAGTCTTATCAATTTGTTATCATCATTCCGATCGCATAAGCTAGTTCATCAATCTGCTTATTGTTAAGTTATCTCAGATACACTGCTGTCATTTATCTTATTATATTATTCGATCAAATATATTCATACTGCATTCATTCATTATCATATTACGTTCGCTCGTCATCGTATTTACCATCGTAGCTGAATCTGTTGTTGTCATCGTAGTTAATCAAAACCGTGCATCTAATTAGGACGGAATCATCTCATCGTAAATTATTGGCTTGTTATTCACCTCGAATTAATTTGTTCATACTTGCCTTTGAGCTGTTTATTTGAACTTGACATCGTTAAGTGATATCTGACATCGAATTTGCATCCTTGACATCGATATATTACTCGTTTTCGAATCAAACCGCTGAAATTCAATTGTTTCGCTAACGTAAGCTGCTTATCAATCGGATCGAATTGAGATATATAAACGGTCGCCTTAGACTCAACTAAATATAAATTTAATTGTGAAACCTAATATATTTTTGGAAAATACAGTGATAATATATGGGAGGTCCATCGGATCTTTATGATGTAGCACAATCAAAGATGTAATTGTACGGACCAAATTATTAGTATCAAATTATTCTAATTACATAATATAAAATAAAGTCAAATTCGATAGAAAATAGAAGGTCGGAGAGAAAGAGTACATAAGGAAAACGAATTTGTTAGACTAGTGATTCCCGATAACAAATGGTTACCCAATATTATTTCTTTGATAATAACTTGAGAATTAATTTATATAATATCATAAATTAAAACTGAAAATTAATTTTACAATAAGCATATATATTACTTAAGTAGCTATACATATTATCCACTTTGTTATATTTAGCTGACAAACTCCACATGCCTGTGTAATAGTATAGTAGTGAAGTGACAGATATCCCACACTTCGGACTCCTCAACTCCAGGCCCCTAGCCATTCCCCTCATGAGTTGCCATCCCATTCATAATTTTGTCCATACGAAACTCTATAGAAAAGTCACCCACTTGTCCCTATTCTTAATAAAAAAAATTGACTGGATCCGTTTATGCGCACCTAAATTATTCTAATAATATATCTGTTGGAATGTGGGAAGAGTCTCATATTGGTAAGAGAGAGGGAGCGAGATGTCTATATAAACTTTGGACAATCCTCCACCATTTGAGCTAGTTTTTGAGATGTGAGTTATGTCCAAGCTTATGCGGGCGCCTGTATGCGTGTGGGTGCCCGTGTGATGGGTGCCCGAATTTGTTGTGTCCGGGTGTGTGGATGCCCGATGCCCAATTTTATCAATATCATTCTCTTTCATTTCAAACCAATTCAGCATTTGTAGGTTTTAATATATGCAAAATTCATTGACTTGACTAATATGAATTCGTGCCAAACCATAATATTCTAAGTCTGATCAACAACAACCTCTCTCTCAAATAATAAGTTACATGTGCATATTTAAATTCTTTTAGATATATATGTGATTGTTGGACTCTATTTAACACAACGAACATTTCAAGTATAGTGATAAAGGAGTTTAAAAAATGTTTATATTAGTAAGTTTGACTCTCAGTGGTGACATTTTAAAAATTTTCTACTCCCTTTCCTCTGTTTAGTGAGTGTGTGTGAGAGAGAGATCAATATATATACATATTGCAAGTGCAACATTCCCTGCAAGAATTTCCACCCCTTTGTTTCTCTCTCTTTTTTCTCTTCTCTGGAAACAGCCTTTCATAGACAAAACAAACATATTACTCTTTCTTGGCTGCATTTTGTGTAATACTTGTACTAAGTTACTATGAATACATCTCTCTTGCTACTGCTGTTCTCATTTCTCTGGCTGTAAAAGAAGCTCTCCTTTACTTTCCACTGGTGAGTCTATACATTCTTTTATTTCTTCCGGGCAGTGGCGGGTTCAATCATGAGTTCACGAGTTTGACAAACTCCAGTATTTCAGCTTCTAATCCTATATACAACAACAACAACATACACAGTATAATCCCACGAGTGGGGTGTCTAATGCCATATACATGTCTCGAAAAACAAGTATAGGCAGAATCCACATTGCCTAAATTCTGAATTGCCACTGTCTCCAACGGAGGCGGATGCAACGTAGAATCAATGCATTATGATGAGTGATGAGAATATAAATACGGAACTCATCGAGTTTAAATCATGAGTTACCATCCACGGATGTAAACTAATAAATAATCAATGAACGCGGTTAATTAAGTTTTCACTTTTTACGCAGTTACTCTTTACAGGCTCACTGCTTCTCCTTCCAATATGCTGAATTATGCAAGTTTATCAACACAAAACACTTGTTTTGGGTAGGAAAGACACCAGGGATGGATGATAAGAAGAAAATAAATAGAAGTTACATGAGTCTAACTCAGAAACTAATTCAAGATTTAAACTTAATAAGTTCAAGGTCTTAACGTCTTTAAGAATATGAATTCAAAACTTAGTATCTATACTACTTTTAAAAGTCTCTCTCTATCAATCGAGCACAAACATATGTACAAATATACCATATAGTCTTTGATGAAAATGAAGAATACAATTAAACTGAGTCCTAAAGACTCTAGGTCCGCCTCTGGTCTAATGGTAAGAGTTCTACAAATGCAGGCATTGAAAAAGCAGCAGAAATGTCTGCTAGAATACTATCTTCCTTAGCAGACGACAAGCGTGATTTGCAGAATGGGTTATTTCAGCTATTGGACAGACGCCTCCATGCTCAAAATCATAGAAGGCTTCTCTCAGGTACTTTTCTAATTCCTCTTAAATTACCTCAACTTATATTATGCAAAGGAGTTTGAATTTTATGTACTGATGGCTTCAAAAATATTTACATAACCATATATGAGAAATGTTTCTGCTCGTACCTGTTAAATTTAGCAAGCTTGGGAAACACCATCGCTCTTGGGAGCTTATACCTACTATAATAGGCTAAAAACAAATAATTTGGAACAAAACTTGGAACAAGACAGCAAGAAACAAAACATGTCATAGCAAGTTAAACTAGACAGATGGTATAAAAGTTCTTTATACAGCCAATTGTATGCAAGTAAAATCTTATCCTCATTGTTGGTTCCTATATCTTGAAGGTGCCAACCATATGGAGACCAAATATGCAGCACAAATTGAAAGAGTAAGACTTCGAACAAATTGTTAATCTTGAATAATAATTCATCAAAGCATCTCTACATTAACATTCAAATACTTAATGGTGTGATTGGAAACTGCAGGAAAAGACTCCAACAGAGATGACTCAGTTAGGTCCATATACTTCCAAAACACTGCAAGACAACAAAAGGGTACAACAAGAGCCACTTTATCGTACTCGAAGTAACTTATCAGAATCTCCTTCAGAAATCATACCATCCAAGCAATCAAGTTCTTCTCATTCAGGTCGGCACTCACCTGATCTTCGAGATGTTGTTAAGGACTCGATGTACAGGGAAGCCCGTGCTATAACTGTAAGAACTGTTGCTAAAGTAGAAGGTAGAGTCCATGTGATGAAACATATAGACTCTCCGAGGCTTCTTCAGCAATCAAACTGTGGGAAGCCGTCCAGTGGAACAACACGAGTTGCTGCAAAGCTTTGTGATGCCCCTTGGATAGCAGAGGAACATAAAGTTGGTTGCCTACAGCGTACAGCAAAGGATCGTCCTCGTTTCTCCTGTGATGGAAGAGAATCAACAGAAACAATGAAATCCATGATGAAGCTAAAAGATCTACCCAGACTGTCATTGGACAGTAGGCAACAGTCCTTGAGGAGCACAGCCTCTGAGTCCAGATCAAATTTTCTTCTAGGGGATCAAGAACTGCAATGTCATAATCGATCTTCCAGCATTGTAGCAAAGCTAATGGGATTGGATGCTTTTCCAAGCTCCGGTCCACCAAATGAAATTGAGATTGTGACACCTAAAACCTTCCCTGCTAAATATTCTATTTTGATATCAACAAAACCAGTTGGAAAGAGCAGGATAAATCAAGTTTCCATTCCACCGCAGATGTTGGAAAAGGATTTTGCCTCTCCACGTATGAAATCCACCAGTTCAATCATGGGACCTGCCTCATCCTCAAGGCTTCCACGAGAATCTGCTCCTTGGAGACAACTGGAGGCCAATCGAGCCACCCAAAAATCATCTGTTAGATGCAATATGGAAGCTTCATCGCAGAGTCCACATCTTTCTTCCTCAGTTCATCGCGAAATCGAGAAAAGGAAAACTGAACTTGAGTTCAAAAGGTCTGGAACAGATCTAAGAGCTCTGAAACAGATACTTGAAGCAATGCAGAACACAAGAGAAAGGTCAGAAGACCAAAGTGCTCAGACGGCACCTTCCACCAAGCTGCAACCAGTGAGGCAGAGGCAGCAACATAGCCCACTGTCTCTCACCAAAAAGGTGACTCACCCCACGAAAAGATCAGAAGCTTCATATTTGACACCACAACAAGCCAAACGAAGTGATAAAATCAGATATGCAAGTTTCGCTGACCCCACTGCAAATGCCTCGGAACTTCCAGAATTTTACACGCAACCCCTCGTATATAACAGAGATGACACAGTTGACAAGCAAACATCCAAAGATATGACACCCAGAGCCAATAATGCTGCATACTCTGCTCGGCATCTTCCTTCCACAGATACGAAGACTAAAGGAAGAACATCAAAGGCATTGCAGACAACACCTTCTCAACAAAAGGAAGGAAGAATCATTCCGGCACTAGGAAAAAGTTATGGAACTTCAAGTCCAAGACTACAGCAGAAGCAGCAGGGCATGGACAAACAAACTTGTCAGACCACTCCATCATCAGAAACCAGCAAGGTTAGAAGACAATCAATTACAGAATCAGGCTCTTCAAAAAGGAACCAGAAAGCAAAACCTAGCAATATGCAGCAACCTGATGATCCAAATGGAAGCAGCAGTCACAAAAATAATTTCAGTATGGCATCACATATAGAAACAAAAGCAAACACAGACTGTTTCTTCCAGATTGCTAAGATGCAAGAGGACAATAAAGAAAGAGTAAGTGACTTCTCATGGTTTTTAAATTTATGTGCACATGTGAATGAACCCTTACTGACATTGACTTTTGCACGATCCAGGGTGATGCGGTGAGGCTTAGTGAAGATACATCAACGACTGAACTTGCAATAGCGGCAGTTGAACAACTTAGTCCTGTCTCAGTGCTTGATGCAACATTCTATGTCGAAGATTCACCTTCTCCAGTTGGGAAGAAGATTGTGAGTGCATTTTCATATAGAGGTACCATTCTATTTCTCAAATTCAACTGTTTCGATGCAAACTTGATAAAATGATAGTTGTCTAGGAAAAAACACTATGCAGAGGAACATAAAGCATACTGGTAGATTTTAATACATCACTTGAGAAACAAAAGGAAGAGGAAATCATACCAGAATGGCTTAATTCAAAGATGAAAGCTTGAATACAGCACCCGCAAAGTAAAAACTAATTGAAGTTCTATTTCTTTTCTAACCTGAACGCCTTAGCTCCACCTTTAGGTGAAAGAACATAGACTGTCATTATTATATTACGGCCTACTAAACTAAACTCAGAAATAGCACCTAAAAGAGTTAAGTAAAAGCATGATTCAACTACTAATAACCTTCTGTCCATGTCCACCTTAACAGATGATGAATTGGCAGGTACTGATGTTTGGTATCAAGATGACCCAGATCATTCCCCTTACAGTAGCAGACTTGACCTTGACTGCATCCAACAATAAGGTAGTCGAAAGCAAGGAGGACCTGGTTCATGAGCTCAGACAACCGAACTCCACCATCCATGACACAAAAATGGATCAACTTGCATCCTTAAGCCTGAACCACGATGCTGACAACAGATACATCACTAAGATTTTACTGGCACCTGGCCTTCTAAAGGATGTGGAGTCAATGTCCATAGCCACTCAGCTTCACTCATCCAGCCATTTGATCAACCCAAAGTTGTTCCACATCCTAGAGCAGACTGAGGAAAGCAGTATGCTAGCAACTGATCAAGAACGCAGTGAAGAGATTTGTCATACAAAATTTGATCAGAAGACTAGAAGAAAGATCATATTCGACACAGTCAATGAGATTCTTGTCCACAGACTAGGTTTAGATAACAATATAATGCAGAGAAGAAAGTGTTGGACTGCGAAGAAGCTTCTGAAAGAACTGAAGTCCGAGATAGACCAACTCAATGCTAAAAGAGAAGTTATGAACATGGAAGATGATGAATTGATCAGCATTTTAGAGAAAGATATGATGCATCGATCAGAAGATTGGACAAGTCATCAGGATGAGATTCCAGTGCTGGTACTGGATGTTGAGCGCTTAATATTTAAAGACCTGATTACGGAAATCATTAGTGATGAGACAACAGAGCATCGAAGACAAGAAGCTATGATAGACAACTACAGACCAAATAAATTTCAAGCTTCCATGCTTTTTTCCTACTCATCATAAATTCTTGTGCATCCTTATCTGGTCATGTATGAGAAAATATTTATAACATGAACTGTATGCAATGTAAAGGATACACCATTTTCTGGGTCTACAGACATCCTAATATAGCCCAGTTAAGACCACTTCTTTCTCACAATCATGCTCCAGTTATCCCTTTTTATCTCATCAAAAGTAACTAATCAAAGTATAAGTTAATCAATTCAGTTATTAGCTAACTAGGAAAAAAATGTTCTTCATAATCTGCATTTAACATCTACAGGATTTAAAGCACATAAACATAAATACAACGAACACTTGCGGACAGCAATTCCCAAGCACACTGTTCAGCAGAATCGAGTGCTTCAGTCAGAAGTTTAGCCTAAAGTCGCTTGGCTTCCTTTCTAAGTTGCCTTTTAGCACTTTGTCCTTTGATGTGATACCACTTTAATCTTCTATCAAAGCAAACATTTTTCTGCGTCACACTACATATATATTTCTGAGTTCCTAGCAATAGCCTTGATAACATTAATTTTGAGAATCCAAGGTTTCATATACCTTCTGAAAAATACCATCTTTAGTTAGCTTTTTTACTCTACTAGTCGTGGTAGTACAGCGTAGATACATGCCAATTAGCACTACAGTCACACTACATAAAAGGAAAATAAGTAAGTAAAAGTGTGTTCGTCATAAGTACTGTATGTTCGAACAATATCCACTTTAATCATTCACATAAACGTTTATTTGGTTCTTTCATAACAATATAAAAAAGCTGGGTTAGAAGGTATTTATATTTTTTACAAAATGTGCACTTCTTGACTCGACATACACACATGGACATAATTCTAACAGTACTTTGATTTGCAGACATTCTCTTCGTCTCCATGGACATAATTCTAAGCTTGAATCCTCTAACATCATAAATCACTGCCATCTGATCAAATACACAGTATTAGAATAGCCCAACACATGGTTAGATTAGAATTGCTACAATGTGAAATTGTAAAAATGATAAAGCCATAGTTGCTTAGAAGCAGAGGATTCATGAAATACCTAAAAATGAAACTTTTAAGGATGATACTCTGAAATGGAAAGGCTGCATGAAAGCCCAAATGTGTATTTTCAGCCAAGTCTTGTTACGTATTTTTTACCAAGGAAGTGAGACATCCTAAACCATGCCTTTGGAAACAAATATGGCACTCGAGCTCCTGTGCTTCTATTAAATTGTGGCAAAGAAGGCATGCATAACCTTCAGAAAACTGATAATTCACGAGATTTTTTTGAGTTGACGGTATCAACAAGGGCTGGACAAAGGAAGAATGGACAGAAAAGATTGAATTCATTTCATTAAGACGAATCATCGTTCTAAAGCATATTCAATTAAGAAAAGGCATACCCAGTCAGAAGCTAGATTCTGTTGCTGACAATTGGAAAGCTCACTCATTCTTTGACTTCAGATAACTTGTGGCAGGAAACTACGTGTTCACTTATCGTTATATGCCGGTAATGGCAGCAGCAAATGGCATCGAAAAGGAATGATACAGTTACATCCTCTCCAATTCGTCTCAAGTCAAATGTGCAAGTACACAAATGAAAACCAGCAAGACCAGACTCACGGTAAGAGATGATCAAAGAAAACCTTTGACGTGAATTCCTCTTGCCTATATAAACTAGACAGCCACAGGCGTTTAAATCACGAAGCACGTCCGGGGGAACAACGCTGGAGACATCAACCTGCCATGAGGGTGGATCATCATCATGATGAGTATCATGCTCCAGATCGGTAATGGTTAGAGTAGCTCGCCGTCCATCATGGTACTCTAATACATCAAAGCTGTAGAAGTATTTTTCTACAATTAGACAGTCATCCGAACAACCGCCGGCTTTGAATAGATTACCCATACGACCTGTCAAAGTACTCATACATGGGTCAAGCTCGTGCCACCTGTTATCATGCACGCTGTAACCATAAAGCAAACCACCGGAACACGACTTTATGTACAGCATCTTCTCGGGGTAGTCTATCATCCTAGTATTGAGAAAGCCAAATGCATAATCCCAAGCAAAAGAGGGTTCAGGCAGAGAAATCCATCCTTGAGAAAGATTATTGATATCCAGCATTTCGAATGGTGCTTCTTCCAGGTAAGGCGAGCACTCAGTAGAAAGCACATAAAGCCGCCGATCAAGGAAAAACACAAAAGGCTTGGGCTTGCGAGCATTCAACATTGGGAAGTCATCTGTAATCCATCGCTTAGTGCGAATATCATAAACGTCAACATGGAGAGAATTTTCAGGCTCAGGACCATCGTCCAGGTCCTGATCAAATATGATGTTACCAACAAAGTAGAGTTTAAAGTAACCAGCTGCATATCCCACTCGTCGAAGAACTACATTAGGCCTTTGGTAGTTCAGAACAGAGTACACAAGACAATCGTCAGAATTAAAGGCAAGCACATGGATATCATCATCATCCGAATTTTCTTGAAAAAAGATTACAGTGGATGACCAATTGTTGTAATCATCGGGCAACACCTGAAACGCATCTATTTTCATATTTGTAATGATAGGAGGTTTTTTGTGCTCCAATAATCTGTTTTCTCCAACAGCAGCAATTGGCAAGCGTAGTCCAACATGAGGATAGCGAAAGTAATTGTTAATAAGCTTGTGGAAGGTGAAAGCATGAAGATCTGAAAAGTGGTTAGCCGCCCATACAACCCATCCTTGAGGAGCAATAGAAAGCACATAAAGCCGCCCATCAAAGAAAACCACAAACATAGTTTTGGTGGTCGATATCAGGCTTGTATTATCAAACAGAAACTTGCGAATATCATAAACTTGGACTGCCAGAGAATCAATCTCCATTTTTTTTATCTAAAGGGGTAAACTAATTAATCTATCTATCTAGAAAGAGAATACAATTATAATTTACCTGAGCTCAATAAATCAAATTTCGGAATAGTCCAAGCTCAATAAGCTAAAGGAATAGTAGTACTAATTTCTATCAAAAGTTGCCAACTGCTCGTCCACCTCAATAAATCAATTTTATAGCTAGAGGAATTGTAGAACTTATTTCTATCGAAGTTGGGAAAGGGCAAACCAACTTACCCGACCCACCTATATAAAACCTTTTCTCAAACAAGGAAGGGACCCACCAAGCCCAATTTAATTCTGAAAGCCCAAAGACCCCAAAAAAATTTTGGAATTTTTAATAAAAGTACAAGTTTTAGCACTTAATTACCAAACATAACAACATTTTAGCAAAATAACCCTAAATAGAGAAAAACGCAAGTTAATTACAAATATAGCATATTATGTCAAAAAATATTGCTAGTTTTATTTATTTCTTTATTTTGGTACTGTTTGGGGGCGTTTTTGTAATTTTGACAAAATTTGTGCTAATTTCCTTATTTTCTCAGTTTTCCCGTTTTTCCACTGTTTCAGCGTTGTTTCTCTTCCCTGCCTTTGTATCATCCGTGTTTCTCAACCGTTTCTCCCTACTTTTTCTCTCCCATTTTCTTCCCCACTTTCTCCATTATCATACTCTGTTTGTGAAGCATTTCGTAACTGATTTGCAGTGTTTAAATTTCGAGTTTTTTCCATTTTGTAGGGTTTGATTTTAGGGTTTCATTTCAATGCCTAATTCTAGTTCGTCTTCTAGTTCTAGGAAACTTAGGAGTAAAACGAAACATGATACAAATGTAAATAAAACTGGGTCGAAATCAGTTTTAAAGGTAAAAGTTCCTGTGTTTAAGCCGAAAGAAACCCCACAACAATTGAAGCGTGTGACGCGGTCGTCTGCCTCTCCTGCTACGGGTAAAGGTAAAGCTAAAGTTTTGGTTGATGCTGATGATGATTTTGAAGAAGATGTTCGACCGTTGAAGAAAAGTCGGATTTCTGTGTTGGCTGATGTGGCATTACAGGTAATTTTATTTCTATTTCTGTTTTCTGTATCAAATTATTAATTTGTTGTTTGTTGTTGCATTTTTTGTAATTTAGTGTTTCTAAAGTGTATTCATTGTTTCTGTAGTTTGTTCTGTTTCTGCTGTGTGTTTCATTGTTTCTGTAGTTTTTTCTGTTTCTGCTGTGTGTTTTATTGTTTCTGTATGTTATTATTACTGTTTCTGTAGTTTTTTACTTGTTTGTTTAGTGCATTTAGTATTTGTTTAGTGTATTTAAGCGCTGATAATAATTCATTAATTACCTGAAAAATCTTGGAAAATCTTTTCCTGAAGCATCCCAGATTGATAGCCAAAAAGGATTTTCTGTTTCTGCTGTGTGTTTTATTGTTTATGTATGTTATTATTACTGTTTCTGTAGTTTTTTACTTGTTTGTTTAGTGTATTTAGTATTTGTTTAGTGTATTTATTGTTTCTTTAGCATATTTACTGTATCTGTGCCTTTTACTGTGTTGTATTGCTTTGGTAGGCTTTTCGTTGTTCTTTAGCATATATTGTTGTATCTGTGTGTTTTACTGTTTCTGAATTGCATTTTACTGTTGCTGTAGTTTATTTATTGTTGCTGTAGCTTTTTTTACTGGTTCGGTAGGCTTTTCGTTGTTCCTGTATCTGTGTCTTTTACTGTTTTTGACTTCCATTTTCCTGTTGCTGTAGTTTATTTACTGTTGCTGTTGTTTTTGTACTGGTTCTGTATGTTTTTTTACTGTTTCTGTCTTTTCTTGTTTGTTGATTGTATCATTGTATGTTACTTTTGCTTATTGTGTGCTGTAGTGTTTTTTATTGTGTCTTTTCTTGTTTCTGCATTGATTTTTAATGTTTCTGTATTGTACTTACTGTTTTTTAACTGAGTTTGTTTTTTCCTTTATAGGCTGTATCGTTTTATATTCCCCAGAATTTTAATTGGAAAGAGTTTCATCTACGTCTAATTACGGATGGTGATATTGGAACGAATTTGAAGGATGTGTTAAGCCATGTGCAGTTGGGAATGTTCAAAAAGACCTGTTTTGGTTATTTGTTACAGTTAGAAAGTTTGCCCGTTCAAAATCAGTTGCTTCGGTCTTTGCTGGTGCGTGAGATTGCGTCCTCCACGCCTTGTACGTTTAAATCACGAAGCACGTCCGGGGGAACAACGCTGGAGACATCAACCTGCCATGAGGGTGGATCATCATCATGATGAGTATCATGCTCCAGATCGGTAATGGTTAGAGTAGCTCGCCGTCCATCATGGTACTCTAATACATCAAAGCTGTAGAAGTATTTTTCTACAATTAGACAGTCATTCGAACAACTGCCGGCTTTGAATAGATTACCCATACGACCTGTCAAAGTACTCATACATGGGTCAGTCTCGTGCCACCTGTTATCATGCACGCTGTAACCATAAAGCAAACCACCGGAACACGACTTTATGTACAACATCTTCTCGGGGTAGTCTATCATCCTAGAATTGAGAAAGCCAAATGCATAATCCCCAGCAAAAGAGGGTTCAGGCAGAGAAATCCATCCTTGAGAAAGATTATTGATATCCAGCATTTCGAATGGTGCTTCTTCCAGGTAAGGCGAGCACTCAGTAGAAAGCACATAAAGCCGCCGATCAAGGAAAAACACAAAAGGCTTGGGCTTGCGAGCATTCAACATTGGGAAGTCATCTGTAATCCATCGCTTAGTGCGAATATCATAAACGTCAACATGGAGAGAATTTTCAGGCTCAGGACCATCGTCCAGGTCCTGATCAAATATGATGTTACCAACAAAGTAGAGTTTAAAGTCACCAGCTGCATATCCCACTACGTTAGGCCTTTGGTAGAACAGAAGAGAGTACACAAGACAATCGTCAGAATTTAAGGCAAACACATGGATATCATCATCATCCCAATTTTCTTGAAAAAAGATTACAGTGGATGACCAATTGTTGTAATCATCAGGCAACACTTGAAACGTATCTATTTTCATATTTGTAATGATAGGAGGTTTATCCTCCGTCTCCAATAATCTCTCTTCTCCAACAGCAATTGCCATGGAATAAATAAAAATCAGAAAGGTTGAATGGCTCAGGGTACCGAATTTATAGGAATACTAGTAATTTCTATCAAAATTGGGAAAACCAACTTACCCTAACTCTTATAAAACCTTTTCAAACAAGGAATGAGACTTTTAAGAAATTTTTACCCCACATAAACACTTAGAATAGTTTTCAAACTTTCTTTGAACATACTTTTACTTTCCTTTCTTTTCTTAGCCAGTTACCTTATTTTAATTAACATTTTTATTTAATTGTATTTAATTTTCGTCTTAATAGTCCTTTACTTGAACCTAAATTTTAGGAGTATAAGCTTCCTTGTTTAACGTAAATCAATGTAGTAACTAAATCAGTTTCATTGTTTAACTTTTCTTCTAGTACTAGTAAAACTCAATTACTTTCCCTTCATTAAGCTTTTCTCTAAATCCATGTTATCATTCATACTTCAATGAATCTTTTGAATTGAATACATATCTACCAAATTCTATTGAATTTAATATTTTTTTAGAAAATTGAAATATTATTATCATTCATATCTCCATGATTCTTTTGAATTGATTACATATCTACAAATTTCTATTGAATTTAATATTTTTAATTAATTTAAATAGTATTAGTTACATATTCTTTGAGCAACTCAAATGCATAAATATGCTACACAAACTATACATATTACCAATATTATATCTATATATCGTTAATAGTTGTTGTATATCTATATAATATGCCACTATTTATCATGTATGCATCTAATATTTATGATATATTATTATGTATTTTCAGATATTACGAACATATGTAGTATGTATTTGTTTAGTATTCTATATATTTTTATTAGTTAGTTACTTAAATATTCTAACGTATATTAACTTATTATTTATCATGTATTAATTTAATATTCGCAACTTATTAGTTCTTGTTTCACGTATTATTAATATGATATGAAGTCTATATTCATTTAATATTTTAATTAATTACTCAATTAGTCACCTAATATATCTCTGGAGTGCAAAATTGTATCTTTTTTGGAATAAAGACTAACAAGTTTGTTGGAAAAATTATGAGTTTGTTGGTTATGAGTTTAGAAAGGATAACGCCCTTATCTCTCATATCGTAAAAATTTCGCCCAGCAGCTACTTTTAATACTGGTATTTAGTTTGAGGCCACTATTTTTACTGGTCTTACACTAGAGGCCATTTTTGGGCTTTTACTAAATAAATATTGACTTAAGTTCTGATAATTGACTGAACTTCAGTCCATACGGCCCCTGGACTGAAGTTCCACCTCTAAGGATTCAGTCCATATGGCCATGGACTGAACTTCAGTCCATGGTATGGCCATGGACTGAAGGATTGAACTTCAGTCCATATGGCCCTGGATTGAAGTTCAATCTTTAAGGACTGAACTTCAATCCGACCTCTGGACTGAAGTTCTATCTCTTTAAGCAAAAGTGGCCACAAACTAAATATTTTGGTATTAGTAACCTGTGCCCAAAGACTAGTGGCAAAAGTGGCATTTCGTGCACTTTCCCCTTCAGATTAAGAGCCTCATTAAGTGCAAATAAATGTGCTCTTAATTACACACGTTATAGCAACATTTTATTTTTAATTCCCCAAGTTCTAATGCATTATTTCTTCTATAATTTTAACTTTTAACTTTCTATTGAAATTGACTTTTGACCTTGAAAAAGAAATAATTAAATTGCATTGCTTAATGAGCAAGTAGATGTGTTTAGGCGGCTCTCCTACAATCATCTACACTGGTATTAAGATCTTTATTGATGTTGGAGGAGTTGTGCGGGAATATACTAAGTTCTAATGACTTCTTCAGGGAGAGGCTCTGTCGGTACATAATAAGATAGAGAAAAAAACAGACTCAAAGAGTTTGTGTATGAGATTAAATAGTAATACTTAACACTAGGTACAAAACGCACTTGGAAATAGTAACATATTCACTTATATGAATTCCTCTTGCCTATATAAACTAGACAGCCGTAGGCGTCCAAATCACGAAGCACATCTGGGGCAACAACGCTGGAAATATCAACTTGCCATGAGGGTGGATCGGTAATGGTTAGAGTAGCTCGCAATCCATCATGGTACTCTAATACGTCAAAGCTGTAGAGGTATTTTTCTACAATTACAGAGTCATTCGAACAGCCGCCGACTTTGAATAGATTACCCATGTGACCTGTCAAAGTACTCCTACATAGGTCAAGCTCGTGCCACCTGTTATCATCCACAAAGAAAATCATAGTTACACGACTTTATGTAAAGCATCTTCTCAGGGTAGTCTATCATCCTAGAATTGCGAAAGCCAAATGTATAATCCCAAGCAAAAGAGGGTTCAGGCAGAGAAACCCATCCTTGAGAAAGATTATTGATATCCAGCATTTCAAAAGGTGCTTCTTCCAGGTAAGGTGAGCACCGAATAGAAAGCACATAAACTCCGATAGTTAAGTGAAGGGTAGATGGATGCGCCCATCCACTGAATTTTGAACCTTGTGTTACTGGCCCTCGGGGTTTCACGGTTATGGAACAAATATAAGAGTAAAGAAAAAAAGGTCAAGCATCTCATGGAATGAACTTCTAGAACTGATGGTTAATAGCACAAGCATGATAATAGGCTCAATATTAATCAGTTACTTGATACAAAATTCAAACAAAAGACTGTGCAGAGTAAACTCAGCTATGCTACAGGAAACGTAAATGAATGACTTTCAACTTCATACAACACAGAGTGAATAAGTGGCTAAACATGAGATATAAATCATTTCATGTTTTCATTGAAGGAGAAGCAGCTAGTTATATATGGAATCTTATTGGCTCCCCGTTAGGTGTTGAAGTTCAACATAGTTCTTCTATTAGGTGTATTTTTAATACTTGATGGAATGTGAGATCTACTAATGAAGTGCATAATCTTGTTCTTTATATCATCCCCATTATCACTTGTTGGATGATTTGGAAGGAGAGATGTGCACGTAAGTATGGTAATCAAAGGAAATTCAACCTCTTCAAAATGGAACAAGATATTTGCTGGACAGTTGCTGCAGCAGTCTCCAAGGTCTACCCAAATTGCAAGCTTCCCTGGCATTGGACTCACTGTTTGATGCTTTATTGAAGATTCAACAAATACCAAAAATTATAACTGTTCGTTGGCAAAAACCTAAAGTAGGCTCCTTCAAATTGAATACCGATGGCAGCTTCATTGGAGCTAGTAGTATATCTGGTATTGGTGGAATACTTAGAGATGATAAAGGGCGTCTTAAAATGGCCTTCTCCTTTCCTATGAAATGTGGCAGCAATGACTATGCAGAAGCATGTGCAGCAAAGTTTGGGGCAAATTGGTGTATACAAAATGGGTATACTAATTTTGAACTTGAGCTTGATTCTCTTATGGTTGCTAATATGCTAAAGGAAAGGAAGGCGAGCAGCTACAAGATGAACAAGATCATAGATGATGCTTCCAATATGCTTAGTCAGGCAAATGTACAGATTAGTCACTGTTTCAGGGAAGCCAACCAGGTTGCAGACTGGTTAGCAAAACAAGCTACTAGAATGCAGGAAGGCGCTTTCTATTTGACAATCCAGCAACTTCCTAGAGAGGCAAAAAGCAGATGGCAGCTGGAAAATGGCGAAATACTAAGTATTAGAACATGATAAGGCTAATTTATTTTTGTTAGTTAAAGTACATGAGTTTCTAGTTTGTGGCAGGGTCGGTTTTTTTCCCCTTCCATTCTTTTTTTGAAAGGATAGCTATTTATCCTTTGTGTTGTAATATCTTGTACTATCAATTGATGAAATACAACGCCCCCAGCAAACCTGGGAAATTATATTAAAAATAGATATCATTTCATGGTTTAGCCAAAGTCCCCATCATTGAAAAGTTTCAAAATAGATAGATGCAACTCAAAGCACAAGAGTTTAAACTAGGAAAACAATTAGTGGGGAAAACCAGCACATCGGAGATAGGCTAGCACACAGACAGGCAACACCTAGCAGTATAAAGCAACCTGATGATCTAAATGGAATCAGCAGTTACAAAAAAAATTCCAGTGACCACGGTGGTTCAGTTTCTGTGCTATCAGAAATCAACAACAATATGGCATCACATGTAGATACAAAAGCAAACACAGACTGTTCCTTCCAGATTGATAAGATGCTAGAGGACAATAAAGAAAGAGTAAGTGAGTTCTCATAGTTTTTAAAATTATTTACTCATGAATGAAACCTTACTGACATGACTTTTGCACAATCCAGGGTGATGCTGTGAGGCTTAGTGAAGATACATCAACGACTGAACTTGCACTAGCGGCAGTTGAACAACTTAGTCCTGTCTCAGTGCTTGATGCAACATTCTATGTCGAAGATTCACCATCTCCAGTTGGGAAGAAGATTGTGAGTGCATTTTCATATAGAGGTACCATTCTATTTCTCAAATTCAACTGTTTTTGATGCAAACTTGATAAAATTGTAGGACTAAGGGAAAAAGTTACCCTACCCACCTATATAAAACCTGTTCAAACAAGGAACCCACCCAGCCCAATTTAATTAATTAATGGGAAAATTACACAAATAGACTACTTAGATAGCTTTATTACCATATATAGGGAGACTTTTGAAAAATTATACAACATAACTATATTTTTGAAGGGAAATTAGGAAGGTTGGTGGAGTTGATTAATATTCGTCCAAACCGTGATTTGGTCCAAGCTCTTATTGCATATTGGCACCCTTTATTTCTCTGTTTTTTCTCTTCTCTGGAAACAGCCTTTCATAGACAAAACAAACATACAACTCTTTTGTTCTTTGAGGAAATCCGTGAAAACATCTCTTCTTGGATCAGGAGAATAGTCTTTTATCCTCATACTTACATTCTGTGGCTGCATTTTGTGTAATAGTTGTACTAAGTTACTATGAATACATCTCTCTTGCTACTGCTGTTCTCATTTCTCTGGCTGTAAAAGAAGCTCTCCTTTACTTTCCACTGGTGAGTCTATACATTCTTTTATTTCTTCCTGGCAGTGGCGGGTTCAATCATGAGTTCACGAGTTTGACAAACTCCAGTATTTCAGCCTCTAATCCTATATATAACAACAACAACATACACAGTATAATCCCAGGAGTGGGGTGTCTAATGCTATATACATGTCTCGGAAAACAAGTATAGGCAGAATCCACATTGCCTAAATTCTGAATTGCCACTGTCTCCAACGGAGGCGGATGCAATGTAGAATCAATGCATTATGATGAGTGATAGAGAATATAAATAGGGAACTCATCAAGTTTAAATCATGAGTTACCATCCACGGATGTAAACTAATAAATAATCAATGAACGCGGTTAATTAATTTTCACCTTTTACTCAGTTATTCTAACTCAGGTACTGATTCAAGATTTAAACTTAATAAGTTCAAGGTCTTAACGTCTTTAAGAATATGAATTCCAAACTTAGTATCTATACTACTTTTAAAAGTCTCTCTCTATCGATCGAGCACAAACATATGTACAAATATACCATATAGTCTTTGATGAAAATGAAGAATACAATTAAACTGAGTCCTAAAGACTCTAGGTCCGCCTCTGGTCTAATGGTAAGAGTTCTACAAATGCAGGCATTGAAAAAGCAGCAGAAATGTCTGCTAGAATACTATCTTCCTTAGCAGACGACAAGCGTGATTTGCAGAATGGGTTATTTCAGCTATTGGACAGACGCCTCCATGCTCAAAATCATAGAAGGCTTCTGTCAGGTACTTTTCTAATTCCTCTTAAATTACCTCAACTTATATTATGCAAAGGAGTTTGAATTTTATGTACTGATGGCTTCAAAAATATTTACATAACCATATATGAGAAATGTTTCTGCTCGTACCTGTTAAATTTACAAAACCATATAATAGGCTAAAAACAAATAATTTGGAACAAAACTTGGAACAAGACAGCAAGAAACAAAACATGTCATAGCAAGTTAAACTAGACAGATGGTATAAAAGTTCTTTATACAGCCAATTGTATGCAAGTAAAATCTTATCCTCATTGTTGGTTCATATATCTTGAAGGTGCCAACCATATGGAGACCAAATATGCAGCACAAATTGAAAGAGTAAGACTTTGAACAAATTGTTAATCTTGAATAATAATTCATCAAAGCATCTCTATATTAACATTCAAATACTTAATGGTGTGATTGGAAACTGCAGGAAAAGACTCCAACAGAGATGACTCAGTTAGGTCCATATACTTCCAAAACACTGCAAGACAACAAAAGGGTACAACAAGAGCCACTTTATCGTACTCGAAGTAACTTATCAGAATCTCCTTCAGAAATCATACCATCCAAGCAATCAAGTTCTTCTCATTCAGGTCGGCACTCACCTGATCTTCGAGATGTTGTTAAGGACTCGACGTACAGGGAAGCCCGTGCTATATCTGTAAGAACTGTTGCTAAAGTAGAAGGTAGAGTCCATGTGATGAAACATATAGACTCTCCGAGGCTTCTTCAGCAACCAAACTGTGGGAAGCCGTCCAGTGGAACAACACGAGTTGCTGCAAAGCTTTGTGATGCCCCTTGGATAGCAGAGGAACATAAAGTTGGTTGCCTACATCGTACAGCAAAGGATCGTCCTCGTTTCTCCTGTGATGGAAGAGAATCAACAGAAACAATGAAATCCATGATGAAGCTAAAGATCTACCCAGACTGTCATTGGACAGTAGGCAACAGTCCTTGAGGAGCAGAGCCTCTGAGTCCAGATCAAATTTTCTTCTAGGAGATCAAGAACTGCAAGGTCATAATCGATCTTCCAGCATTGTAGCAAAGCTAATGGGATTGGATGCTTTTCCAAGCTCCGGTCCACCAAATGAAATTGAGATTGTGACACCTAAAACCTTCCCTGCTAAAGATTCTATTTTGATATCAACAAAATCAGTTAGAAAGAGCAAGATAAATCAAGTTTCCATTCCCCCACAGATGTTGGAAAAGGATTTTGCCTCTCCACGTATGAAATCCACCAGTTCAATCATGGGACCTGCCTCATCCTCAAGGCTTCCACGAGAATCTGCTCCTTGGAGACAACTGGAGGCCAATCGAGCCACCCAAAAATCATCTGTTAGATGCAATATGGAAGCTTCATCGCAGAGTCCACATCTTTCTTCCTCAGTTCATCGCGAAATCGAGAAAAGGAAAACTGAACTTGAGTTCAAAAGGTCTGGAACAGATCTAAGAGCTCTGAAACAGTACTTGAAGCAATGCAGAACACAAGAGAAAGGTCAGAAGACCAAAGTGCTCAAATGGCACCTTCCACAAAGCTGCAACCAGTGAGGCAGAGGCAGCAACATAGCCCACTGTCTCTCACCAAAAAGGTGACTCACCCCACGAAAAGATCAGAAGCTTCATATTTGACACCACAACAAGCCAAACTAAGTGATAAAATCAGATATGCAAGTTTCGCTGACCCCACTGCAAATGCCTCGGAACTTCAAGAATTTTACACGCAACCCCTTGTATATAACAGAGATGACACAGTTGACAAGCAAACATCCAAAGATATGACACCCAGAGCCAATAATGCTGCATACTCTACTCGGCATCTTCCTTCCACAGATATGAAGACTAAAGGAAGAACATCAAAGGCCTTGCAGACAACATCTTCTCAACAAAAGGAAGGAAGATTTAGTCCTGCACTAGGAAAAAGTTATGGAACTTCAAGTCCAAGACTACAGCAGAAGCAGCAGGGCATGGACAAACAAACTTGTCAAACCACTCCATCATCAGAAACCAGCAAGGTTAGAAGACAATCAATTACAGAATCAGGCTCTTCAAAAAGGAACCAGAAAGCAAAACCTAGCAATATGCAGCAACCTGATGATCCAAATGGAAGCAGCAGTCACAAAAATAATTTCAGTGTGGCATCACATATAGAAACAAAAGCAAACACAGACTGTTTCTTCCAGATTGCTAAGATGCAAGAGGACAATAAAGAAAGAGTAAGTGACTTCTCATGGTTTTTAAATTTATGTGCTCATGTGAATGAACCCTTACTGACATTGACTTTTGCACGATCCAGGGTGATGCGGTGAGGCTTAGTGAAGATACATCAACGACTGAACTTGCAATAGCGGCAGTTGAACAACTTAGTCCTGTCTCAGTGCTTGATGCAACATTCTATGCCGAAGATTCACCATCTCCAGTTGGGAAGAAGATTGTGAGTGCATTTTCATATAGAGGTACCATTCCATTTCTCAAATTCAACTGTTTCGATGCAAACTTGATAAAATGATAGTTGTCTAGGAAAAAACACTATGCAGAGGAACATAAAGCATAATGGTAGATTTTAATACATCACTTGAGAAACAAAAGGAAAAGGAAATCATAACAGAATGGCTTAATTCAAAGATGACAGCTTGAATACAGCACCCGCAAAGTAAAAACTAATTGAAGTTCTATTTCTTTTCTAACTTGCACGCCTTAGCTCCACCTTTAGGTGAAAGAACATAGACTGTCATTATTATATTACGGCCTACTAAACTAAACTCAGAAATAGCACCTAAAAGAGTTAAGTAAAAGCATGATTCAACTACTAATAACCTTCTGTGCATTTCCACCTTAACAGATGATGAATTTGCAGGTACTGATGCTTGGTATCAAAATGATCCAGATCATTCCCCTTACAGTACCAGACTTGACCTTGGCACTTGTTATGTGCTTAGGATCTAGTGGTTTAATTATTGTAGGTTACTTAATATTATTTATGTTATTTAGTTATTAATTTAGTAGTTTATTTGAAGCTACTAGGTTTAAGTTATTTAAGGTTATTAGGTCTCTTTTGTTCAAGTTATTGGTTTATGGTAGACTTCTAGTTCTATTTCAATTAGGACTCTTGTAAGCTCCATTTAAAGAGCAATATTTCTGAGGTTAATAATAAGCAGCAGAAATTTGAGAAAAAACCTAGAGGTCTGAGACTCTCTCTCAATGAGTCTTAAGGTTAGAGCTCCCTTTGACGAGCCTAAGGTTGGAGCTCCCTTTGATGAGCCCTACTATCTTCACCGCCCCGTGACCCGATCCCGGGAACATAACAAATTGGTATCAGAGCCTAACATGAAGGGCGATGAAATCAAATCAATTGTGGAGGAGGCATTAGCAGCTATGGAGGCAGCCCTAGAAGCTAGGGTTTCTAACATGGAGAATCGCTTTGACAACCAACTTAAACAAATTTCTATGCAATTAGAACAGTTGCAAACAATCATAACAGGTAGGAGTAAACCAGTCAGCAAGGAAGGGAAAACAAGTGAAAACACTAGCAACAAATTGCAACCAGGCAAAGCAGCCAATCACTCTTCAACCAATCAAGTTGAATCTGCAGGAAAAACAACAAACTTCGCACCAGATTCCTTTATCAAAAAATTAAGTTGGGCAAAGATGGCTAAGCGCAGAGTTAAAAGGCTATGTCACACCTGTGATGAATCCTATACGGCAACCCATCAGTGTAAGAAGTTATTTTGCCTAAAAGTGAGAGACAGACTAATACAAGTGAGGAACAAATGGAAGGATGTGGATCATTTTTGTCGGACTTATCCAGATTTCGAGCTTGAGGACAAGCTCGTTTTCCAGGAGCGGAGTAATGTTATGTGCTTAGGATCTAGTGGTTTAATTATTGTAGGTTACTTAATATTATTTATGTTATTTAGTTATTAATTTAGTAGTTTATTTGAAGTTACTAGGTTTAAGTTATTTAAGGTTATTAGGTCTCTTTTGTTCAAGTTATTGGTTTATGGTAGACTTCTAGTTCTATTTCAATTAGGACTCTTGTAAGCTCCATTTAAAGAGCAATATTTCTGAGGTTAATAATAAGCAGAAATTTGAGAAAAAACCTAGAGGTCTGAGACTCTCTCTCAATGAGTCTTAAGGTTAGAGCTCCCTTTGACGAGCCTAAGGTTGGAGCTCCCTTTGATGAGCCCTACTACCTTCACCGCCCCGTGACCCGATCCCGGGAACATAACAGCACTGCATCCAACCATAAGGTAGTCGAAAGCAAGGAGGACCTGGTTCATGAACTCATACAACCGAACTCCACCATCCATGACACAAAAATGGACCAACTTGCATCCTTAAGCCTGAACCACGATGCTGACAACAGATACATCACTAAGATTTTACTGGCATCTGGCCTTCTAAAGGATGTGGAGTCAATGTCCATAGCCGTTCAGCTTCACTCATCCAGCCATTTGATCAACCCAAAGTTGTTCCACATCCTAGAGCAGACTGAGGAAAGCAGTATGCTAGCAACTGATCAAGAACGCAGTGAAGAGATTTGTCATACAAAATTTGATCAGAAGACTAGAAGAAAGATCATATTCGACACTGTCAATCAGATTCTTGTCCACAGACTAGGTTTAGATAACAATATAATGCAGAGAAGAAAGTGTTGGACTGCGAAGAAGCTTCTGAAAGAACTGAAGTCCGAGATAGCCCAACTCAATGCTAAAAGAGAAATTAACATGAACATGGAAGATGACGAATTGATCAGCATTTTAGAGAAAGATATGATGCATCGATCAGAAGATTGGACAAGTCATCAGGATGAGATTCCAGTGCTGGTACTGGATGTTGAGCGCTTAATATTTAAAGACCTGATTACGGAAATCATTAGTGATGAGACAACAGAGCATCGAAGACCAAGAAGTCATGATAGACAACTACAGACTAAGTAAATTTCAAGCATCCATGTTTTTTTCCTACTCATCATAAAATCTTGTGCATCCTTATCTGGTCATGTATGAGAAAATATTTATAACATGAACTGTATGCAATGTAAAGGATACACCATTTTCTGGGTTAACAGACATCCTAATATAGCCCAGTTAAGACCACTTCTTTCTCACAATCATGCTCCAGTTATCCCTTTTTATCTCATCAAAAGTAACTAATCAAAGTATAAGTTAATCAATTCAGTTATTAGCTAACTAGGAAAAAAGATGTTTATGGCTGGAGCAATAAAATTGAATAAGCAAGAATTTAGTGTTTCATTTAGGAATAACGTTCTATCAGAATATAAGAATGGACAGAAAAGATTGAATTCATTTCATTAAGATGAATCATCATTCTAAAGCATATTCAACTAAGAAAAGGCATACATAGTAGTTATGTAGCTGACAATTGGAAAGTTCAATCATTCTTTGACTTCAGATAACTTGTGGCAGTCAAGTACGGGTCGTTTTATCTTTACATGCGGGTAGTGGCAGCAGCAAATGGCGTTGAAATGGAATGATACAGTTGAATCCTCTCCAATTCGTCGCACGTCAAACGTGCATGTACACAAATGATGATCATAATTAATATAACGAGACTCACAGTAAGAGATGATCAGAGAAAACCTTAGACGTGAATTACTCTTGCCTAGATAAACTAGAAAGCCGCAGGCGTCCAAATCACGAAGCACATCTGGGGCAACAATGCTGGAGATATCAATCTGCCATGAGAGTGGATGTGGATGAGTATCATCAGGCTCCAGATCGTTAATGGTTAGAGTAGCTCGCCGTCCATCAGGGTATTCTACTACGTCAAAGGTGTAGAGGTATTTTTCTACAATTACACTGTCATCCGAACAGCCGCGGCCTGTATTGAATAGATTGTCCATGCGACCAGTCAAAGTAAGTCCCCTACATGGGTCAACCACGTGCCACCTGTTATTATGCAAGCTGTAACCACAAAGCAAATCATCGTCACACAACCTTATGTACAGCATCTTCTCGGGGTAGTCTATCATCCTAACATGGCCAGACCCAACAACTGTATAATTCCAAGCAAAAGAGGGTTCAGGCAGAGAAATCCATCCTTGAGAAAGATTATTGATATCGAGCATTTCGAAGGGTGCTTCATCCAGGTATCGTGAGCACCGACAAGAAAGCACAAAAAGCCGCCCATCAAGGAAAAACACAAAAGGGTTGGGCTTGGGAGAGTTCATCAATGGGAAGTCATCTGTAATCCATCGCCTAGTGCGAATATCATAAACGTCAACATGCGGAGAAACTTGAGGACCAGGACCATCATCCAGGTCCTCGTCATATATGGCATTACCAACAAAGTAGAGTTTAAAGTCACCAGCAATATATCCCAGTCCTCGACGATGAACATACCGCCTTTGGTAGGACAGAACGTAGTACACAAGACAATCGTCAGAATTTAAGGCATACACATGGATTTCATGATCATCATTGTCCTGAAAAAGGATTACAGTGGATGACCAATTGTTGTAATCATCGGGCAACACATGAAACGTCTGAATTTTCATATTTGTAATGATAGGAGGTTTTTTATCCTCCATAATCTCTTTTCTCCAACAGCAGTAATATCATAAACTTGGACTGCCAGAGATGGAACAAAGGGTATTCCTATTCGTAAATTTATAGCTAAAGGAAAACAAACTTACCCTACCTCCTATATAAAACCTGTTCAAATTATTTTTATGTAGATATATCATGTATTGAGTACTCTTAATTTTATTTATATATTTAATTATTTAAATTTTTGATACCCCTTATTCAAAATCCTTGTTCCACAATATTTTTACACTACCTACCATACTCTTAATTTTATTTATATATTTAATTATTTAAATTTTTGATACCCCTTAGTCAAAATCCTTGTTCCACAATATTTTTACACTACCTACCATATTAATTAGGTACAATTACTAATCTCTTCAGTGTATTTGGTAGTATGCCTAATCATAAGCAATCAAAATAGAGTCATTAACCCAAAAAAAAAAAAGTATGATAAGTTTGATTATATCATTATTCTGTTCAAAAAAGGAACCGATACTTTTAATTCCTTTTTTAATAGACATTAGAGTAATTTTTTATTACACACATTATACCAACACTTTATTCCAATTCCCAAATGTCTAATGCAATATTTCTTCTAATAATTTGTACTTTTAACTTTCTATTGAGATTGACTTTTGACCATGAAAAGAAATATTCTTACACGTAAAGAAGTATCCTAATAAATTTTGTGTAATGTGATTAAATTGTAACACTACATACAAAAAAGACTTTGCGGATAGTAGCGTCAAAGAAATGAACATTGGGACTAACTCAACCCTAAAAACAAGTTTAATGAGAGGATTGCGCAAGTCTATATATAGAAACAATCATCCCGTTCCCCACATTGATTGTGGGACAATAACCCACTCCAACAAGTAGCATATTCACTTATATGAACACAACATATGCTAGTCACTTTTGCTCTGTATCATTAGGCAAGGAGACAAGTTGAAGAACATGAAGATCATTAAGATTAGTGCGAAGAGATTTGTTGGAGGTCATATAATCAACGACTCCCAAATCTAAGATCCAAACATCAGGAGCTAAAACATAATTATTACCACAACTGAAGAGTGCAGCACTTGATCAAACACCTTATGGGCCGCCAAGGATTTAGTCTAGTGGTAAGAGTGCAACACTTGATGAGTTAATTAGGTTATATCTATGATTCGAAGCCTACAACAGACAAAAATATGGTATTTAAGTGAAGAAGGGTAGCTGGATGGACCCATCCACTGAATATCGAACCGTGTGATACTGGCCCTCGAGGTTTCACGGTTACTAAAAAGAGAAAAAGGTCATGCATCTCATGGAATGAACAGCTTCTAAAACAGATGGTTAATAGTACACGCATGATAATAGGCTCAATATTAATCAATTAACAAAAGAATGATTGGGATACTAGAGAGAGTGCGACTTTTATAAGTTACTGGAATGGTTTCTAGGTTGCTCACCTATGAATGATGATACTCTGAAATGGAAAGGCTGCATGAAAACCCAAATGTGTATTTTCAACCAAGTCTTGTTACGTTTTTCTGACCAAGGAAGTGTTACATCCTAAACCATGCCTTTGGAAACAAATATGGCACTCGAGCTCCTGTGCTTCTATTAAATTGTGGCAAACAAGGCATGCATAACCTTCGGAAAACTGAGAATTCACTAGATTTTTTTTAGTTGATCGTATCAACAAGGGCTGGACAAAGGAAGAATGGACAAAAAAGATTGAATTCATTTCATTAAGATGAATCATCGTTCTAAAGCATATTCAATTAAGAAAAGCTCACTCATTCTTTGACTTCAGATAACTTGTGGCAGGAAACTACGTGTTCACTTATCGTTATATGCCGGTAATGGCAGCAGCAAATGGCATCGAAAAGGAATGATACAGTTACATCCTCTCCAATTCGTCTCAAGTCAAATGTGCAAGTACACAAATGAAAATCAGTAAGAACAGACTCACGGTAAGAGATGATCAAAGAAAACCTTTGACGTGAATTCCTCTTGCCTATATAAACTAGACAGCCATAGGCATTTAAATCACGAAGCAGGTCCGGGCAACAACGCTGGAGATATCAACCTGCCATGAGGGTGGATCATCATCATTATGAGTATCATGCTCCAGATCAGTAATGGTTAGAGTAGCTCGCCGTCCATCATGGTACTCTAATATATCAAAGCTGTAGAAGTATTTTTCTGCAATTACACAGTCATTCGAACAACCGCCAGCTTTGAATAGATTACCCATGCGATCTGTCAAAGTACTCATACATGGGTCAAGCTCGTGCCACTTGTTATCATGCAAGCTGTAACCATAGAGCAAACCATCGTAACACGACTTTATTTACAGCATCTTCTCAGGATAGTCTATCATCCTAGAATTGCGAAAGCCAAATGCATAATCCAAGCAAAAGAGGGTTCAGGCAGAGAAACCCATCCTTGAGAAAGATTATTGATATCCAGCATTTTGAAGGGTGCTTCTTCCAGGTAGGGCGAGCACTCAGTAGAAAGCACATAAACTCTGATAGTTAAGTGAAGGGTAGATGGATGCGCCCATCCACTGAATTCCGAACCTTGTGTTACTGGCCCTCGGGGTTTCACGGCTATGGAGCAAATATAAGAGTAAAGAAAAAAAGGTCAAGCATCTCATGGAATGAACTTCTAGAACTGATGGTTAATAGCACAAGCATGATAATAGGCTCAATATTAATCAGTTACTTGATACAAAATTCAAACAAAAGAATGTGCAGAGTAAACTCAGCTATGCTACAGGAAACGTAAATGAATGACTTTCAACTTCATACAACACAGAGTGAATAAGTGGCTAAACATGAGATATAAATCATTTCATGTTTTCATTGAAGGAGAAGCAGCTAGTTACATATGGAATCTTATTGGCTCCCCGTTAGGTGTTAAATTTCAACATAGTTCTTCTATTAGGTGTATTTTTAATACTTGATGGAATGTGAGATCTACTAATGAAGTGCATAATCTTGTTCTTTATATCATCCCCATTATCACTCGTTGGATGATTTGGAAGGACAGATGTGCACGTAACGTAAGTATGGTAATCAAAGGAAATTCAACCCCTTCAAAATGGAACAAGATATTTGCTGGAGAGTTGCTGCAGCAGTCTCCAAGGTCTACCCAAATTGCAAGCTTCCCTGGCATTGGACTCAACTGTGTGATGCTTTATTGAAGATTCAACAAATACCAAAAATTATAACAGTTAGTTGGCAAAAACCTGAAGTAGGCTCCTTCAAATTGAATACCGATGGCAGCTTCACTGGAGCTAGTGGTATATCTGGTATTGGTGGAATACTTAGAGATGATAAAGGGGGTCTTGAAATGGCCTTCTCCTTTCCTATGAAATGTGGCAGCAATGACTATGCAGAAGCATGTGCAGCAAAGTTTGGGGCAAATTGGTGTATACAAAATGGGTATACTAATTTTGAACTTGAGCTTGATTCTCTTATGGTTGCTAATATGCTAAAGGAAAGGAAGGCGAGCAGTTACAAGATGAACAAGATCATAGATGATGCTTCCAATATGCTTGGTCAGGCAAATGTACAGATTAGTCACTGTTTCAGGGAAGCCAACCAGGTTGCAGACTGGTTAGCAAAACAAGCTACTAGAATGCAGGAAGGCGCTTTCTATTTGACAATCCAGCAACTTCCTAGAGAGGCAAAAAGCAGATGGCAGCTGGATAATGGCGAAATACTAAGTATTAGAACAAAATATGATAAGGCTAATTTATTTTTGTTAGTTAAAGTACATGAGTTTCTAGTTTGTGGCAGGGTCGGTTTTTTTCCCCTTCCATTTTTTTTTTTTTTTTGAAAGGATAGCTATTTATCCTTTGTGTTGTAATATCTTGTACTATCAATTGATGAAATACAACACCCCCAGCAAACCTGGAAAATTATATTAAAAATAGATATCATTTCATGGTTTAGCCAAAGTCCCCATCATTGAAAAGTTTCAAAATAGATAGATGCAACTCAAAGCACAAGAGTACTAGGAAAACAATTAGTGGGGAAAGCCAGCACATCGGAGATAGGCTAGCACACAGACAGGCAACACCTAGCAGTATAAAGCAACCTGATGATCTAAATGGAATCAGCAGTTACAAAAAAAATTCCAGTGACCACGGTGGTTCAGTTTCTGTGCTATCAGAAATCAACAACAATATGGCATCACATGTAGATACAAAAGCAAACACAGACTGTTCCTTCCAGATTGATAAGATGCTAGAGGACAATAAAGAAAGAGTAAGTGAGTTCTCATAGTTTTTAAAATTATTTACTCATGAATGAAACCTTACTGACATGACTTTTGCACAATCCAGGGTGATGCTGTGAGGCTTAGTGAAGATACATCAACGACTGAACTTGCACTAGCGGCAGTTGAACAACTTAGTCCTGTCTCAGTGCTTGATGCAACATTCTATGTCGAAGATTCACCATCTCCAGTTGGGAAGAAGATTGTGAGTGCATTTTCATATAGAGGTACCATTCTATTTCTCAAATTCAACTGTTTTTGATGCAAACTTGATAAAATGATGGCTTAATTCAACATTATGCAGAGGAACATAAAACACAATAGTAGATTTAATACATCAGTTGAGAAACAAGCGGAAAAGGAAATCATAACAGAATGGCTTAATTCAAAGATGACAGCTAGAATACAGCAGCCGCAAAGTAAAAACTAATTGAAGTTCAATTTCTTTTCTAACCTGCACGCCTTAGCTCCACCTTTAGGTGAAAGAACATCGACTGTCATTATTATATTACGGCCTACTAAACTAAACTCAGAAATAGCACCTAAAAGAGTTAAGTAAAAGCATGATTCGACTACTAATGACCTTCTGTCCATTTCCACCTTAACAGATGATGAATTTGCAGGTACTGATGTTTGGTATCAAGATGACCCAAATCATTCCCCCTTACAGTAGCAGACTTGACCTTGGCACTGCATCCAACAATAAGGTAGTCAAAAGCAAGGAGGACCTGGTTCATGAGCTGAGACAACCGAACTCCACCATCCATGACACAAAAATGGATCAACTTGCATCCTTAAGCCTGAACCACGATGCTGACAACAGATACATCACTAAGATTTTACTGGTATCTGGCCTTCTAAAGGATGTGGAGTCAATGTCCATAGCCATTCAGCTTCACTCATCCAGCCATTTGATCAACCCAAAGTTGTTCCACATCCTAGAGCAGACTGAGGAAAGCAGTATGCTAGCAACTGATCAAGAACGCAGTGAAGAGATTTGTCATACAAAATTTGATCAGAAGACTAGAAGAAAGATCATATTCGACACGGTCAATGAGATTCTTGTCCACAGACTAGGTTTAGATAACAATATAGTGCAGAGAAGAAAGTGTTGGACTGCGAAGAAGCTTCTGAAAGAACTGAAGTCCGAGATAGACCAACTCAATGCTAAAAGAGAAGTTAACATGAACATGGAAGATGATGAATTGATCAGCATTCTAAAGAAAGATATGATGCATCGATCAGAAGATTGGACAAGTCATCAGGATGAGATTTCAGTGCTGGTACTGGATGTTGAGCGCTTAATATTTAAAGACCTGATTACGGAAATCATTAGTGATGAGACAACAGAGCATCGAAGACCAAGAAGTCATGATAGACAACTACAGACTAAGTAAATTTCAAGCTTCCATGCTTTTTTCCTACTCTAAAATCTTGTGAATCCTTATCTGGTCATGTATGAGAAAATATTTATAACATGAGCTGTATGCAAAAGTGAAGGATACACCATTTTCTGGGTTTACATAAATCCTAGTATACTCCAGTTAAAACCACTTCGTTCTCGCAATCATGCTCCAATTATCCCGTTTTATCTCATCAAAAGTAGCCAATCAACGTATATAAGTTAATCAATTCAGTTATAAGGTAACTAGGAAAAAAATGTCCTTCATAATCTGGCATTTAACATCTACAGGATTTGAAGCACATAACCATAAATACTACGAATACTTATGGACAATAATTCCCAAGCACACTGTTAAGAAAAATCAAGTGCTTCAATCATAAGGTTTAGCCTAAACTCGCTTGGCTTCCTTTCTAAGTTGCCTTTTAGCACTTCATCCTTAGAATGATACCACTTGAATCTTCTATCAGAGCAAGTAAAAGAGATAGCACATATATATTTCTGAGTTCCTAGCAGTAGCCTTGATAACATTTATTTTGAAAATCCAAGGTTTCAAATACCTTCTAAAAAATACCATCTTTAGTTAGCTTTTTTGCTCTACTAGTCCTGGTAGTAAACCGTAGATATATGTACTACAATCACACTACTTAAAAGGCAAATAAGTAAGTAAAAGCCCGTTGTTTATAAGTACTGTGTTATGAATGTAACCACAGCGGATGACACACCTGGGAGCCCAAGTTCCATTGCTTAAATAAGGCATGCAGAAACTTCCTGTTGGTTCTCCCTTCAAGTCATGCTTGGTGTGCCATAGAATCTCTCCTGATTAAAAATCTCACCCATCCTCACTTTCTATATAGTGGCAGATTTGTGTTTAGTCAAGCGATGTGTTTGAAGTTCAACACAACACAGATTAGGATGATTTTCGACACAATTACAGGCTCAGAGCTAATTGTGTACTTAGATCCAAGGCAGTTAGATAATGTTCTAAAATGTATATGCAGGTTACCAGTTGAGCAGAGTACAGTAATCAGCATATCTCTTCTAGTTGGCTTTCATGGTGTCCTTGCATCAATGGAATTTAATGTCGATATAACTCTCATGCGCGCTTCATGTGATGGACTTGGTATGACCTTCTATAGGCCTATACTGACATTAGCAGCCAACAGTGACAAGCTAATGTTCAGGGAGGAAATAAGTGGTATTGTAGGTTCTCTTGGGAAGTTCAAGTCAAAGGATAATACAATGTGCATAAGTGAGGACTAAACCATTACAGTGAGCAATAAAAGTCTTGAAAAAGAAATAACTGGACAGATGTTTGCTGATATCTCTTATTGACATTTAACTTCTGATCTTAAGAATATTGACAGGTAGAAGCTTTTTCTGCAAGAAGGAGATGCAATTGTCACATTTGAAGGGTCGGAGATGAAATTAAATGCCTAATCAAAGTTTCTTCTAGAGTTTATAGTACACAGTTTAATATGGAGAATTGCACCTCAAGGTGACTTAGATTCTGGAGATGCTTTTATTCAGGAGGAACCATCCTTTTCTGCAAAACTTGACTATCTTACAGAAAAAATTTACTGGTGTAATTTTATTCAGAGAGCATCTCATATCTGCAGTTGGACTTGGTTGGAGCAGTATGGCTGTGAAAGTTCTCAAGCAATCAGCATTACTACTGGGTGCACAACAGTTAGAAGACGTTGCACGTTGTGGATATGAATCAACGTACTCGAACCTTGAGAGGACAAGGTTCTTTTTGAGGGACGGGGTATTGTTATGAATGTAAACACAACGGATGACACACTTGGGAAGTTGTCAAGTTACCTTTGGGACCCTGGATAAAAGAAATGAGTATGTGCACTTTGTGAGGAAGGTCTATATATAGAAAGGGAAATATTCATTAGGATCAAGCAAGAACTATGTAGGGTATTGGAGAGGAAGAAAGTCTATGAAACAAAGAAGACCAAGGTGAGATTGCTACCACTACCAACATAAAAGAAGTCCTTTAAGTTTTGCAGATTTGGTCACTTTATTCTCTCAGTGGACAGAATATTATAACTTCAAGGCTAGACACTTGCTCTAGTTGTGATAACACCAGAAAAAATGCCATAGTTGCATACAAGCAGAGGATTCATAGAATACCTAATAATGAAACTTTTTAGGATGTTATTCCCATGCAGTGTTAATACATTTCAAAGATAGGCGATATTCCTATTCTATTTTATGAAGTTAAGTAGTACGTACAATAATAAGATGCTTATGGCTGGAGCAATAAAATTGAATAAGCAAGAATTTAGTGTTTCATTTAGGAATAACGTTCTATCAGAATATAAGAATGGACAGAAAAGATTGAATTCATTTCATTAGGATATATGAATCATCGTTCTAAAGCATAATATTCAACTAAGAAAAGCCATACATACTAGATTCTGTTGCTGACAATTGGAAAGTTCACTCATTCTTTGACTTCAGATAACTTGTGGCAGCCAAGTACGGGTCGTTTTATCTTTACATGTTGGTAGTGGCAGCAGCAAATGGCGTTGAAATGGAATGATACAGTTGAATCCTCTCCAATTCGTCGCACGTCAAACGTGCATGTACACAAATGAGGATCATAATTAATATAACGAGACTCACAGTAAGAGATGATCAGAGAAAACCTTAGACGTGAATTACTCTTGCCTAGATAAACTAGAAAGCCGCAGGCGCCCAAATCACGAAGCACATCTGGGGCAACAATGCTGGAGATATCAATCTGCCATGAGAGTGGATGAGTATCATCAGGCTCCAGATCGTTAATGGTTAGAGTAGCTCGCCGTCCATCAGGGTACTCTACTACATCAAAGGTGTAGAGGTATTTTTCTACAATTACACTGTCATCCGAACAGCCGCGGCCTGTATTGAATAGATTGTCCATGCGACCTGTCAAAGTAAGTCCCCTACATGGATCAAGCTCGTGCCATTTGTTATCATGCAAGCTGTAACCACAAAGCAAATCATCGTCACACAACCTTATGTACAACATCTTCTCGGGGTAGTCTATCATCCTAACATGGCCAGACCCAACAACTGTATAATTCCAAGCAAAAGAGGGTTCAGGCAGAGAAACCCATCCTTGAGAAAGATTATTGATATCCAGCATTTCGAAGGGTGCTTCATCCAGGTATCGTGAGCACCGACAAGAAAGCACAAAAAGCCGCCCATCAAGGAAAAACACAAAAGGGTTAGGCTTGGGAGAGTTCATCAATGGGAAGTCATCTGTAATCCATCGCCTAGTGCGAATATCATAAACGTCAACATGCGGAGAAACTTGAGGACCAGGACCATCATCCAGGTCCTCGTCATATATGGCATTACCAACAAAGTAGAGTTTAAAGTCACCAGCAATATATCCCAGTCCTCGACGATGAACATACCGCCTTTGGTAGGACAGAACGTAGTACACAAGACAATCGTCAGAATTTAAGGCATACACATGGATTTCATGATCATCATTGTCCTGAAAAAGGATTACAATGGATGACCAATTGTTGTAATCATCGGGCAACACATGAAACGTCTGAATTTTCATATTTGTAATGATAGGAGGTTTTTTATCCTCCATAATCTCTTTTCTCCAACAGCAGTAATATCATAAACTTGGACTGCCAGAGATGGAACAAAGGGTATTCCTATTCGTAAATTTATAGCTAAAGGAAAACAAACTTACCCTACCTCCTATATAAAACCTGTTCAAATTATTTTTATGTAGATATATCATGTATTGAGTACTCTTAATTTTATTTATATATTTAATTATTTAAATTTTTGATACCCCTTATTCAAAATCCTTGTTCCACAATATTTTTACACTACCTACCATATTAATTAGGTGTCTTCAGTGTATTTGGTAGTATGCCTAATCATAAGCAATCAAAATAGAGTCATTAACCCAAAAAAAAAAAGTTATGATAAGTTTGATTATATCGTTATTCTGTTCAAAAAAGGAACCGATACTTTTAATTCCTTTTTTAATAGACATTAGAGTAATTTTTTATTACACACATTATACCAACACTTTATTCCAATTCCCAAATGTCTAATGCAATATTTCTTCTAATAATTTGTACTTTTAACTTTCTATTGAGATTGACTTTTGACCATGAAAAGAAATATTCTTACACTACATACAAAAAAGACTTTGCGGATAGTAGCGTCAAAGAAATGAACATTGGGACTAACTCAACCCTAAAAGCAAGTTTAATGGGAGGATTGCGCAAGTCTATATATAGAAACAACCATCCCGCTCCCTACATTGATTGTGGGACAATAACCCACTCCAACAAGTAGCATATTCACTTATATGAACACAACATATGCTAGTCACTTTTGCTCTGTATCATTAGGCAAGGAGACAAGTTAAAGAACATGAAGATCATTAAGATTAGTGCGAAGAGATTTGTTGGAGGTCATATAATCAACGACTCCCAAATCTAAGATCCAAACATCAGGAGCTAAAACATAATTATTACCATTAATTTTTCCGGATACTCATTAGTTTTTCGTTTTGCATTGCAATGATGTTTGGAAGAACACTTTCGGCATATATTGGCAAAGACTGCAGAAGAAAAGTTAGCCTCATAATGGAACATGACAAACAATTACTATGAGATATTGATAATAATTTGATCAATGAGATATTTATATATATATTGAACACTTGATATATAAGTATCAAACACCAAAATATTGCAAAGTATGCATCACAGCATTTAGTTGAAAGAGTCACCAAAAATAATTCCTTTCAAATCCTTCCCTGCACATTTAGATGAATCAGTATCCATGTTTGATCAACACTTCAGACATCACATACAATAAAATTGGAGAGTTGAAAAAGAGAAGTAAAGACTCGACAAAAGAGTAAACCACAACAAACTGGAGGTTCTACCCTTTCCTCCTCTTTTATTGCTTATGATTAGGGCGAAGGAAAGAGAATACAACTCGGATGAATGGGGAAGTCTTGAATATTCTAGAATAACAAACCTTCTTTTTTCACCACTTTTAAGACACTGAAACACCAGAACTTATATGCTGCACCTATAGAGTACTAGAGAGAACATGGGTCATACATCACCTATTAACTGGTTAGTTTGGAAACATTTTAGTGCTATATTGAACATTGGTTGGCAAGTCATTCCATTGAGACAAAGGCTAGAGAATTGGTGGAAATTTAAACCTCCTAATCCTATTGTGGCGCTGCTATGCAAGATTGCCCCTTCTGTTATCATTTGGGAATTGTGGAGGTCGAGATGCACTAGTAAATATGGTTCAATTAAACCTTACTTGAAGAAAACTATTCATCAAGTTGCTGAAAATCTGACTATGTTAACAAATAAATATTTTCCTAACCTAAAGCAACAACTAAGGTGGGAAGATATTATTTTGTTATCAGATAAATACATAATTCACAAAAAGAGTAAGGTTGTTAGATGGACTAAGCCCCCTGCTCTCTGTTTCAAACTTAACAGTGATGGAAGTTGCAAAAATGGGATGTGTGGAGGAGGGGGAATAGTCAGGAATAATGAGGGAAAATTGTTGATGGCATACTCCGTACCACTGGGCAAAGGTACAAACAATCTAGTGGAGGCTCAAGCTCTTTTGTATGGTATTCAATGGTGCAAAAATAATAGAATCCAACAACTAGAGGTTGAGGTTGACTCTATGCTGCTGGAGAAGCGCATCAACGAAGAGAACAAGACTCCATGGCAAATGAACAAAGCTGTCCAAGAGATCAAAAAGTTGAGGTTAGAGATGAAATTTTTTGTTTTGCATTGTTATAGAGAAGCTAACCAACCTGCTGATAGGTTAGCTGCTCTATCATACTCCCTGCAACAACTAGAGCTCTTTCTCAGTTCTGAAGCAATACCTAAAAAAGTTAAAGGAATGATTAACCTGGATAGATGGCAAATTCCAAATTTCCGGATAAGAATAATGAAGAACTGGTTAGCCTGAGAATACGCCAGAATTGTGTCATCCGAAATGAATGGCCGGTTAACTTGCCTCTGGCAACTCAAGATCAAACACCTCATGAGCCGCCAAGGATTTAGTCTAGTGGTAAGAGTGCAGCACTTGATGAGTGAATTTGGTTATATCTACGATTCGAAGCCTACAACAGACAAAAATATGGTATTTAAGTGAAGAAGAGTAGCTGGATATATAGACCCATCCACTGAATATCGAACCGTGTGATACTGGCCCTCGAGGTTTCACGGTTACTAAAAAGAGAAAAAGGTCATGCATCTCATGGAATGAACAGCTTCTAAAACAGATGGTTAATAGTACACGCATGATAATAGGCTCAATATTAATCAATTAACAAAAGAATGATTGGGATACTAGAGAGAGTGCGACTTTTATAAGTTACTGGAATGGTTTCTAGGTTGCTCACCTATGAATGATGATACTCTGAAATGGAAAGGCTGCATGAAAGCCCAAATGTGTATTTTCAACCAAGTCTTGTTACGTTTTTCTGACCAAGGAAGTGTTACATCCTAAACCATGCCTTTGGAAACAAATATGGCACTCGAGCTCCTGTGCTTCTATTAAATTGTGGCAAACAAGGCATGCATAACCTTCGGAAAACTGGGAATTCACTAGATTTTTTTTAGTTGATCGTATCAACAAGGGCTGGACAAAGGAAGAATGGACAGAAAAGATTGAATTCATTTCATTAAGATGAATCATCGTTCTAAAGCATATTCAATTAAGAAAAGCTCACTCATTCTTTGACTTCAGATAACTTGTGGCAGGAAACTACGTGTTCACTTATCTTTATATGCCGGTAATGGCAGCAGCAAATGGCGTCGAAAAGGAATGATACAGTTACATTCCCTCCAATTCGTCTCAAGTCAAATGTGCAAGTACACAAATGAAAATCAGTAAGAACAGACTCACGGTAAGAGATGATTAAAGAAAACCTTTGACGTGAATTCCTCTTGCCTAGATAAACTAGACAGCCATAGGCATTTAAATCACGCAGCACGTCCGGGGCAACAACGCTGGAGATATCAACCTGCCATGAGGGTGGATCATCATCATGATGAGTATCATGCTCCAGATCGGTAATGGTTAGAGTAGCTCGCCGTCCATCATGGTACTCTAATATATCAAAGCTGTAGAAGTATTTTTCTACAATTACACAGTCATTTGAACAACCGCCGGCTTTGAATAGATCACCCATGCGACCTGTCAAAGTACACATACATGGGTCAAGCTCGTGCCACTTGTTATCATGCAAGCTGTAACCATAAAGCAAACCATCGTAACACGACTTTATTTACAGCATCTTCTCAGGGTAGTCTATCATCCTAGAATTGCGAAAGCCAAATGCATAATCCAAGCAAAAGAGGGTTCAGGCAGAGAAACCCATCCTTGAGAAAGATTATTGATATCCAGCATTTTGAAGGGTGCTTCTTCCAGGTAGGGCGAGCACTCAGTAGAAAGCACATAAACTCTGATAGTTAAGTGAAGGGTAGATGGATGCGCCCATCCACTGAATTCCGAACCTTGTGTTACTGGCCCTCGGGGTTTCACGGCTATGGAGCAAATATAAGAGTAAAGAAAAAAAGGTCAAGCATCTCATGGAATGAACTTCTAGAACTGATGGTTAATAGCACAAGCATGATAATAGGCTCAATATTAATCAGTTACTTGATACAAAATTCAAACAAAAGAATGTGCAGAGTAAACTCAGCTATGCTACAGGAAACGTAAATGAATGACTTTCAACTTCATACAACACAGAGTGAATAAGTGGCTAAACATGAGATATAAATCATTTCATGTTTTCATTGAAGGAGAAGCAGCTAGTTACATATGGAATCTTATTGGCTCCCCGTTAGGTGTTAAATTTCAACATAGTTCTTCTATTAGGTGTATTTTTAATACTTGATGGAATGTGAGATCTACTAATGAAGTGCATAATCTTGTTCTTTATATCATCCCCATTATCACTCGTTGGATGATTTGGAAGGACAGATGTGCACGTAACGTAAGTATGGTAATCAAAGGAAATTCAACCCCTTCAAAATGGAACAAGATATTTGCTGGAGAGTTGCTGCAGCAGTCTCCAAGGTCTACCCAAATTGCAAGCTTCCCTGGCATTGGACTCAACTGTGTGATGCTTTATTGAAGATTCAACAAATACCAAAAATTATAACAGTTAGTTGGCAAAAACCTGAAGTAGGCTCCTTCAAATTGAATACCGATGGCAGCTTCACTGGAGCTAGTGGTATATCTGGTATTGGTGGAATACTTAGAGATGATAAAGGGGGTCTTGAAATGGCCTTCTCCTTTCCTATGAAATGTGGCAGCAATGACTATGCAGAAGCATGTGCAGCAAAGTTTGGGGCAAATTGGTGTATACAAAATGGGTATACTAATTTTGAACTTGAGCTTGATTCTCTTATGGTTGCTAATATGCTAAAGGAAAGGAAGGCGAGCAGTTACAAGATGAACAAGATCATAGATGATGCTTCCAATATGCTTGGTCAGGCAAATGTACAGATTAGTCACTGTTTCAGGGAAGCCAACCAGGTTGCAGACTGGTTAGCAAAACAAGCTACTAGAATGCAGGAAGGCGCTTTCTATTTGACAATCCAGCAACTTCCTAGAGAGGCAAAAAGCAGATGGCAGCTGGATAATGGCGAAATACTAAGTATTAGAACAAAATATGATAAGGCTAATTTATTTTTGTTAGTTAAAGTACATGAGTTTCTAGTTTGTGGCAGGGTCGGTTTTTTTCCCCTTCCATTTTTTTTTTTTTTTGAAAGGATAGCTATTTATCCTTTGTGTTGTAATATCTTGTACTATCAATTGATGAAATACAACACCCCCAGCAAACCTGGAAAATTATATTAAAAATAGATATCATTTCATGGTTTAGCCAAAGTCCCCATCATTGAAAAGTTTCAAAATAGATAGATGCAACTCAAAGCACAAGAGTACTAGGAAAACAATTAGTGGGGAAAGCCAGCACATCGGAGATAGGCTAGCACACAGACAGGCAACACCTAGCAGTATAAAGCAACCTGATGATCTAAATGGAATCAGCAGTTACAAAAAAAATTCCAGTGACCACGGTGGTTCAGTTTCTGTGCTATCAGAAATCAACAACAATATGGCATCACATGTAGATACAAAAGCAAACACAGACTGTTCCTTCCAGATTGATAAGATGCTAGAGGACAATAAAGAAAGAGTAAGTGAGTTCTCATAGTTTTTAAAATTATTTACTCATGAATGAAACCTTACTGACATGACTTTTGCACAATCCAGGGTGATGCTGTGAGGCTTAGTGAAGATACATCAACGACTGAACTTGCACTAGCGGCAGTTGAACAACTTAGTCCTGTCTCAGTGCTTGATGCAACATTCTATGTCGAAGATTCACCATCTCCAGTTGGGAAGAAGATTGTGAGTGCATTTTCATATAGAGGTACCATTCTATTTCTCAAATTCAACTGTTTTTGATGCAAACTTGATAAAATGATGGCTTAATTCAACATTATGCAGAGGAACATAAAACACAATAGTAGATTTAATACATCAGTTGAGAAACAAGCGGAAAAGGAAATCATAACAGAATGGCTTAATTCAAAGATGACAGCTAGAATACAGCAGCCGCAAAGTAAAAACTAATTGAAGTTCAATTTCTTTTCTAACCTGCACGCCTTAGCTCCACCTTTAGGTGAAAGAACATCGACTGTCATTATTATATTACGGCCTACTAAACTAAACTCAGAAATAGCACCTAAAAGAGTTAAGTAAAAGCATGATTCGACTACTAATGACCTTCTGTCCATTTCCACCTTAACAGATGATGAATTTGCAGGTACTGATGTTTGGTATCAAGATGACCCAAATCATTCCCCCTTACAGTAGCAGACTTGACCTTGGCACTGCATCCAACAATAAGGTAGTCAAAAGCAAGGAGGACCTGGTTCATGAGCTGAGACAACCGAACTCCACCATCCATGACACAAAAATGGATCAACTTGCATCCTTAAGCCTGAACCACGATGCTGACAACAGATACATCACTAAGATTTTACTGGTATCTGGCCTTCTAAAGGATGTGGAGTCAATGTCCATAGCCATTCAGCTTCACTCATCCAGCCATTTGATCAACCCAAAGTTGTTCCACATCCTAGAGCAGACTGAGGAAAGCAGTATGCTAGCAACTGATCAAGAACGCAGTGAAGAGATTTGTCATACAAAATTTGATCAGAAGACTAGAAGAAAGATCATATTCGACACGGTCAATGAGATTCTTGTCCACAGACTAGGTTTAGATAACAATATAGTGCAGAGAAGAAAGTGTTGGACTGCGAAGAAGCTTCTGAAAGAACTGAAGTCCGAGATAGACCAACTCAATGCTAAAAGAGAAGTTAACATGAACATGGAAGATGATGAATTGATCAGCATTCTAAAGAAAGATATGATGCATCGATCAGAAGATTGGACAAGTCATCAGGATGAGATTTCAGTGCTGGTACTGGATGTTGAGCGCTTAATATTTAAAGACCTGATTACGGAAATCATTAGTGATGAGACAACAGAGCATCGAAGACCAAGAAGTCATGATAGACAACTACAGACTAAGTAAATTTCAAGCTTCCATGCTTTTTTCCTACTCTAAAATCTTGTGAATCCTTATCTGGTCATGTATGAGAAAATATTTATAACATGAGCTGTATGCAAAAGTGAAGGATACACCATTTTCTGGGTTTACATAAATCCTAGTATACTCCAGTTAAAACCACTTCGTTCTCGCAATCATGCTCCAATTATCCCGTTTTATCTCATCAAAAGTAGCCAATCAACGTATATAAGTTAATCAATTCAGTTATAAGGTAACTAGGAAAAAAATGTCCTTCATAATCTGGCATTTAACATCTACAGGATTTGAAGCACATAACCATAAATACTACGAATACTTATGGACAATAATTCCCAAGCACACTGTTAAGAAAAATCAAGTGCTTCAGTCAGAAGGTTTAGCCTAAACTCGCTTGGCTTCCTTTCTAAGTTGCCTTTTAGCACTTCCTTCTTTGATGTGATGCCACTTTAATCTTCTATCAAAGCACACATTTTTTCCACTTTACCCACTCCTCAATTGATGCTGATGCCTATTGTAAATTACCCAGCATCAATTGGAAAAAAAGATAGCAAATACATATTTCTGAGTTCCTAGCATAGCCTTGGTAACATTAATTTTGAGAATCCAAGGTTTACAAATACCTTCTGAAAAATACCATTTCTAGTTAGCTTTTTTGATCTACTAGTCTTGATAATACAGCATAGGTATATGCCAATTAGCACTACAGTCACATTACATGTTGGTAGTGGCAGCAGCAAATGGCGTTGAAATGGAATGATACAGTTGAATCCTCTCCAATTCGTCGCACGTCAAACGTGCATGTACACAAATGAGGATCATAATTAATATAACGAGACTCACAGTAAGAGATGATCAGAGAAAACCTTAGACGTGAATTACTCTTGCCTAGATAAACTAGAAAGCCGCAGGCGTCCAAATCACGAAGCACATCTGGGGCAACAATGCTGGAGATATCAATCTGCCATGAGAGTGGATGTGGATGAATATCATCAGGCTCCAGATCGTTAATGGTTAGAGTAGCTCTCCGTCCATCAGGGTACTCTACTACATCAAAGGTGTAGAGGTATTTTTCTACAATTACACTGTCATCCGAACAGCCGCGGCCTGTATTGAATAGATTGTCCATGCGACAACTTAAAGTAAGTCCCCTACATGGATCAAGCTCGTGCCATTTGTTATCATGCAAGCTGTAACCACAAAGCAAATCATCGTCACACAACCTTATGTACAACATCTTCTCGGGGTAGTCTATCATCCTAACATGGCCAGACCCAACAACTGTATAATTCCAAGCAAAAGAGGGTTCAGGCAGAGAAACCCATCCTTGAGAAAGATTATTGATATCCAGCATTTCGAAGGGTGCTTCATCCAGGTATCGTGAGCACCGACAAGAAAGCACAAAAAGCCGCCCATCAAGGAAAAACACAAAAGGGTTGGGCTTGGGAGAGTTCATCAATGGGAAGTCATCTGTAATCCATCGCCTAGTGCGAATATCATAAACGTCAACATGCGGAGAAACTTGAGGACCAGGACCATCATCCAGGTCCTCGTCATATATGGCATTACCAACAAAGTAGAGTTTAAAGTCACCAGCAATATATCCCAGTCCTCGACGATGAACATACCGCCTTTGGTAGGACAGAACGTAGTACACAAGACAATCGTCAGAATTTAAGGCATACACATGGATTTCATGATCATCATTGTCCTGAAAAAGGATTACAGTGGATGACCAATTGTTGTAATCATCGGGCAACACATGAAACGTCTGAATTTTCATATTTGTAATGATAGGAGGTTTTTTATCCTCCATAATCTCTTTTCTCCAACAGCAGTAATATCATAAACTTGGACTGCCAGAGATGGAACAAAGGGTATTCCTATTCGTAAATTTATAGCTAAAGGAAAACAAACTTACCCTACCTCCTATATAAAACCTGTTCAAATTATTTTTATGTAGATATATCATGTATTGAGTACTCTTAATTTAATTTATATATTTAATTATTTAAATTTTTGATACCCCTTAGTCAAAATCCTTGTTCCACAATATTTTTACACTACCTACCATATTAATTAGGTACAATTACTAATCTCTTCAGTGTATTTGGTAGTATGCCTAATCATAAGCAATCAAAATAGAGTCATTAACCCAAAAAAAAAAAAAGTATGATAAGTTTGATTATATCATTATTCTGTTCAAAAAAGGAACCGATACTTTTAATTCCTTTTTTAATAGACATTAGAGTAATTTTTTATTACACACATTATACCAACACTTTATTCCAATTCCCAAATGTCTAATGCAATATTTCTTCTAATAATTTGTACTTTTAACTTTCTATTGAGATTGACTTTTGACCATGAAAAGAAATATTCTTACACGTAAAGAAGTATCCTAATAAATTTTGTGTAATGTGATTAAATTGTAACACTACATACAAAAAAGACTTTGCGGATAATAGCGTCAAAGAAATGAACATTGGGACTAACTCAACCCTAAAAACAAGTTTAATGAGAGGATTGCGCAAGTCTATATATAGAAACAACCATCCCGCTCCCCACATTGATTGTGGGACAATAACCCACTCCAACAAGTAGCATATTCACTTATATGAACACAACATATGCTAGTCACTTTTGCTCTGTATCATTAGGCAAGGAGACAAGTTAAAGAACATGAAGATCATTAAGATTAGTGCGAAGAGATTTGTTGGAGGTCATATAATCAACGACTCCCAAATCTAAGATCCAAACATCAGGAGCTAAAACATAATTATTACCATTAATTTTTCCGGATACTCATTAGTTTTTTGTTTTGCATTGCAATGATGTTTGGAAGAACACTTTCGGCATATATTGGCAAAGACTGCAGAAGAAAAGTTAGCCTCATAATGGAACATGACAAACAATTACTATGAGATATTGATAATAATTTGATCAAGGAGATATTTATATATATATTGAACACTTGATATATAAGCATCAAACACCAAAATATTGCAAAGTATGCATCACAGCATTTAGTTGAAAGAGTCACCAAAAATAATTCCTTTCAAATCCTTCCCTGCACATTTAGATGAATCAGTATCCATGTTTGATCAACACTTCAGACATCACATACAATAAAATTGGAGAGTTGAAAAAGAGAAGTAAAGACTCGACAAAAGAGTAAACCACAACAAACTGGAGGTTCTACCCTTTCCTCCTCTCCTACTCCCACAAGGGCGAAGGAAAGAGAATACAACTCGGATGAATGGGGAAGTCTTGAATATTCTAGAATAACAAACCTTCTTTTTTCACCACTTTTAAGACACTGAAACACCAGAACTTATATGCTGCACCTATAGAGTACTAGAGAGAACATGGGTCATACATCACCTATTAACTGGTTAGCCTGAGAATACGCCAGAATTGTGTCATCCGAAATGAATGGCCGGTTAACTTGCCTCTGGCAACTCAAGATCAAACACCTCATGAGCCGCCAAGGATTTAGTCTAGTGGTAAGAGTGCAGCACTTGATGAGTGAATTAGGTTATATCTACGATTCGAAGCCTACAACAGACAAAAATATGGTATTTAAGTGAAGAAGAGTAGCTGGATATATAGACCCATCCACTGAATATCGAACCGTGTGATACTGGCCCTCGAGGTTTCACGGTTACTAAAAAGAGAAAAAGGTCATGCATCTCATGGAATGAACAGCTTCTAAAACAGATGGTTAATAGTACACGCATGATAATAGGCTCAATATTAATCAATTAACAAAAGAATGATTGGGATACTAGAGAGAGTGCGACTTTTATAAGTTACTGGAATGGTTTCTAGGTTGCTCACCTATGAATGATGATACTCTGAAATGGAAAGGCTGCATGAAAGCCCAAATGTGTATTTTCAACCAAGTCTTGTTACGTTTTTCTGACCAAGGAAGTGTTACATCCTAAACCATGCCTTTGGAAACAAATATGGCACTCGAGCTCCTGTGCTTCTATTAAATTGTGGCAAACAAGGCATGCATAACCTTCGGAAAACTGGGAATTCACTAGATTTTTTTTAGTTGATCGTATCAACAAGGGCTGGACAAAGGAAGAATGGACAGAAAAGATTGAATTCATTTCATTAAGATGAATCATCGTTCTAAAGCATATTCAATTAAGAAAAGCTCACTCATTCTTTGACTTCAGATAACTTGTGGCAGGAAACTACGTGTTCACTTATCTTTATATGCCGGTAATGGCAGCAGCAAATGGCGTCGAAAAGGAATGATACAGTTACATTCTCTCCAATTCGTCTCAAGTCAAATGTGCAAGTACACAAATGAAAATCAGTAAGAACAGACTCACGGTAAGAGATGATCAAAGAAAACCTTTGACGTGAATTCCTCTTGCCTATATAAACTAGACAGCCATAGGCATTTAAATCACGAAGCAGGTCCGGGCAACAACGCTGGAGATATCAACCTGCCATGAGGGTGGATCATCATCATTATGAGTATCATGCTCCAGATCAGTAATGGTTAGAGTAGCTCGCCGTCCATCATGGTACTCTAATATATCAAAGCTGTAGAAGTATTTTTCTGCAATTACAGTCATTCGAACAACCGCCAGCTTTGAATAGATTACCCATGCGATCTGTCAAAGTACTCATACATGGGTCAAGCTCGTGCCACTTGTTATCATGCAAGCTGTAACCATAAAGCAAACCATCGTAACACGACTTTATTTACAGCATCTTCTCAGGGTAGTCTATCATCCTAGAATTGCGAAAGCCAAATGCATAATCCAAGCAAAAGAGGGTTCAGGCAGAGAAACCCATCCTTGAGAAAGATTATTGATATCCAGCATTTTGAAGGGTGCTTCTTCCAGGTAGGGCGAGCACTCAGTAGAAAGCACATAAACTCCGATAGTTAAGTGAAGGGTAGATGGATGCGCCCATCCACTGAATTCCGAACCTTGTGTTACTGGCCCTCGGGGTTTCACGGCTATGGAACAAATATAAGAGTAAAGAAAAAAAGGTCAAGCATCTCATGGAATGAACTTCTAGAACTGATAATTAATAGCACAAGCATGATAATAGGCTCAATATTAATCAGTTACTTGATACAAAATTCAAACAAAAGAATGTGCAGAGTAAACTCAGCTATGCTACAGGAAACGTAAATGAATGACTTTCAACTTCATACAACACAGAGTGAATAAGTGGCTAAACATGAGATATAAATCATTTCATGTTTTCATTGAAGGAGAAGCAGCTAGTTATATATGGAATCTTATTGGCTCCCCGTTAGGTGTTAAATTTCAACATAGTTCTTCTATTAGGTGTATTTTTAATACTTGATGGAATGTGAGATCTACTAATGAAGTGCATAATCTTGTTCTTTATATCATCCCCATTATCACTCGTTGGATGATTTGGAAGGACAGATGTGCACGTAAGCTAAGTTGCTCGGACACGGCACTTTTGGTGCCGCACCCGTGTCGATACGACACTAGTATGGGTGTGGGTATGGGATCCGTACCGGATATGGTCAAACATTTTTGGGTACTTTGACAATGGGCGACGGAAAAATTTTAGACATGATACAATGTGATTCCGAAGTTGGAACCAAAGCTAGGGTAATTTTGAAGAATTTATCTCTCTAATAATGTCTTCCTTCAGTACCTCAATAGGAAATCAAAAGGCGATATATTTTTTAAGTCTAACAAAAAGTATAGGATCGGATTATAACTCTTTATTTTCTTTTTTGAATTATTTTTAGTCGAATCCCCGCACTCGTATCCGAGTTAGGATCCGTATCCCCGAATCTTAGAATTTAGATCTCGAAGGATCCGACCTCTAGATCCGCACCCGTGTCGGACACCCTCACCGATGTCCGAGCAACTTAGCACGTAAGTATGGTAATCAAAGGAAATTCAACCCCTTCAAAATGGAACAAGATATTTGCTGGACAGTTGCTGCAGCAGTCTCCAAGGTCTACCCAAATTGCAAGCTTCCCTGGCATTGGACTCAACTGTGTGATGCTTTATTAAAGATTCAACAAATACCAAAAATTATAACAGTTAGTTGGCAAAAACCTGAAGTAGGCTCCTTCAAATTGAATACCGATGGCAGCTTCACTGGAGCTAGTGTTATATCTGGTATTGGTGGAATACTTAGAGATGATAAAGGGGGTCTTGAAATGGCCTTCTCCTTTCCTATGAAATGTGGCAGCAATGACTATGCAGAAGCATGTGCAGCAAAGTTTGGGGCAAATTGGTGTATACAAAATGGGTATACTAATTTTGAACTTGCGCTTGATTCTCTTATGGTTGCTAATATGCTAAAGGAAAGGAAGGCGAGCAGTTACAAGATGAACAAGATCATAGATGATGCTTCCAATATGCTTGGTCAGGCAAATGTACAGATTAGTCACTGTTTCAGGGAAGCCAACCAGGTTGCAGACTGGTTAGCAAAACAAGCTACTAGAATGCAGGAAGGCGCTTTCTATTTGACAATCCAGCAACTTCCTAGAGAGGCAAAAAGCAGATGGCAGCTGGAAAATGGCGAAATACTAAGTATTAGAACAAAATATGATAAGGCTAATTTATTTTTGTTAGTTAAAGTACATGAGTTTCTAGTTTGTGGCAGGGTCGGTTTTTTTCCCCTTCCATTCTTTTTTTGAAAGGATAGCTATTTATCCTTTGTGTTGTAATATCTTGTACTATCAATTGATGAAATACAACGCCCCCAGCAAACCTGGGAAATTATATTAAAAATAGATATCATTTCATGGTTTAGCCAAAGTCCCCATCATTGAAAAGTTTATAAATAGATAGATGCAACTCAAAGCACAAGAGTTTAAACTAGGAAAACAATTAGTGGGGAAAGCCAGCACATCGGAGATAGGCTAGCACACAGACAGGCAACACCTAGCAGTATAAAGCAACCTGATGATCTAAATGGAATCAGCAGTTACAAAAAAAATTCCAGTGACCACGGTGGTTCAGTTTCTGTGCTATCAGAAATCAACAACAATATGGCATCACATGTAGATACAAAAGCAAACACAGACTGTTCCTTCCAGATTGATAAGATGCAAGAGGACAATAAAGAAAGAGTAAGTGAGTTCTCATAGTTTTTAAATTTATTTACTCATGAATGAAACCTTACTGACATGACTTTTGCACAATCCAGGGTGATGCTGTGAGGCTTAGTGAAGATACATCAACGACTGAACTTGCACTAGCGGCAGTTGAACAACTTAGTCCTGTCTCAGTGCTTGATGCAACATTCTATGTCGAAGATTCACCATCTCCAGTTGGGAAGAAGATTGTGAGTGCATTTTCATATAGAGGTACCATTCTATTTCTCAAATTCAACTGTTTTTTATGCAAACTTGATAAAATGATGGCTTAATTCAACATTATGCAGAGGAACATAAAACACAATAGTAGATTTAATACATCAGTTGAGAAACAAGCGGAAAAGGAAATCATAACAGAATGGCTTAATTCAAAGATGACAGCTAGAATACAGCAGCCGCAAAGTAAAAACTAATTGAAGTTCAATTTCTTTTCTAACCTGCACGCCTTAGCTCCACCTTTAGGTGAAAGAACATCGACTGTCATTATTATATTACGGCCTACTAAACTAAACTCAGAAATAGCACCTAAAAGAGTTAAGTAAAAGCATGATTCGACTACTAATGACCTTCTGTCCATTTCCACCTTAACAGATGATGAATTTGCAGGTACTGATGTTTGGTATCAAGATGACCCAAATCATTCCCCTTACAGTAGCAGACTTGACCTTGGCACTGCATCCAACAATAAGGTAGTCAAAAGCAAGGAGGACCTGGTTCATGAGCTGAGACAACCGAACTCCACCATCCATGACACAAAAATGGATCAACTTGCATCCTTAAGCCTGAACCACGATGCTGACAACAGATACATCACTAAGATTTTACTGGTATCTGGCCTTCTAAAGGATGTGGAGTCAATGTCCATAGCCATTCAGCTTCACTCATCCAGCCATTTGATCAACCCAAAGTTGTTCCACATCCTAGAGCAGTCTGAGGAAAGCAGTATGCTAGCAACTGATCAAGAACGCAGTGAAGAGATTTGTCATGCAAAATTTGATCAGAAGACTAGAAGAAAGATCATATTCGACACGGTCAATGAGATTCTTGTCCACAGACTAGGTTTAGATAACAATATAGTGCAGAGAAGAAAGTGTTGGACTGCGAAGAAGCTTCTGAAAGAACTGAAGTCCGAGATAGACCAACTCAATGCTAAAAGAGAAGTTAACATGAACATGGAAGATGATGAATTGATCAGCATTCTAAAGAAAGATATGATGCATTGATCAGAAGATTGGACAAGTCATCAGGATGAGATTTCAGTGCTGGTACTGGATGTTGAGCGCTTAATATTTAAAGACCTGATTACGGAAATCATTAGTGATGAGACAACAGAGCATCGAAGACCAAGAAGTCATGATAGACAACTACAGACTAAGTAAATTTCAAGCTTCCATGCTTTTTTCCTACTCTAAAATCTTGTGAATCCTTATCTGGTCATGTATGAGAAAATATTTATAACATGAGCTGTATGCAAAAGTGAAGGATACACCATTTTCTGGGTTTACATAAATCCTAGTATACTCCAGTTTAACCACTTCGTTCTCGCAATCATGCTCCAATTATCCCGTTTTATCTCATCAAAAGTAGCCAATCAACGTATATAAGTTAATCAATTCAGTTATAAGGTAACTAGGAAAAAAATGTCCTTCATAATCTGGCATTTAACATCTACAGGATTTGAAGCACATAACCATAAATACTACGAATACTTATGGACAATAATTCCCAAGCACACTGTTAAGAAAAATCAAGTGCTTCAGTCAGAAGGTTTAGCCTAAACTCGCTTGGCTTCCTTTCTAAGTTGCCTTTTAGCACTTCCTTCTTTGATGTGATGCCGCTTTAATCTTCTATCAAAGCACACATTTTTTCCACTTTACCCACTCCTCAATTGATGCTGATGCCTATTGTAAATTACCCAGCATCAATTGGAAAAAAAGATAGCAAATACATATTTCTGAGTTCCTAGCATAGCCTTGGTAACATTAATTTTGAGAATCCAAGGTTTCAAATACCTTCTGAAAAATACCATTTCTAGTTAGCTTTTTTGATCTACTAGTCTTGATAATACAGCATAGGTATATGCCAATTAGCACTACAGTCACATTACATAAAAGGCAAATAAGTAATCAAAGAAAGGTAATTCTTCTACAAAGACTACAGAAGAAAAGTTAGCCTCGCAATGGAACATGACAAACAATTACGAGATATTGATATATATTTGATCAAGGAGATATTTGTATGCATTGAACACTTGATATATATTCATAGTTGCATACTAGCAGAGGATTCATGAAATACCTAAAAATGAAACTTTTAAGGATGTTATTCCCCATGCAGTGTTAATACATTTCAAAGATAGGCGATATTTTTATTCTAAATTTATGAAGTTAAGTAGTCATTTGTTCTCTTGAAACCTGAATGTGCTTGTAGGCATTGCATTGCTTCTATTAGGAAGCTCTAAAGAAATGCAGTAGCAGAACTCTTCGACAACAAATTAAAATTTATGGCGACTTTGGAGTTGGTGGAATTGTAGGAAGGGCTGGCATATGTAAGGAGTGGCAGCTTTCAGATCTGCTACAGCTTACCTTGAGATTTCACTGTGTAACTTTTTGATTTCCACATCAATATAGAAGATATTAGTTACTATTGCTATGTTTTCAAATTCTAAAAGACCTTCAAGGTGCTTTCTGTAGGGAAGGTATTCTTTCTGGATGATAGAAAGATGTTTATGTCCGGAGCAATTAAACTGAATAAGCAAGAAATTAATATTTCATTTAGGAATAAAGATCTATCAGAATATAAGAATGGACAGAAAAGATTGAATTCATTTCATTAAGACGAATCATCGTTCTAAAGCATATTCAATTAAGAAAAGGCATACCCAGTCAGAAGCTAGATTCTGTTGCTGACAATTGGAAAGCTCACTCATTCTTTGACTTCGGATAACTTGTGGCAGGAAACTACGTGTTCACTTATCGTTATATGCCGGTAATGGCAGCAGCAAATGGCATCGAAAAGGAATGATACAGTTACATTCTCTCCAATTCGTCTCAAGTCAAATGTGCAAGTACACAAATGAAAACCAGTAAGAACAGACTCACAGTAAGAGATGATCAAAGAAAACCTTTGACGTGAATTCCTCTTGCCTAGATAAACTAGACAACCATAGGCGTTTAAATCACGAAGCACGTCCGGGGGAACAACGCTGGAGACATCAACCTGCCATGAGGGTGGATCATCATCATGATGAGTATCATGCTCCAGATCGGTAATGGTTAGAGTAGCTCGCCGTCCATCATGGTACTCTAATACATCAAAGCTGTAGAAGTATTTTTCTACAATTAGACAGTCATTCGAACAACCGCCGGCTTTGAATAGATTACCCATACGACCTGTCAAAGTACTCATACATGGGTCAAGCTCGTGCCACCTGTTATCATGCACGTTGTAACCATAAAGCAAACCACCGGAACACGACTTTATGTACAGCATCTTCTCGGGGTAGTCTATCATCCTAGAATTGAGAAAGCCAAATGCATAATCCCAAGCAAAAGAGGGTTCAGGCAGAGAAACCCATCCTTGAGAAAGATTATTCATATCCAGCATTTCGAATGGTGCTTCTTCCAGGTAGGGCGAGCACTCAGTAGAAAGCACATAAAGCCGCTGATCAAGGAAAAACACAAAAGGCTTGGGCTTGCGAGCATTCAACATTGGGAAGTCATCTGTAATCCATTGCTTAGTGCGAATATCATAAACGTCAACATGGAGAGAATTTTCAGGCTCAGGACCATCGTCCAGGTCCTGATCAAATATGATGTTACCAACAAAGTAGAGTTTAAAGTCACCAGCTGCATATCCCACTCCTCGAAGAACTACGTTAGGCCTTTGGTAGGACAGAACAGAGTACACAAGACAATCGTCAGAATTAAAGGCAAGCACATGGATATCATCATCATCCCAATTTTCTTGAAAAAAGATTACAGTGGATGACCAATTGTTGTAATCATCAGGCAACACTTGAAACGTATCTATTTTCATATTTGTAATGATAGGAGGTTTATCCTCCGTCTCCAATAATCTCTCTTCTCCAACAGCAATTGCCATGGAATAAATAAAAATCAGAAAGGTTGAATGGCTCAGGGTACCGAATTTATAGGAATACTAGTAATTTCTATCAAAATTGGGAAAACCAACTTACCCTAACTCTTATAAAACCTTTTCAAACAAGGAATGAGACTTTTAAGAAATTTTTACCCCACATAAACACTTAGAATAGTTTTCAAACTTTCTTTGAACATACTTTTACTTTCCTTTCTTTTCTTAGCCAGTTACCTTATTTTAATTAACATTTTTATTTAATTGTATTTAATTTTCGTCTTAATAGTCCTTTACTTGAACCTAAATTTTAGGAGTATAAGCTTCCTTGTTTAACGTAAATCAATGTAGTAACTAAATCAGTTTCATTGTTTAACTTTTCTTCTAGTACTAGTAAAATTCAATTACTTTCCCTTCATTAAGCTTTTCTCTAAATCCATGTTATCATTCATACCTCAATGAATCTTTTGAATTGAATACATATCTACCAAATTCTATTGAATTTAATATTTTTTTAGAAAATTGAAATATTATTATCATTCATATCTCCATGATTCTTTTGAATTGATTACATATCTACAAATTTCTATTGAATTTAATATTTTGAATTAATTTAAATATTATTAGTTACATATTCTTTGAGCAACTCAAATGCATAAATATGCTACACAAACTATACATATTACCAATATTATATCTATATATCGTTAATAGTTGTTGTATATCTATATAATATGCCACTATTTATCATGTATGCATCTAATATTTATGATATATTATTATGTATTTTCAGATATTACGAACATATGTAGTATGTATTTGTTTAGTATTCTATATATTTTTATTAGTTAGTTACTTAAATATTCTAACGTATATTAACTTATTATTTATCATGTATTAATTTAATATTCGCAACTTATTAGTTCTTGTTTCACGTATTATTAATATGATATGAAGTCTATATTCATTTAATATTTTAATTAATTACTCAATTAGTCACCTAATATATCTCTGGAGTGCAAAATTGTATCTTTTTTGGAATAAAGACTAACAAGTTTGTTGGAAAAATTATGAGTTTGTTGGTTATGAGTTTAGAAAGGATAACGCCCTTATCTCTCATATCGTAAAAATTTCGCCCAGCAGCTACTTTTAATACTGGTATTTAGTTTGAGGCCACTATTTTTACTGGTCTTACACTAGAGGCCATTTTTGGGCTTTTACTAAATAAATATTGACTTAAGTTCTGATAATTGACTGAACTTCAGTCCATACGGCCCCTGGACTGAAGTTCCACCTCTAAGGATTCAGTCCATATGGCCATGGACTGAACTTCAGTCCATGGTATGGCCATGGACTGAAGGATTGAACTTCAGTCCATATGGCCTGGACTGAACTTCAGTCCATATGGCCCTGGATTGAAGTTCAATCTTTAAGGACTGAACTTCAATCCGACCTCTGGACTGAAGTTCTATCTCTTTAAGCAAAAGTGGCCACAAACTAAATATTTTGGTATTAGTAACCTGTGCCCAAAGACTAGTGGCAAAAGTGGCATTTCGTGCACTTTCCCCTTCAGATTAAGAGCCTCATTAAGTGCAAATAAATGTGCTCTTAATTACACACGTTATAGCAACATTTTATTTTTAATTCCCCAAGTTCTAATGCATTATTTCTTCTATAATTTTAACTTTTAACTTTCTATTGAAATTGACTTTTGACCTTGAAAAAGAAATAATTAAATTGCATTGCTTAATGAGCAAGTAGATGTGTTTAGGCGGCTCTCCTACAATCATCTACACTGGTATTAAGATCTTTATTGATGTTGGAGGAGTTGTGCGGGAATATACTAAGTTCTAATGACTTCTTCAGGGAGAGGCTCTGTCGGTACATAATAAGATAGAGAAAAAAACAGACTCAAAGAGTTTGTGTATGAGATTAAATAGTAATACTTAACACTAGGTACAAAACGCACTTGGAAATAGTAACATATTCACTTATATGAACATAACATATACTAGTCAGAAGCTAGATTATGTTGCTGACAATTTGAAAGTTCACTCATTCTTTGACTTCAGATAACTTTTGGCAGGCAACTACGACATCACTTATCGTCATATGCCAGTAGTGGCAGCAGAAAATGGCGTCAAAAAGGAACGATACAGTTAAATTCTCTCCAATTCGTCTCAAGTCAAATGTGCATGTACACAAATGATAATCAATAAAAGGAGACTCACGGTAAGAGATGATCAAAGAAAACCTTTGATGTGAATTCCTCTTGCCTATATAAACTAGACAGCCGTAGGCGTCCAAATCACGAAGCACATCTGGGGCAACAACGCTGGAAATATCAACTTGCCATGAGGGTGGATCATCATCATGACGAGTATCATGCTCCAGATCGGTAATGGTTAGAGTAGCTCGCAATCCATCATGGTACTCTAATACGTCAAAGCTGTAGAAGTACTCCTACATAGGTCAAGCTCGTGCCACCTGTTATCATCCACAAAGAAAATCATAGTTACACGACTTTATGTAAAATCATGGTTTAGCCAAAGTCCCCATCATTTAAAAGTTTCAAAATAGATAGATGCAACTCAAAGCACAAGAGTTTAAACTAGGAAAACAATTAGTGGGAAAAGCCAGCACATCGGAGATAGGCTAGCACACAGACAGGTTTTATGTTTAGAAAATAAACAAGTTTGAATGAGAAAAGGTGAGAATAATGCAACATAGTCCCGGAGAAGTGTGAACAAAAAGTGGAAAGGGGAGATGTGTCTGAATTGTGATCATTCGAGGCATAACCCAAAATATTGCTATGAGGTCATCGAGTATCCAAAATGATGGAAATTTGACTCACGAATTGAGAATCGTCATGAAGAGACACGAGCAAATGACAGTGAAGTATTGTGGTAGAATGCAGTTTGATGAGGAAATTAGTACTCGAAGTTTAATATTGTTCTATATAATATAAATAAATATTCGACCCGTTAAGTTGTTTGGATTAATTATATTTGGATAAATGTATTGGACAATGGGTAAAATTTGGCTCGTGTATGTGGTGCCTTGAAGGCATGCTTCGGAGAGCATCGAATAAAGATTCACTAGTCTGACCTCGGGGCAAACAATATGATCGCAAAGTTACCAATCGAAGTCATAATCTGTAGCATACCTCGTGAATAATCGCCTCGATGGATCAACGGATCCATGCCCCGAGGTGAAAGATACAAACCTCGGGGAACCACTCCCGCCTCAACGGGAATACTACTCCACGATCTCAGACCACTAACTCATTTTCTACAGTTGCAGAATGTGGGTAAAGCCATGATAGAACGTGGAGGAAATGGCCTATTTTTAGTTATCTATAAATAACAATTCACTTTATGTTGTAATCATCAGAAAATATATACCAAAACTCTGTCAAAATTTGTACTCATCGTTGATATTGGAATTTACGCTCTTATTGTTCAATTATTCATTTTATTTCGTTGCCTTATTCTAACTTTGATACTTAGCATTGTTTGTAAACCCGATCCAAATTCGGTTTGTTGTTTACTTTTCAAAATAAATAAAAATGGATGAGTTTAATTTCTTTATATTTTAAATTATAAAAATGACACCTCATTATATAATTCACGAGACAACCAATTTTCTAGCAAGAATGACTATTCTAGTCATCTAGGGAAAGCTGAGTGACCATTTAAAAACAATACAAAGAAAAATAACTTTATTCATTTATTTCCAATAGTTGAGTGACCATTTAGGTAATAGACTCATTATTTCTTCTAATAATTTTAACTACTGAAATTGACTTTTGCAATGAAAAAGAAATACTTTTTACACCATAATAAATTACATTGCTTGAAGACTAAGTAGATGTGTTTAGGCGGCTATCCTACAATGGTATTAAGATCTTTATTTATGTTGGAGGAGTTGTGTGGAGAATACAGAGTCCTTCAGCAATCTTACTAAGTTCTAATGGCTTCTTCATAGAAGGGTACATAATTAGATTGAGAAAACAAATCAAAATCCTAATGAAGTTTTCCTACTGATATTAAATTATACTGAACATTAGGTACAAAATGCAACATTGGGAATATTAGCATATTCACTTATAAGAACATAACCTATTGATGCAAGGACACCAAGCCAACTAGAAGAGATATGTTGATTACCGTACTCTGCTCAATTGGTAACCTGCATATACATTCTACAACATTATCTAACTGCCTTGGATCTAAGTACACAATTAGCTCTTTGGAACTTGTACACAATTATCACCCTAATCTGTGTTGTGTTGAACTTCAAACACATCGCTTGACTTAGCACAAATCTGCCACTATATAGAAAGTGAGGATTGGTGAGATTTTTAATCAGGAGAGATTCTATGGCACACCAAGCATGACTTGAAGGGAGAACCAACAGGAAGTTTCTGCATGCCTTATTTAAGCAATGGAACTTGGGCTGCCCAAATGTAGCGTTTTGGGAATTCAAGGAAATCTTCATCTCTATTTAATGTCCTTGTCTCAATACGAAGTGGATAACCTTTGTAACTGAAAGGAAGCACAATCAACTCCTTGTTTGCAAATGAGAAAATCCAAAGCTCGCATATCACTAAAAGTAGAGACCATACGAGAGTTTCTCTCTTTCAGCTCCATAACTAGGTCCTGGATTTGATGGAAGTGGAGATCATCTCCATTTGAACAGGAAGTGGAAAAGGTGGGCTTGCGGGTGGAGTTGGAGTTGGATAAACTGGTTGCTGGAATGGCTGTGGATGCACTGGAATGATATAGTTCTTGCTTGATCCTAATGAATATTTCCCTTTCTATATATAGACCTTCCTCACAAAGTGCACATACTCCTTTCTTTTATCCAGAGTCCCAAAGGTAACTTGACAACTCCCACGTCTGTCATCCGCTGTGGTTACATTCATAACACAGTACTTATAAACAACGGGCTTTTACTTACTTAGTATTTGCCTTTTATGTAGTGTGACTGTAGTGCTAATTGACATATATCTACGGTTTACTACCTGGACTAGTAGAGCAAACAAGCTAACGAACGATGGTATTTTTTACAAGGTATTTGAAACCTTGGATTTTCAAAATTAATGTTATCAAGGCTACTGCTAGGAACTCGGAAATATATATGTGCTATCTCTTTTCCAACTGATGGTAACGCGAAAAGATGTTTGCTCTGATAGAAGATTCAAGTGGTATCATTCTAAGGATGAAGTGCTAAAAGGCAACTTAGAAAGGAAGCCAAGCGAGTTTAGGCTAAACCTTATGATTGAAGCACTTGATTCTGCTGAACAGTGTGCTTGGGAATTACTGTCCGTCGGTGTTTGTAGTATTTATGGTTATGTGCTTTAAATTAATTTGCAGATTATGATGACATTTTTTTCCCTGGTTACCTAATAACTGAATTGATTAACTTATACTTTGAGTGGTTACTTTTGATGAGATAAAAAGGGATAACTGAGTTCCTAGCAGTAGCCTTGATAACATTAATTTTGCAAATCCAAGGTTTCAAATACCTTCTAAAAAATACCTATCTTTAGTTAGCTATTTTGCTCTACTAGTCCTGGTAGTAAACTGTAGATATATGTACTACAATCACACTACATAAAAGGCAAATAAGTAAGTAAAAGCCCGTTGTTTATAAGTACTGTGTTATGAATGTAACCACAGCAGATGACACACCTGGGAGCCCAAGTTCCATTGCTTAAATAAGGCATGCAGAAACTTCCTGTTGGTTCTCCCTTCAAGTCATGCTTGGTGTGCCATAGAATCTCTCCTGATTAAAAATCTCACCAATCCTCACTTTCTATATAGTGGCAGATTTGTGCTTAGTCAAGCGATGTGTTTGAAGTTCAACACAACACAGATTAGGGTGATATTCGACAGGGTCAACAAGTTCCAAAGAGCTAATTGTGTACTTAGATCCAAGGCAGTTAGATAATGTTGTAGAATGTATATGCAGGTTACCAATTGAGCAGAGTACGGTAATCAACATATCTCTTCTAGTTGGCTTGGTGTCCTTGCATCAATGGAATTTAATGTCTATGTAACTCTCATGCGCGCTTCGTGTGATGGACTTGGTATGACCTTCTATAGGCCTATACTGACATTAGCAGCCAACAGTGACAAGCTAATGTTCGGGAGGAAATAAGTGGTATTGTAGGTTCTCTTGGGAAGTTCAAGTCAAAGGATAATACAATGTGCATAAGTGAGGACTAAACCATTACAGTGAGCAATAAAAGTCTTGAAAAAGAAATAACTGGACAGATGTTCGCCGATATCTCTTATCGACATTTAACTTCTGATCTTAAGAATATTGCCACTGATATGTTTAGAACATCTGAAAGCTCCTATCCTTAATAATTTTAAGATGAAATTATTAGGTGGGAAAGTCATTCATAATCATAGTGACTCATGTGACCTGCAAGCACATACTTTTTTCTTATCCTGTGCTTTATCTGTTATTTTTACCACTTAATACCAATGCTGCTGCGACCACCATCAAAATCAAGTGCATTGTCGTTGGTGGTTACCCTAGTGGATTCAAGTGTGGTCTTAGATACCAGCCACAAAATGTGGTCACCTTCCCAAGTGTGTAATTGCATCAGTCGATGCATTTAGAGCTTCATATATGTGAGCTACTTCGTATCGAAAGGAAGATAATAATATGGTACTCTGCAGCATATGAAGGCTTTGGGTTCCATGATGATGGACTACATACAGATAGCATGCTTAGAAGGCCTTGTATTATGAACAGTACCAAGCACATGGTACCATGGTATGAAACAGGCAGAAGCTTTTTCACTAAAAAAATTCTCCAAGGTTTCATTGAAATAGGAGGCACAGTTTTTCTGCAAGAACGAGATGCAATTGTCACATTTGAAGGGTCGGAGATGAAATTAAATGCCTAATCAAAGTTTCTTCTAGAGTTTATAGTACACAGTTTTATTGGAGAATTGCACCTCAAGTTGACTTAGATTCTGCAAAACTTGACTATCTTATAGAAAAATTTACTGGTGTAATTTTATTCAGAGAGCATCTCATATCTGCAGTTGGACTTGGTTGGAGCAGTATGGCTGTTAAAGTTCTCAAGCAATCAGCATTACTACTGGGTGCACAACAGTTAGAAGACGTTGCACGTTGTGGATATGAATCAACGATACTCTACTCGAACCTTGAGAGGACAAGGTTCTTTTTGAGGGGCGGGGTATTGTTATGAATGTAAACACAACGGATGACACACTTGGGAAGTTGTCAAGTTACCTTTGGGACCCTGGATAAAAGAAATGAGTATATTCCTACTTCACAATACTGTATGTTTGAACAATATCCACTTTAATCATTCACATAAACGTTTATTGGATTCCTTCATAAAAATTTAACAAAGCTGTGTTAATGGTATTGATATCTTTTAACAAAATATGCACTTCTTGACTCGACGAGAAACTAGTTATTTTATATTTATGACAAATAAATAATTTTTTTTTTTTTGATAGGTAACAACCTCATCACAACTTATGCGAGCACTTTTTTATAAAAAAAAATAAACTGTTAACAAACCAAGCAATGTTATAATTATGTGGGTTTTATTCGGAGACTCCACAGTAAATGTTCTCCATGAAAAATTGTAGGGTATTGGAGAGGAAGAAAGTCTATGAAACAAAGAAGACTAAGGTGAGATTGCTACCACTACCAACATAAAAATGTCCTTTAAGTTTTGCAGATTTGGTCACTTTTCTTCTAACTTCAAGGCTAGACACTTGCTCTAGTTGATTCTCCTGTGATGGAAGAGAATCAACAGAAACAATGAAATCCATGATGAAGCTAAAGATCTACCCAGACTGTCATTGGACAGTAGGCAACAGTCCTTGAGGAGCAGAGCCTCTGAGTCCAGATCAAATTTTCTTCTAGGAGATCAAGAACTGCAAGGTCATAATCGATCTTCCAGCATTGTAGCAAAGCTAATGGGATTGGATGCTTTTCCAAGCTCCGGTCCACCAAATGAAATTGAGATTGTGACACCTAAAACCTTCCCTGCTAAAGATTCTATTTTGATATCAACAAAATCAGTTAGAAAGAGCAAGATAAATCAAGTTTCCATTCCCCCACAGATGTTGGAAAAGGATTTTGCCTCTCCACGTATAAAATCCACCAGTTCAATCATGGGACCTGCCTCATCCTCGAGGCTTCCACGAGAATCTGCTCCTTGGAGACAACTGGAGGCCAATCGAGCCACCCAAAAATCATCTGTTAGATGCAATATGGAAGCTTCATCGCAGAGTCCACATCTTTCTTCCTCAGTTCATCGCGAAATCGAGAAAAGGAAAACTGAACTTGAGTTCAAAAGGTCTGGAACAGATCTAAGAGCTCTGAAACAGTACTTGAAGCAATGCAGAACACAAGAGAAAGGTCAGAAGACCAAAGTGCTCAAACGGCACCTTCCGCAAAGCTGCAACCAGTGAGGCAGAGGCAGCAACATAGCCCACTGTCTCTCACCAAAAAGGTGACTCACCCCACGAAAAGATCAGAAGCTTCATATTTGACACCACAACAAGCCAAACTAAGTGATAAAATCAGATATGCAAGTTTCGCTGACCCCACTGCAAATGCCTCGGAACTTCAAGAATTTTACACGCAACCCCTTGTATATAACAGAGATGACACAGTTGACAAGCAAACATCCAAAGATATGACACCCAGAGCCAATAATGCTGCATACTCTACTCGGCATCTTCCTTCCACAGATATGAAGACTAAAGGAAGAACATCAAAGGCCTTGCAGACAACATCTTCTCAACAAAAGGAAGGAAGATTTAGTCCTGCACTAGGAAAAAGTTATGGAACTTCAAGTCCAAGACTACAGCAGAAGCAGCAGGGCATGGACAAACAAACTTGTCAAACCACTCCATCATCAGAAACCAGCAAGGTTAGAAGACAATCAATTACAGAATCAGGCTCTTCAAAAAGGAACCAGAAAGCAAAACCTAGCAATATGCAGCAACCTGATGATCCAAATGGAAGCAGCAGTCACAAAAATAATTTCAGTGTGGCATCACATATAGAAACAAAAGCAAACACAGACTGTTTCTTCCAGATTGCTAAGATGCAAGAGGACAATAAAGAAAGAGTAAGTGACTTCTCATGGTTTTTAAATTTATGTGCTCATGTGAATGAACCCTTACTGACATTGACTTTTGCACGATCCAGGGTGATGCGGTGAGGCTTAGTGAAGATACATCAACGACTGAACTTGCAATAGCGGCAGTTGAACAACTTAGTCCTGTCTCAGTGCTTGATGCAACATTCTATGCCGAAGATTCACCATCTCCAGTTGGGAAGAAGATTGTGAGTGCATTTTCATATAGAGGTACCATTCCATTTCTCAAATTCAACTGTTTCGATGCAAACTTGATAAAATGATAGTTGTCTAGGAAAAAACACTATGCAGAGGAACATAAAGCATAATGGTAGATTTTAATACATCACTTGAGAAACAAAAGGAAAAGGAAATCATAACAGAATGGCTTAATTCAAAGATGACAGCTTGAATACAGCACCCGCAAAGTAAAAACTAATTGAAGTTCTATTTCTTTTCTAACTTGCACGCCTTAGCTCCACCTTTAGGTGAAAGAACATAGACTGTCATTATTATATTACGGCCTACTAAACTAAACTCAGAAATAGCACCTAAAAGAGTTAAGTAAAAGCATGATTCAACTACTAATAACCTTCTGTGCATTTCCACCTTAACAGATGATGAATTTGCAGGTACTGATGCTTGGTATCAAAATGATCCAGATCATTCCCCTTACAGTACCAGACTTGACCTTGGCACTTGTTATGTGCTTAGGATCTAGTGGTTTAATTATTGTAGGTTACTTAATATTATTTATGTTATTTAGTTATTAATTTAGTAGTTTATTTGAAGCTACTAGGTTTAAGTTATTTAAGGTTATTAGGTCTCTTTTGTTCAAGTTATTGGTTTATGGTAGACTTCTAGTTCTATTTCAATTAGGACTCTTGTAAGCTCCATTTAAAGAGCAATATTTCTGAGGTTAATAATAAGCAGCAGAAATTTGAGAAAAAACCTAGAGGTCTGAGACTCTCTCTCAATGAGTCTTAAGGTTAGAGCTCCCTTTGACGAGCCTAAGGTTGGAGCTCCCTTTGATGAGCCCTACTATCTTCACCGCCCCGTGACCCGATCCCGGGAACATAACAGCACTGCATCCAACCATAAGGTAGTCGAAAGCAAGGAGGACCTGGTTCATGAACTCAGACAACCGAACTCCACCATCCATGACACAAAAATGGACCAACTTGCATCCTTAAGCCTGAACCACGATGCTGACAACAGATACATCACTAAGATTTTACTGGCATCTGGCCTTCTAAAGGATGTGGAGTCAATGTCCATAGCCGTTCAGCTTCACTCATCCAGCCATTTGATCAACCCAAAGTTGTTCCACATCCTAGAGCAGACTGAGGAAAGCAGTATGCTAGCAACTGATCAAGAACGCAGTGAAGAGATTTGTCATACAAAATTTGATCAGAAGACTAGAAGAAAGATCATATTCGACACTGTCAATCAGATTCTTGTCCACAGACTAGGTTTAGATAACAATATAATGCAGAGAAGAAAGTGTTGGACTGCGAAGAAGCTTCTGAAAGAACTGAAGTCCGAGATAGCCCAACTCAATGCTAAAAGAGAAATTAACATGAACATGGAAGATGACGAATTGATCAGCATTTTAGAGAAAGATATGATGCATCGATCAGAAGATTGGACAAGTCATCAGGATGAGATTCCAGTGCTGGTACTGGATGTTGAGCGCTTAATATTTAAAGACCTGATTACGAAAATCATTAGTGATGAGACAACAGAGCATCGAAGACCAAGAAGTCATGATAGACAACTACAGACTAAGTAAATTTCAAGCATCCATGTTTTTTTCCTACTCATCATAAAATCTTGTGCATCCTTATCTGGTCATGTATGAGAAAATATTTATAACATGAACTGTATGCAATGTAAAGGATACACCATTTTCTGGGTTAAGAGACATCCTAATATAGCCCAGTTAAGACCACTTCTTTCTCACAATCATGCTCCAGTTATCCCTTTTTATCTCATCAAAAGTAACTAATCAAAGTATAAGTTAATCAATTCAGTTATTAGCTAACTAGGAAAAAAGATGTTTATGGCTGGAGCAATAAAATTGAATAAGCAAGAATTTAGTGTTTCATTTAGGAATAACGTTCTATCAGAATATAAGAATGGACAGAAAAGATTGAATTCATTTCATTAAGATGAATCATCATTCTAAAGCATATTCAACTAAGAAAAGGCATACATAGTAGTTATGTAGCTGACAATTGGAAAGTTCAATCATTCTTTGACTTCAGATAACTTGTGGCAGTCAAGTACGGGTCGTTTTATCTTTACATGCGGGTAGTGGCAGCAGCAAATGGCGTCGAAAAGGAATGATACAGTTGAATCCTCTCCAATTCGTTGCACGTAAAACGTGCATGTACACAAATGATTATCATAATAATTAATATAACGAGACTCACAATAAGAGATGATCAACGAAAACCTTAGACGTGAATTACTCTTGCCTAGATAAACTAGAAAGCCGCAGGCGTCCAAATCACGAAGCACATCTGGGGCAACAATGCTAGAGATATCAATCTGCCATGAGAGTGGATGAGTATCAGGCTCCAGATCGGTAATGGTTAGAGTAGCTCGCCGTCCATCAGGGTACTCTAATACGTCAAAGGTGTAGAGGTATTTTTCTAATATTACACTGTCATCCGAACAGCCGCGGCCTGTATTGAATAGATTGTCCATGCGACCTGTCAAAGTAAGTCCCCTACATGGATCAAGCTCGTGCCATTTGTTATCATGCAAGCTGTAACCACAAAGCAAATCATCGTAACACAACCTTATGTACAGCATCTTCTCGGGGTAGTCTATCATCCTAACATGGCCAGACCCAACAAATGTATAATTCCAAGCAAAAGAGGGTTCAGGCAGAGAAACCCATCCTTGAGAAAGATTATTGATATCCAGCATTTCGAAGGGTGCTTCATCCAGGTATCGTGAGCACCGACAAGAAAGCACAAAAAGCCGCCCATCAAGGAAAAACACAAAAGGGTTGGGCATGGGAGAGTTCATCAATGGGAAGTCATCTGTAATCCATCGCCTAGTGCGAATATCATAAACGTCAACATGCGGAGAAACTTGAGGACCAGGACCATCATCCAGGTCCTCGTCATATATGGCATTACCAACAAAGTAGAGTTTAAAGTCACCAGCAGTATATCCCAGTCCTCGAGGACGAACATACCGCCTTTGGTAGGACAGAACGTAGTACACAAGACAATCATCAGAATTTAAGGCATACACGTGGATTTCATGATCATTATTGTCTTGAAAAAGGATTACAGTGGATGACCAATTGTTGTAATCATCGGGGGAAGGATGGGAGAGACTCCGGATTCTTTTTTTCAAGTTGTTTCTAGCAACTTATATATACAAATATTACTAATTTTTTAATAAATGGCTTAAGATTGCATATAAGTGTAAAATGCTCTTTGTTCATAAGTAATGTATGTTCGAATAATAACAATTTAACAAAGATCTGTAGTATAAATTGTACACGTCTTATATATTTATGTAGTATAAATTATACAACCTCATCAGAACTTTTTTTTTTTCTTGGATACGTAACAACTTCATCACAACTTATGTGAGCACTTTTTTATGAAGAACAATAAACTGAAAACAAACCAAGTATGTTATAATTATCTTGGGTTTCATTCAGAAATTCCACGGTAAATGTTCTCCATGAAGTCTGAGGTAAGTGGGGAAACAATACCTCTAATAGAATTTGTTTTCCATACTCACAAAGTCCCACCTAGGCAAGTTAATTTTCTTAGTTTGAAAGAATAATTTCCTATAAAAAAAAGATATCCAATTTGACCAACTACATTCAAAAAGAAATACTATCTGATATCCTTCGAAGGAAGGAGTGAAATAAGAGACAATGCGTGCACATGACCATGCATTAAAATTTATAAACTTGCCAATATTTTCTCTCGAAATCTACAAGGTAACTAAGAAGCTTCAAGGGAATTCAACAACTACATAAATACTTCAAAAGGAGCTAGGATTCCACACCCAAAACACACATGGACATAATTATAACAGTACCATGCTTTGCTGGCATTCTTTAGTCTCCATGGACATACTTCTAAGTTTGAATCCTCTTAACATCATAAATCATTGCCATCTGATAAAAATACACAGTATTAGAATAGCCCAAAACATGATTAAATTAGAATTGCAACAATGGGAAATTGTAGGGTATTGGAGAGAAAGAAAGTCTATAAAACAAAGAAGACTAAGGTGAGATTGCTACCACTACCAACACAAAAATGTCCTTTAAGTCGATTTAGTCACTTTTATTCTCTCTGTGGACGGAAAATTATAACTTCAAGGCTAGACACTTGCTCTAGTTGTGATAAGACCAGAAAAAATGATAAAGCAATAGGTTCCATACAAGAGGAGGATTTTTATTCCTATGCAGTGTTAATACATTTCAAAGATAGGCGATATTGTTATTCTAAATTAATGAAGCTAAGTAGTCATTTGTTCTCTTGACACCTGAATGTGCTTTTACGCATTGCACCGCCTCTGTTAGGAAGCTCCAAAGAAATGCAGTAGCAGAACTCTTCGACAACAAATTAAAATTTATAGACTCTGGAGTTGGTGGAATTGTAGGAAGGGGTCGCATATGTAAGGAGTGACAGCTTTCAGATCTGCTGCAGCTTACCTTGAGATTTCACTGTGTAATTTTTCTATTTCCACATCAATTTTTCTATGTTTTCAAATTCTAAAAGAACCTCCAAGGTGCTTTCTGTAGGGAAGGTATTCTTTCTAGAAGGTAGATGTTTATGGCTGGAGCAATAAAATTGAAAGCAAGAATTTAAATATTTCATTTAGGAGTAACGTTCTATCAGAATATAAGAATGGACAGAAAAGATTGAATTCATCTCATTAAGATGAATCATCGTTCTAAAGCATATTCAATTAAGAAAAGGCATACCCGGTCAGAAGCTAGATTCTGTTGCTGACAATTGGAAAGTTCACTCATTCTTTGACTTCAGATAATTTGTGGCAGTCAAGTACGGGTTGATTTATCTTTACATGCTGGTAGTGGCAGCAGCAAATGGCGTCGAAAAGGAATGATACAGTTGAATTCTCTCCAATTCGTCGCACGTCAAACGTGCATGTACACAAATGATGATCATAATCAATATAACGAGACTCACAATAAGAGATGATCAGAGAAAACCTCTGACGTGAATTACTCTTGCCTAGATAAACTAGAAAGCCGTAGGCGTCCAAATCACGAAGCACATCTGGGGCAACAATGCTGGAGATATCAATCTGCCATGAGAGTGGATGAGTATCAGGCTCCAGATCGGTAATGGTTAGAGTAGCTCGCCGTCCATCAGGGTACTCTAATACGTCAAAGGTGTAGAGGTATTTTTCTACAATTACACTGTCATCCGAACAGCCACGGCCGGAATAGAATAGATTGTCCATGCGACCAGTCAAAGTAAGTCCCCTACATGGGTCAAGCTCGTGCCACCTGTCATCATGCAAGTTGTAACCACAAAGCAAATCATCGTCACACAACCTTATGTACAGCATCTTCTCGGGGTAGTCTATCATCCTAACATGGCCAGACCCAACAACTGTATAATTCCAAGCAAAAGAGGGTTCAGGCAGAGAAATCCATCCTTGAGAAAGATTATTGATATCGAGCATTTCGAAGGGTGCTTCATCCAGGTATCGTGAGCACTGAGTAGAAAGCACAAAAAGCCGCCCACCAAGGAAAAACACAAAAGGGTTGGGCTTGGGAGAGTTCATCAATGGGAAGTCATCTGTAATCCATCGCCTAGTGCGAATATCATAAACGTCAACATGCAGAGAAACTTGAGGACCAGGACCATCGTCGAGGTCCTCATCAAATATGGCGTTACCAACAAAGTAGATTTTAAAGTCACCAGCAGTATATCCCACTCCTCGAGGACAAACATACCGCCTTTGGTAGGACAGAACGTAGTACACAAGACAATCGTCAGAATTTAAGGCATACACATGGATTTCATCAGCATCATTGTCTTGAAAAAGGATTACAGTGGATGACCAATTGTTGTAATCATCGGGCAACACCTGAAACGTCTGAATTTTCATATTTGTAATGAGAGGAGGTTTGTTATGCTCCAATAATCTGTTTTCTCCAACAGAAGAAGCAGCAATTGGCAAGGGCTCAAAGTAGCGTAGTCCAACATGAGGATAGCGAAAGTAATTGTTAATAAGCTTGTGGAAGGTGAAAGCATGAAGATCTGAAAAGTGGTTAGCGGCCCATACAACCCATCCTTGAGGAGCAACAGAAAGCACATACAGCCGACGCCCATCAAGGTAAACCACAAACATATTTTTGGTAGTCGATATCAGTCTTGTATTATCAATCATAAACTTGCGACTATCATAAACTTGAGAATCAATCTCCATTTTTTAATCTAGATGGAGCAAAGGGGTAAACTAATTAATCTAGAAATAGAATACAATAATAATTTACCTGAGATCTAAAGGAATAGTCCAAGCTCAATAAACTTAAAGATTGCCAACTGCTCATCCAGCTCAATAAATCAAATTTATAGCTAGAGGATGAATAGTAGGTAAAACCAACTTACCCTACCCACCTATATATATAAACCTGTTCAAACAAGGAACCCACCCAGCCCAATTTATAAATTCTGAAAGCCCAAAGACCCGGCCTACTTAGCTGGATAAGTTTTTCACAACTACCCTATTATAAAAGACTTATTTACAAGACTTATTTACATTACCTACCCTTTTAATTGGTACATTACTAATCTTTTCCATGTATTTGGTATTATGCCTTATCATATAAGCAATAAAAAAGAGTCATTAACCCCAAAAAAAACAAAAAACAAAAAAAGTGCAATTTTCCTATTTATTCGGTATAAGCTCGATTACATCATTATTCTGTTCAACAAAGGTACTGACATAATTCCTTTTTTATTACGCACATTATACCGACACTTTATTCAAATTCCCAAATTTCTAATGCAATATTTCTTCTAATAATTTTTTTAACTTTTAACTTTCTATTGAAATTTACTTCTGACCATCAAAAAGAAATACTTTTACACCATTATAATTGCATTGCTTTATGTTATGACTAAGTAGATGTGTTTAGGTGGCTCTCCTGCAATCAACAATGGTACTAAGATCTGTATTTATGTTAGGGGAGTTTAAGAGAATACAGAGTCCTTCAGCCATCGAACCGACACCAAACTAAATCAATTGAATTTGTATGTCTAAAATTGGTCGTTTAGGTATAACAATTGAATTTATATGAAATCACAAGCAATACGGAAAATATGAAGAAAAATAAGTAAAACAATGATGAAAGCTATAGACAAGAAAGTAAATAGTGGTGGCGAATTGGCGGGTTGTGTCAAATATGGGTAGGTTGAAAACGAGTTAGAACAAATATGAGTTAAAACCCAACCCGCCCATTTTCAATACGGGTTTAAATTGGTTGAGGGACGGGGTTATACGGGTCAACCAATATTTTTCATTCAGATTGCAAATTACAAATTGCAGATCTATACACACCAGACATCTTTAAATTGCAGATTGCACATCTATAAGTTATCTCAAATTGAAAATCTACAATTGCAAATGAAAGTGCAAATTGTATATTAGAAAAAGAAAATGCAAATTCGCTAATACATAGTAACACATTTCTTAACCAAGACAATGTATCAATAGTAAAATATCCACTCTGTTACTAAGTACATACTGAATTTTTTAGCCTGACAATTGTCACGACCCTAGACTCACTCTAGGCGGCGTATCGGTACTTAGACAATTGCTGCACAAAAGCAACGCCTAAGTTCAGCCTTTGAACCTCTATAGAACACCCAAAGTATCTAGCTAAGGTCCTCGGATGAACCCTAAATCAAGCAAGTAAAGTTGCAAGTATTTGCACACGGTTAAAGCACAAGTTATCGGTAAAGAGACTTGTATTAAGATCAAATATTTTGTACAAAAAAAGAAAAGCTAAGGAACTTGGTTTGATGCTAGGTTACAATGCTAGACACTATTTAGAAGACTTAGATGTTGGACAAGTGCAAATGAAATGTCTACTTCTATTTATACTGCTCTAGGGAAGATTCTAGACTACACTAATAAGGCAGATGGAAGTTGGCATGCTCTTTTTGGCTCTTCTAGAGTGTTCCATAAGTTGTTGGTTCCTTCCAACTCCAGCCAATACTCTCCGATAATCTAGATACTTCTACACATTCCAATAAAGCCCTATGTCAAGAACCTTCAATGTTCTAGAGCCTTCTACAATCTAGACCACTCTTGGCCTTTTTAGAAGCTTTAATTTCCTTGTGTACATTATTTGGCTCATGATGTGGCGGGACGTCACACTCTCCCCCACCTGATTTTGTGTCGGCTGCCACCCTCGGCATAGAGTATCGACACATACACGCGTACCTCGCCTTGGCGCTGCCGAAGATCTTTTTCTATTAGCCATGATGCCCTATAGAGTGGTTCGCCTACCCACGTCACAAGATATTGGTCACCTTTATTCTTGCCTCGTTTGTACTTTGGACGACTAGCAATTATGACCTCGATCCTCTGCCCATCAGATAACTCCCCTTGCTCCTGGCCTGAATCTCCCCATGACTCGGCCAAGTCTAGCAGCTTCTCAAGCGTCTGGTCCACACTCCCACTTCCTACTTGGCTGCCCTATGTGGTCCCAGCCTTCTAGCAAGTTTGACCCCCTTGCTTGGTGCATCGTCCTAGTCCGGTAGCGTGCCACCACTTTGCAACTCGTCATCCTATTAAACCATGTCTGCCTAACTTTTCTTGTTGCCACCACATCCCTTTTAATTGTACCAGGATAGGCCTTACTATAATCTACTCCCAGCTTAGATTCCAAGCGCATCCCCCCAATGCATGCGGTCTCTCATGTGTCACCTTCATGTGCTTGCACAAAGCGTCCGGCCATTTCTTGCAAGCTTCCCTAATTCTAGGCATTCCCTCGTCCGATATGGCCTTTTATAGAAGTAGCACCCTCCCTTGGGCATGTACTCGCCAGCGTTGTTCGGTCCCTTTTCGTTTCCCTTGTGACACGACCCGAATTTCGGCTAGGCCGTGTGGGCACCCGACATCCTCCCCTAGACCCGTCGGGCGAACCCTTACCAATTAAATTAGGAAAATAAATATAATTCAATTCATAAATTAGAACTAGACTTAGAAAAAGTACAGACATAATGATACCTCCAAGCTGTACAAAAGAAATTACCGCTGACTATCCAACATACTAGGTTTAGAGCTATCCAGTTAGGAACCTGATACCTCATTCGCATACGCAATATGCAGGCCAGGCCTATGTACAGGGTTTAAGGTCACATAACCAAACCCTAAATAAATTACATTTATATGTTGCACATAACTCACTGAGCACGAATATATAATCAATTCCATTATCGGGGTCCAATTGACCCTTTAAACCATCAGTTGAACTTATTAGAACGATGTCTAATATCCCAATTTTTACCGTTAAAATATACTCAAACACACGTAATAAACTGAAATAATAAATTAACATCATTATCTGGATGTCTCGGGGTAAAAATACTATTTTTTCTGCTCCATTTCCTTTCCTCTCTCTATTTTCTGGCGTTTCTGTCTTTATTTTTACTTTCTCTGCTCTCTTCCATTTTTATCTTCTTTCTGTTCTCGTTTTTGCTCTTTAAACTATGGGGCCACTGCCTCTTTCATTTCTTTCTTTTCCTTTTCCTTTTCCTTTTTCTTTTCTCTTTTCTTTTATTTATTTTCTTTTCTTTTCTTTTCGCGACGAAAATTAAAACGAAACTCTACGAAATTTGAAATGATCCCAAATTTTTCAAGTTATACAAAATATATGTAACACACTTGCTAAGGCGGATCTCAAATCAGACTCCAGAAACTCAATATGCAAATTAAATGAAAAAAGATCAAATTATTAATTTTTAGAATTTTAGCCGAAATCGCTCGAACAACCTCGAAATTCACTTCAAAAATTCACACATGTCACAAATAATCATACGAACCTAACCGCGCTTTTGGATTTAGAATCGGAGCTCATTCGCCAAAATCGAGCTCGAAAATCTCTTTTTCATATTTATCGACAATAAAAACTGAAACCTTCTTCCGATACCTACCAAACAAAGTCTGATTTAGTTCAAATTTACAAAAGGGTCTTAATGGACGTTACGAAGATTATAAAATTATCTGCACGTCCATCAGAGCCCTAACTTCCGAAACGACTACCTAAGGTCGTTTCATTCTTCTCCACTTAAACTCTCGTTCGTCCTCGAACGAGCCTAAGTCTAAAGAAAAATTCGCACAGATAACAAGAGAACTTGCACGACCTTCATAGGCTACTCCACGGGCATTATCTCCTGATTACAGGGTCAGAATTATAACACGCCTATCGAACTTTTTGAATAAAATATATCTGGATAATATCATAACATCATTGCCCCGCTTATTCTTACTAAGTTGATCCTTCCTCGATCACGAGAGAAGATTTTTATATTTTCGAAACAAAGATACACGGAACTTTGAATGGGTTAACACAATTCCGCCGACGAATCACCCCGTCGAAATACTTTTGGGTATAGAATATATCGATGAAATTAAGAATTAGTTTACGCTTCCGCAACGCCTTAGAGATTTAATATTTATATTTAGTATTGGAGGAAGACTCCTCCACTTAGAGCATCGGCTCATACAGCTATTTTGAATACAAAAAGCCATCCTCGCACAGCCTGCTGGATTAAGGAAGACTTAGTTAAAAACATAATGCGGCTTAGAGCTACCAAATTACCCTCCCGAGTTTCCAAACAGCTGCAACTCTCGAGTTCACAACTCCATACCTTTGTCGTAGACACCACCGCCTGATGGATCAACTCAGAGGTCAAATGACGCCTCTTATTACTCTTAGTAGCCTTAAGACACAATAATGTGCTTATCCAGCTACCGTGACACGCACTTTGGCTCAACATAGGAAACATCACAAGCGGCTACTAATTGCCCGAGCTCACGAGTGCCGGACGACGAAGAAATGGCAGTGGACCGAGGATAGAAATAATTAGAGCTTCAGGAATGTGGTACAACAGGATGCCAAGTAGACAATACCGACACTCTCTCTCAAATTTCTCACATTTAAACCAGATCAACTAGAAGGATCTCAGAAATTCCAGGAATAAATCATACAAGAAGCTCACCCCTCTACCGCAATCGATTCTTAATAAAAACGACATCCAAGAAAATCATGGAAACATGATAAGACAACCATTTCCAAATCGATCGGAAGAATCAAAGCTTACACACATACAAGTGAGGAAGAATTACTTGGGTCTACTACATCAGATACCTCAATATCCTGCCAGACTGGTAGTTCTTAGAACTGCCTTTGCGGCTGAGCCGAGCCGCTACCCTGATAATTACCTCTAGAAGAACCACTACCACCACGCTCTCGACCTCTATCGAATGAGGGCATATCTCTGGTTGATTAAGATCTAAATGAAATTCCCTACGACTGTGCAGGCACCTGATGATGAGAGAAAGGATGACTGCCTACTTGCCGGAGTAAGGAAAACTCCTCAAACTGTGGCGGATCCAGGATTTTTGTTAAGGGGTATCAAAATATAAACAAATACATATGAAAAAAAATTAAGGAGACTCAACATATAGTATATACACATATAAAAAATATTTTTTACCCATCTACAGTGTATTTTTCCTGCGAAGGGGTATCAGTTGGTACCCCTTCATTGTATGTAGGTCCGCCCCTGCCTCAAAGGATAACCAGACTCACGACAATGATAGCACCTTTTCGCTGAAAATGGAAGCTGGACAGATTGTTGAAAGCTACAAGAGAAAGCTGAATCTAATCTTGGTAAACTACTCGCGCACTCTGAGAATCACGCTCTACAAGCTGAGATAACCTGGCAAGTAACATCCCAAAATAATCAGAACTCTTACCTCCAAAGGAGGTATGGTGCCCACCAGTGCCGTGGGATCTCTTGCTCTCCCGCTCTAACTTATGGTATGCCTAATACCTCTGAGCAATATCAAAATCGACATCAAATGAAGTCACAACCTCAATTTCTTAAGCCATCTGGGACATCTAGAAAGGAGAAAAGGCATCCATAAATATTCGAGCCATTTCGGAAGGCTCATGGACTACTTCTAGTGCATATCCAGGAATCTTAGAGAATGCTATCTCATATTTTGAAACTAACAGACTAACCGACAGGCTACCCTGTCTAATCCACTCAAACTGGCGACGCTTTTCCTCTCGCTTACCGCGGGAAAGGAACTTTTTCACGAATCTAAAAGAAAACTCGAACCAAGTTAGCTAATAAGAGAGCGGCCCACCAATTTAAGGGTGGACCCTAAAACCGGACAGCAGAATAATCAACACATTGACGCTCAATATAATTAAGAGTCTGAAGGATACAGATACCCTGACATCATTTTATAAAAAAAATTCATGGGGTTTATCTGATGTATTGCTTAATAATATCGGAAGGTTCAATCGGATAAAATAATACAGCCCCTCGGGCACTCAGACCGAACTATTACCTAGGTTAGCTAACTAGCCAGAATAACTACAGCCACAACACATGCTGCCTCCGGAACATAAATTACTACGGTAATATTAAGAACTATAACAGGAGCTCCCTAAGACCAAACGTCTGCATCTGCGGTAACCTGATGAGCTGCCTAAGGAATAATAGGTTCTTGCGGTATCTGCATCGCTAAGATTCTCGTAAAAGCATCGTAGAGAGCGAAGGAACCACAAGGCCCTGCTCCCTTGCCCATCGCAAGCTCGCACAGTTGGGGCCTGTGCGACAGGATCGTCAGCACGATCCACAACTCTCGGGGCTTGAGTAGCTCTAGCCCCAGGCTAGACTACTTCGTCCTGAACTCCTACCGTTTGCTGATTTGTCTCACGAGGGTTCACAATTACCACGAACGAATTAACGAAAATGCTTTTGCATCCTAGACCGACACACGATCAGAAAAGGAGGAAGTGAAACTTCCTAAATGCCATCATAGCCTCTCGTAGATAAGTACGGACGTCTATGTACCCATCAGCGAGACTCTACTAGACACTGTCTTAGTTTGGATAGACTCTAAACCAGGCTCTGCTACCAACTGACATGACCCGGATTCCGGCTAGGCCGTACGGGCACCCAACATCCTCCCCTAGACCCCATCAGGCGAACCCTTACCAATTAAGTTAGGAAAATAAATATAATTCAATTCATAAATAAGAACAAGACTTAGAAAAAGTACAGACATACTGATACCTCCAAGCTGTACAAAAGAAATTACCGCTGACTATTCAACATACTAGGTTTAGAGCTATCCAATTAGGAACCTGATACCCTATTCGCATACGCAATACGCAGGCCAGGCCTATGTACTGGGTTTAAGGTCACATAACCAAACCCTAAATAAATTACATTTATATATTGCTCATAACTCACTGAGTACGAATATATAATCAAGTCCATTATCGGGGTCCAATTGACCCTTTAAACCATCAGTTGAACTTATTAGAACGATGTCTAATATCCCTATTTTTACCGTTAAAATATACTTAAACACACGTAATAAACTGAAATAATAAATTAACATCATTACCTGGATGTCTCGGGGTGAAAATACCATATTTTCTGCTCCATTTCCTTTCCTCTCTCTATTTTCTGGCGTTTCTGTCTTTATTTTAACGTTCTCTGCTCTCTTCCATTTCTATCTTCTTTCTGTTCTCGTTTTTGCTCTTTAAACTAAGGGGCCACCGCCTCTTTCATTTCTTTCTTTTCCTTTTCCTTTTCCTTTTCTCTTTTCTTTTATTTATCTTCTTTTCTTTTCTTTTTTGCGATAAAAATTAAAACGGAACTCTACGAAATTCGAAATGATCCCAAATTTCTCAAGTAAGTTATACAAAATACATGTAACACACTTGCGGAGGCGGATCTTAAATCGGACTCCTGAAACTCAATATGCAAATTAAATGGAAAAAGATCGAATTATTAATTTTCGGAACTTTAGCCGAAATCAGCCGAACAACCTCGAAATTCTCTTCAAAAATTCACACATGTCACAAATAATCATACGAACCTAACGGCGCTTTCGGATTTCGAATCGGAGCTCATTCGCCAAAATCGAGCTCGAAAATCTCTTTTTAATATTTATCGACAATAAAAACTGAAACCTTCTTCCGATATCTACCAAACAAAGTCTGATTTAGTTAAAATTTTACAGACATGTCCTAATGGACCTTACGAAGATTATAAAATTATTTGCACGCCAATCGGAGTCCTAACTTCTGAAACAACTACCTAAGGTCGTTTCACCTTGGATCCCTGTTGATTATGGGATGGCCCCTATCCACTGCCCTCGTGTGCCTCGGCTATGCCTTTTCTTTTGTCCTTATCATGATCTCCACATCCCTTCTCGATTTTGCCCCCTTTTTGCTTTGGCAGGCTCCATCTTGAAGTCAATGAGCGACTCGGCTACCGCTATGGCCTCGTCCACATTGGCTACTTGATGTCTTTTTAACTCCTGCTTTGCCCAATTTTGCAACACATCCATGAAGTAGAAGATGGAATCTTCCTCGGATAATGTTGGGATTTGCAGCATCAAGGTAGTGAACTCGGGCTCGTACTCCAGTGTGGTGGCCGTCTATTGGAGCTCCCTTAGCCTCCTCCTTACACTACATTCATCAAGTAGAGCTGCTTCTTCAACTCCTTCTTGAACTGATCCCACGTCTTAATCTTACATAGCCCCCTTTCTATGTTGGCACATTTCCGACGCCACAACAGCGTGGCAACTTCGCTCAAGTACATTGAGGCATTGTGTATCTTGGCAACTTCACCATCCTCCTTGACTACCTCAAAGTACTTGTCCATCTTCCAAAGAAAGTCGTTCACCTCGTGTGCATCCTGTGTACCGCCATACTCTTTTGGCTTGGGGACCTTCACATTCACCCCTTGTGTAAATACCGTGCCCCTGGTAGTCCCGACCATGGTCTACTCTTCCAAGCTCTTCCGCAAGGCCTCTATTTTCCGTTATAGGTCAGCAATGGTAACCCCGAGCATATCTTCCAACTCGCGGACTCGCCCTTGCGGTACTCCTCTTCCTCGAATATCTCCGCGTGGTCCGTTTTAGTTCCTTTAACTCCACAATGACTTGATTCTCTAATATAGTGAGGTTGGACTCCATGGCCTCCATGCGTCGGTTCAAGGTGCCAAGACTAGCTTCCAAAAGTTATAGCCTACCACCAACGTTGTCCAAGGATGAACCATCACCTCCCTCACCATCAACCGCATCTACTTTTGCATCGACAACGATTTCTGCTTGCATATCCTGCGCTTTGCTCGACACTCGCTTCCTTGTTTTCATCCCCGCGACACCATCTCGACCACGAGAAACTTCCTCCAAGAAAATATTAGTTTTCTTATCATTTGACAATACTTCTCTCCAAAGGAACCACGTAACACACTCTCGGTGTTGACCCGCTCTGATGCCACGTTGTCACGATCTAGACTCGCTGTAGGCCGCGTGTCGGCACTTAAACAATTGCTACACAAAAACAACGCCAAGTTCAGCCTTTAAACCTCTATATGACACCCAAAGTGTCTAGCTAAGGTCCTCGGATGAACTCTAAGTCAAGCGAGTAAAGTTGCCAAGTATTTGTACATGGTTAAGGCACAAGTTGTCGGCAAAAAAATTTGTATTAAGATCAAATATTTTGTACAAAGAAAGAAAAGCTAAGGAACTTGATTGGATACTAGGTTACAATTCTAGACACTACTTAAAAGACTTGGATGTTGGACAAGTGTAAATAAAATGCCTACCCCTATTTATATTACTCTAGAAAAGTATAAATTTAATTTTATTTTCTATTAAGCACGTTTTAGGTGTAACATTGTCTATAATGAGTATTAGGTGCGATATGATTTACATGTTTGTACTTACTAAATGAAAAAAAAAAAAAAAGAACATGTATAAAACTTTAATCGTTCAGGGAAAAGTTATACAAAAGTACAATTTGAATATCGTTTTTACAAAACATAGCAACATTATTGAACAATAACAAAATATAGCGAAAATGATGAGTTAATTACAAAATATAGCCCAAAGAAAAAACTCCTATGTATCTCACTGTATCTGCATTGTATTGTACTATTTCTAATTGTATATACACTATTTTATAATTTTGCTGTGTCTAGTATTTCTCCACTTTTTCTGCTTGTATTTATGCTATTTCTATTTGTATGTAGAGGTATTGTACTATTTCTAATTGTATATACACTATTTTATAATTTTGCTGTGTCTAGTATTTCTCCACTTTTTCTGCTTGTATTTATGCTATTTCTATTTGTATGTAGAGGTAGTACGTGGTGTGGGAGGGTAGAGGTAGTACGTGGTGTGGGAGGGTAGGGGAAGCAAGGGTGGGTATCGGGGAAGGATGGGAGAGGCTCGGATTTTTCTTTTCTAAGTTGTTTCTAGCAACTTATATATAAAAATATTACTAGTTTTTAATAAATGGTGTAAGATTGTATATAAGTGTAAAATGCTCTTTGTTCATAAGTAATGTATGTTCGAATAATAACAATTTAACAAAGATGTGTTAATGGTCTTGTAAATTTAATTATGTTTTCTATTAAGCACGTTTTAGGTGTAACATTGTCTATAATGAGTATTAGGTGAGATATCATTTACATGTTTGTACTTACTAAATGAAAATAAGTAAAAAAAGCACATGTATAAAACCTTAATCGTTCAGGGAAAAGTTATACAAAAGTACAATTTAAATATCATTTTTACAAAACATAGCAACATTATTGAACAATAACAAAATATAGCGAAAATGGTGAATTTATAACAAAATATAGCGAAAATGATGAGTTAATTACAAAATATAGCCAAAAAAACTCCTATGTATCTCATTGTATCTTCATCGTATTGTACTATTTCTAATTGTATATACACTATTTTTTATTTTTGTTGTGTCTAGTGTTTCTCCACTGTTTTTGCTTATATTTATGCTATTTCTATTTGTATGTAGAGGTAGTACGTGGTGTATGTAGAGGTAGTACGTGGTGTGGGAGGGTAGGGGAAGCAGGAGTAGGTATCAGGGGGAAGGATGGGAGAGGCTCGAATTTTTCTTTTCAAGTTGTTTCTAGCAACTTATATATAAAAATATTACTACTCCCTCCGTCCCACTTTGTTTGTCGTAGTTCGGATTTCGAGGGTCAAACAAGTTTATCTTTGACCATAATCTTTATATATATCTTTTAAATATTTTGAGTTGTAATTTATTGTGACTTATAGTACTTTTCATGTAGTTTTCAAATATGTAAATTTTATTGAAGAAAAGTTGAAAAATTTATATCCTAATCTATGGTCAAATTTAAGAAGTTTGACGCTCGAAACAGTAACTATGACAAACAAAATGGGACAGAGGGAGTAGTTTTTAATAAATGGTGTAAGATTGTATATAAGTGTAAAATGCTCTTTGTTCATAAGTAATGTATGTTCGAATAATAACAATTTAACAAAGATGTGTTAATGGTCTTGTAATTTTTACAAATTTTACTGTCTTGTATATTTATGTAGTATAAATTATACCACCTCATCAGAACTTCTTTTTTTCCTGGATACGTAACAACTTCATCGCAACTTATGTGAGCACTTTTTTATGAAGAACAATAAACTGTAAACAAACCAAGCATGTTATAATTATCTTGGGTTTCATTCAGAAATTCCACGGTAAAGGTTCTCCATGAAGTCTGAGGTAAGTGGGGAGGCAATACCTCTAATAGAATTTGTTTTCCATACTCACAAAGTCCCACCTAGGCAAGTTAATTTTCTTAGTTTGAAAGAATAATTTACTATAAAAAAAAGTTATCCAATTTGACCAACTACATTCAAAAAGAAATACTATCTGATATCCTTCCAAGGAATGAGTAAAATAAGAGACAATACGTTCACATGACCATGCATTAAAATTTATAAACTTGCCAATATTTTCTCTCGAAATCTACAAGGTAACTAAGAAGCTTCAAGGGAATTCAACAACTACATAAATACTTCAAAAGGAGCTAGGATTCCACACCCAAAACACACATGGACATAATTATAACAGTACCATGCTTTGCTGGCATTCTTTAGTCTCCATGGACATACTTCTAAGTTTGAATCCTCTTAACATCATAAATCATTGCCATCTGATAAAAATACACAGTATTAGAATAGCCCAAAACATGATTAAATTAGAATTGCAACAATGGGAAATTGTAGGGTATTGGAGAGAAAGAAAGTCTATAAAACAAAGAAGACTAAGGTGAGATTGCTACCACTACCAACACAAAAATGTCCTTTAAGTCGATTTAGTCACTTATATTCTCTCTGTGGACGGAAAATTATAACTTCAAGGCTAGACACTTGCTCTAGTTGTGATAAGACCAGAAAAAATGATAAAGCAATAGGTTCCATACAAGCGGAGGATTTTTATTCCTATGCAGTGTTAATACATTTCAAAGATAGGCAATATTGTTATTCTAAATTAATGAAGCTAAGTAGTCATTTGTTCTCTTGACACCTGAATGTGCTTTTATGCATTGCACCGCCTCTGTTAGGAAGCTCCAAAGAAATGCAGTAGCAGAACTCTTCGACAACAAATTAAAATTTATAGACTCTGGAGTTGGTGGAATTGTAGGAAGGGGTCGCATATGTAAGGAGTGACAGCTTTCAGATCTGCTGCAGCTTACCTTGAGATTTCACTGTGTAATTTTACTATTTGCCACTACTAAAAAAACCGGAATTTTCGACTACGCTATTTCGACCGAAAATCGGTCGAACACGTATTTCGACCGATTTTCGGTCGAACAAAAAAATTTCTCTTTCATCTCTCGACCGAATTTCGGTCGACGTGGCGGTCGACCCACGCGATGATAACCAGGGCAGTGAGCCCTCCTCCTTCATTTTGTTCTTCTTCCCCAACCATTTTTCTCTCTCTAAACATCCCCAAACCTCAAAAAACCCGAAATCCACCCAAACCCACCCCCAAAATCAACGCTTAAACGCAATCTACCCTCCTAATCACTACCCATAACAACAAATTCAAGGTAAATTCTTAATTTTAGGGTTACTTTTATTACTTTGTAAAACTTGAACCCTAACTTTTTAACTCAATTTTTTTGTAGTTTTGAAGCATATAACCAGTGGGGATTCAATTGTACGTGCTATAGGAGCATAAATCAACGTTTAGGTACTTTTTTTTTTTTTATTTATTCCGAATTTAATCAACTTTTTAATTATTTTGTAACTTTGCATATTTAATGTTGCATATTTAGTTACTTATTAGTTAGCAAAGCTTATTGTAGTAATTGTTGATGTTGAAGAACTTGTTTGGTGTTGTTAGCTATTACAAAGTTAGGTTTGTGTTGTTTGGGATTGTTGTAGTTGTTGGTATTGTTTGGTAGTGTTGTTTGCAATGTGTTCTTGCCTTGGTATTGTTGAGAAGATGAACATGTTATGCCTAAAACGAATAAGCTTTTGTTTGTTTGAATTGCTTGGATAATATTAATTAATAGGGTGTTATTAGATAATATTGTTTCTTTGGGGCATTTCATCAAACAAGTTTGTGTAGATATTGTTTCTCAATCTTGCAATATCTGTGTAGATATGGACATTAATCGTCGTCGTCTGTGGATGGATAATAGAAACTTTCCCGAGCGGCGGGGGTTGAGGCCATCGTTTGTAGCGGGTGTAATGGAATTTCTTGATGTAGCCCGCAACACAGACGATTATTTAAGGCATCGCAAAATTAGGTGTCCATGTGAAATATGCGAATGTGTAAAGATACAAGATTTGGAGAATGTCGAGTTACATTTGTATAAGAAGGGGTTTATGCCAAATTATTACATTTGGTATAATCATGGAGAGCCTTGGGACATGCAGCAGCAAATTCAAAATCTTAAAAATATTCATGGCGCTAGGAGTTCTCCGGTTGTGGAACCAGACCAAGCAGCCGGGTATAGAATGGAAGATATGGTGAATGATGCTTTTGGGATGTACCCGGCTAATGATCCCCTTCAGCCGGATACATCACAGCCAAACATTGAGCACATTCCCAATGCCGAGGCAAATAAGTTCTATGAACGGTTGGAGGAAACAAGTCGTCCATTTTATGAGGGCTCGGTGCATTCCCAGTTGTCGGTTGCAGTTAGACTGATGAGTATCAAATCAGATTTTAGTATATCTCAAGCTGCCATGGATTCCATCATTGCCCTTATGAATGAACATGGGTCGAGCCCCGAGCACAAGAGGCCTGGGTAAGTACTTAAATTTAAACTAAAGTCGCGCCAATCCTTCAAGTTTAAAACTTCATTGTTGTACCGTTGATATATTTATGTTTTTCAGGAAAAAGCTACAAAGGCCCTTGAGGACTGGACTGCGACTCAGCATTCTGAATGCGGAAGCAGTACCCCAGCACCGCTAACGCTCGAGCAAGAAACCAACTTATGGTTGGAAGCGGTCGGAGGGGTGAAGAAGGGTTCAGCTTATGGCATTGGAACACTGTATTCATCTGCCAAGCATAAATCGAACTATTTGGGCTCGTGTTCAAGTGCTCCAGCAAGCTCTGCTCCCGCTCCAGAAATGACTCGGATGCAAACGGAGATCGAAGAACTGAGAAAACAAAATGAAGCTATGCGCTTAGCACAGGAGGCGCATCAGAGAGAAGTGCATGAAATGATGCGCGCATCACAGGAGGCGCATCAGAGAGAAATGCATGAAATGATGCAAGAGATCCTCAGGAACCAAAGAAAAGGTAAAGGAAGGCGTGATAGCTCGGGAAAGGGAAAGAGCAAGAGCAGACATAGCCACCATTCACCGTCTCAGTCTGATGCCGGGTCTAGTTCGGCTTCTAGCCATTAGTAGTGAAAGTTGAACTTTAAACTGTTTGTTTAGTTTGTTTGAATATTGTAGAACTTGAACGAATGATGAAAGACTCCTTTCTATTGTTTGGCTTTGTTAGCCTTGTTTGAATAGCGTTTATGAATGTTTTGTGACTGGTTTTTCTGCGTGTTTACAGGTGGTATAGGCCTAATTTCAGCTTTTATGTTGCAGGTTTTTACAGGTTTTCGACCGACTTTCGGTCGAAAGTTGGTCAAAAATAAATTACCAGACCTTCGACCGAATTTCGGTCGAAATACCCTTCGACCGAATTTCGGTCGAAGGCCTATCGACCGAAATTCGGTCGAAGAACATGGGCTAAGGTGACATGCTCTTCGACTGAAATTCGGTCGAACCTCGGTCGACCTTCGACCGAATTTCGGTCGATACTTGCTTTTCTACCTGAATTTTATCGACCACCGCAATCGGTCGAAATATGGTCGATAGGTCGACCTAATTTCGACCGATTGGGCGGTCGAAAATGACGGTTTTTTTAGTAGTGTGCACATCACTATAGAAGATATTAGTTACTATTGCTATGTTTTCAAATTCTAAAAGAACCATCAAGGTGCTTTCTGTAGTATTCTTTCCAGATGGTAGATGTTTATGGCTGGAGCAAAAAAATTGTATAAGCAAGAATTTAAATATTTCATTTAGGAATGACGTTCTAGCAGAATATAAGAATGGACAGAAAAGATTGAATTCATTTCATTAAGATGAATCATCGTTCTAAAGCATATTCAACTAAGAAAAGGCATACCCAGTCAGAAGCTAGATTCTGTTGCTGACAATTGGAAAGTTCACTCATTCTTTGACTTCAGATAACTTGTGGCAGTAAACTACGGGTCGTTTTATCTTTACATGCGGGTAGTGGCAGCAGCAAATGGCGTCGAAAAGGAACGATACAGTTGAATCCTCTCCAATTCGTCGCACGTCAAACGTGCATGTACACAAATGAGGATCATAATTAATATAACGAGACTCACAGTAAGAGATGATCAAAGAAAACCTTAGACGTGAATTACTCTTGCCTAGATAAACTAGAAAGCCGCAGGCGTCCAAATCACGAAGCACATCTGGGGCAACAATGCTGGAGATATCAATCTGCCATGAGAGTGGATGTGGATGAATATCATCAGGCTCCAGATCGTTAATGGTTAGAGTAGCTCGCCGTCCATCAGGGTACTCTACTACATCAAAGGTGTAGAGGTATTTTTCTACAATTACACTGTCATCCGAACAGCCGCGGCCTGTATTGAATAGATTGTCCATGCGATCAGTCAAAGTAAGTCCCCTACATGGGTCAACCACGTGCCACCTGTTATCATGCAAGCTGAAACCACAAAGCAAATCATCGTCACACAACCTTATGTACAGCATCTTCTCGGGGTAGTCTATCATCCTAACATGGCCAGACCCAACAACTGTATAATTCCAAGCAAAAGAGGGTTCAGGCAGAGAAACCCATCCTTGAGAAAGATTATTGATATCCAGCATTTCGAAGGGTGCTTCATCCAGGTATCGTGAGCACCGACAAGAAAGCACAAAAAGCCGCCCATCAAGGAAAAACACAAAAGGGTTGGGCATGGGAGAGTTCATCAATGGGAAGTCATCTGTAATCCATCGTCTAGTGCGAATATCATAAACATCAACATGCGGAGAAACTTGAGGACCAGGACCATCATCCAGGTCCTCGTCATATATGGCATTACCAACAAAGTAGAGTTTAAAGTCACCAGCAGTATATCCCAGTCCTCGACGATGAACATACCGCCTTTGGTAGGACAGAACGTAGTACACAAGACAATCGTCAGAATTTAAGGCATACACATGGATTTCATGATCATCATTGTCCTGAAAAAGGATTACAGTGGATGACCAATTGTTGTAATCATCGGGCAACACATGAAACGTCTGAATTTTCATATTTGTAATGATAGGAGGTTTTTTATCCTCCATAATCTCTTTTCTCCAACAGCAGTAATATCATAAACTTGGACTGCCAGAGATGGAACAAAGGGTATTCCTATTCGTAAATTTATAGCTAAAGGAAAACAAACTTACCCTACCTCCTATATAAAACCTGTTCAAATTATTTTTATGTAGATATATCATGTATTGAGTACTCTTAATTTTATTTATATATTTAATTATTTAAATTTTTGATACCCCTTAGTCAAAATCCTTGTTCCACAATATTTTTACACTACCTACCATATTAATTAGGTACAATTACTAATCTCTTCAGTGTATTTGGTAGTATGCCTAATCATAAGCAATCAAAATAGAGTCATTAACCCAAAAAAAAAATATGATAAGTTTGATTATATCATTATTCTGTTCAAAAAAGGAACCGATACTTTTAATTCCTTTTTTAATAGACATTAGAGTAATTTTTTATTACACACATTATACCAACACTTTATTCCAATTCCCAAATGTCTAATGCAATATTTCTTCTAATAATTTGTACTTTTAACTTTCTATTGAGATTGACTTTTGACCATGAAAAGAAATATTCTTACACGTAAAGAAGTATCCTAATAAATTTTGTGTAATGTGATTAAATTGTAACACTACATACAAAAAAGACTTTGCGGATAGTAGCGTCAAAGAAATGAACATTGGGACTAACTCAACCCTAAAAGCAAGTTTAATGGGAGGATTGCGCAAGTCTATATATAGAAACAACCATCCCGCTCCCCACATTGATTGTGGGACAATAACCCACTCCAACAAGTAGCATATTCACTTATATGAACACAACATATGCTAGTCACTTTTGCTCTGTATCATTAGGCAAGGAGACAAGTTAAAGAAAATGAAGATCATTAAGATTAGTGCGAAGAGATTTGTTGGAGGTCATATAATCAACGACTCCCAAATCTAAGATCCAAACATCAGGAGCTAAAACATAATTATTACCATTAATTTTTCCGGATACTCATTAGTTTTTTGTTTTGCATTGCAATGATGTTTGGAAGAACACTTTCGGCATATATTGGCAAAGACTGCAGAAGAAAAGTTAGCCTCATAATGGAACATGACAAACAATTACTATGAGATATTGATAATAATTTGATCAAGGAGATATTTATATATATATTGAACACTTGATATATAAGTATCAAACACCAAAATATTGCAAAGTATGCATCACAGCATTTAGTTGAAAGAGTCACCAAAAATAATTCCTTTCAAATCCTTCCCTGCACATTTAGATGAATCAGTATCCATGTTTGATCAACACTTCAGACATCACATACAATAAAATTGGAGAGTTGAAAAAGAGAAGTAAAGACTCGACAAAAGAGTAAACCACAACAAACTGGAGGTTCTACCCTTTCCTCCTCTTTTATTGCTTATGATTAGGGCGAAGGAAAGAGAATACAACTCGGATGAATGGGGAAGTCTTGAATATTCTAGAATAACAAACCTTCTTTTTTCACCACTTTTAAGACACTGAAACACCAGAACTTATATGCTGCACCTATAGAGTACTAGAGAGAACATGGGTCATACATCACCTATTAACTGGTTAGCCTGAGAATACGCCAGAATTGTGTCATCCGAAATGAATGGCCGGTTAACTTGCCTCTGGCAACTCCAGATCAAACACCTCATGAGCCGCCAAGGATTTAGTCTAGTGGTAAGAGTGCAGCACTTGATGAGTGAATTAGGTTATATCTACGATTCGAAGCCTACAACAGACAAAAATATGGTATTTAAGTGAAGAAGAGTAGCTGGATATATAGACCCATCCACTGAATATCGAACCGTGTGATACTGGCCCTCGAGGTTTCACGGTTACTAAAAAGAGAAAAAGGTCATGCATCTCATGGAATGAACAGCTTCTAAAACAGATGGTTAATAGTACACGCATGATAATAGGCTCAATATTAATCAATTAACAAAAGAATGATTGGGATACTAGAGAGAGTGCGACTTTTATAAGTTACTGGAATGGTTTCTAGGTTGCTCACCTATGAATGATGATACTCTTGAAGTTATAAGAGGGGGGGGGGGGGGGTGAATTATAATTTCCTTATTTGTTTATCAGATTCAGTCGACTTAATTTGTCAACTAGATTTAAGGCAAAGATAGCTGGATAATATAAGTGCAGTAAAGAAATGACACAGCAGATTTATACTGGTTCAGAACCAAAATGGTTCTTAATCCAGTCCCCTTGGGTCAACAAGGGAGTTTCTCTTCAGCTCTTTAAAGTTGTTTCAAATTACAGAGTGATGGTTTTTCTTCGATCACCATCAACGAGACACAGTATGGTTTTTCTTCGCTCACCACCAACGACACACTGTTGATCACTCACTTGACCAACACACCTGACACTAACCTTACTTTCTCTAAGAACTCTCTTTTCTTATCTTGGACAGTAGTAATCTCTCAAGGTTACAATGTTTTCAAGGTTTAAAAGAGAATATAAGAAAGCTATAAGGTTGCGTGCACATAGACTGCTTGTTGCTTTGATTTATATAGCCGCAGTGATATCCTTGCGATTATTGAATAGACGTGTGAATCCTTGACTGATATGAATGAGATAATTTCCTTGAATGAAGAGATCTTGACCCAAGGGATTTGATCCCCAAAAAGGCATTGATTGATCCCTTTTTGAGAATAAGGAAAGAGCATTTAAGGACCTTGATTTTCCTCAACAGTTTGTTATGTGGGATTGACTCCAATCATCCAGATCTTTGAGGCAGACTGTCACCAACCGAATCTTCTTTTACTGAAAGCATCATGGACTGAATCTTGTTGTCTTCAAGGCAATGGAACTTCATTGTTTGCAAAGTTTCTTTGATTTAGTTGACTGAAACGTTGTGGTCCTGTGAAGAAGTATAGTGATTGTTTAGTGAACTGCTTATCAAGTTTAATCATATTGTTATCATCAAAATTAGAGTTATCAATCTCCCTCTTTTTGATGATGACAATTCTATAGATTTATGATACTTCCCTGTCCTAAGAGTGAGTAGACAGCTCCCCCTGAGTGTATGCTCCCCCTGAGAGTTTGAGTACCTGCATTTTCTAAAGGAACAAAACCATACACATATATATATAGTCGACTTAAAAAAGAGGGGTTAGTTAGTCGACTTAATTGACTTTCATAGGCAGCAAACATTTAGCCTATACAGACATAGGCAATACAGCAAACATTCACATAGTGTGTTTTCTCCCCCTTTGTCATCAACAAAAAAAAACAGGGGAGTCACAGCAAAGCATTAACAGTCATAATTAAAACATTAACAGTCATAATCAAAACAGTCTTATCCACAAGCACAACCAGCTAGCGCCTTCCCAAAAAGTACTTTAAGGTATTGATAATGTTGGTTCCCAGAGTGTTAATGCGAGAGTGCAGGGTAGATAGACTTTTGCGAGCATCTTTGGCCACAGAGTCAATGGAGAGTCTGAGGAGAGCAACATCAGCCTTGGTGGTTTTGGTGTCATCTCTGGCTTTCTCCAAATTTTATTGAGATGAAAGGCAGAGATCACGCAGAGTGGAGAGCTGTTCTTCAACAGCAGAGAGTCGACTGAGCACAGATGAGTCATCAGTAGCAGGAGCAGAAGAAGGAATAGAGGGAGGTACATCCAGATCAGGCTTTTTAACCCAAGAGTGATCAAGATGTACATACCCCATACTGGTAAATGCACGAGAGTTGTAGCATTGAGACACAGTAACGACAGAGTGACCAGAAGTTGGAACATGCAAAAGATCCAGAATGTGGGAGATGAGCATCCCATAGGGAAGACAACCAGATTCCTTAGAATCCACAGCACATTCATGCATGTAATTAAGAATCCACCAAGAGAGTTTGACTTTGTGTTTAGCAACCAGACAGTAAACAATGAAGGTGTCCCTTTGGGAAAGAGTACTGAAAGACCCCGAGCGAGGAAACAGGGTGGTAGCAGCAATATGAGCCAGAACACGATTTTCAAAACAGAGGAGATGAGGACCAAGCTGTCCATCAGGGATAGCATGAGCACCCAAACCGGTAATGCAAGCTTTGGCTTGGTCAAAAGATACTTCAAAATCAGAGGGCCAAGAGTTTTTGAAGCACTCAGAGAAACCAGAGGACTTAATTTTGAACAATTTTTCTAGAACTTTACAGGTCAAGAAAATGCGTTGACCCAAAACCAAGGATTCAATACCATCAGTTCCACAGGGACGAAGATTTGCATAGAACATACGAACCAAGTCAGGGTACATTACAGGAGGATTGATAGAGAAGAGATTAGACCAACCTTGGTATTCGAAAAGAGCTTTGATATTGCAGTCAAGGGTTTCCATGGAATCGAGGTCAACAATGCGACCGGAGGCAATGCGGCGATTTTTGAGATCTTCAAACTTCTCTTTTCCGTTATCCCAGAAATTTTGGTCACAGTCAAGAGGAATGCAGGCTTTTGATACTTTTGGTTTCTTTGGAGAGGGTTTTTGAGGGGTGTCAACCATTGGTCTTTTGCCACGCTTTTTGCCTGAATTTGAAGAGTTAAAAGAGGCTGATTCACTGTGATGAGATATTGAAGCAGAGTCGGAGTTCTCAAGATTTATGGGAGAACCAGGAGAACAATTTTTGGAGCGAGTTCTGGAGTTTTTCTTCATGGAAGGAGTTGTGGGTTTTTGAGATTTACCCATTGAAGCAGATGAGAAGGAGAGAAAGGGATGAACAGATGAAGGAAAAATGGAGGGAGCCAGAGGGTTTTATGGAGAAGAAGAAGAAGAAGAAAAGACGTGATTGAAAGAAAGGAAAGGACGGGAGCAGACAGCGGGAGAACCCAAGCACCTTTTAGATACACGCAAACCAACAGGCAATAATTAGAGAAGTTTAGGGAAAGGTAATACGTAAAAGGTTGTAAAGATGTTCAGATTATCAGACATGAGAAGCATTTATCAACACGTTAGCAAATGAAAATATAATTAACTTATCAAGGTAGGATCTTCAACTACACCTAGTTTTACACGAAGTTCACAAAATCGTTCCTCATGCAACGGTTTAGTGAAAATATCAGCAAGTTGATTTTCAGTAGTCACAAAAGAGATTTTGATATTACCACATAGAACTTGATCTCTAATAAAGTGATTCTTGATTTCTATATGCTTGGCTCTAGAATGATGCACCGGATTTTTAGATAGACAGATAGCACTGGAATTATCGCAAAAAATAGGCATAGGAATGGAATTAATATCATAATCACTAAGTTGATAAGACATCCAAAGAAGTTGAGTACAGCAGTGACCAATGGCGATGTATTCTGCCTCAGTAGTGGATAGAGATACTGAGCCTTGCTTTTTGCTATGCCAAGAGATAAGGGATTGTCCCAAAAATTGACAAGTCCCACTAGTGCTTTTACGATCATCTTTATCTCCTGCAAAATCAGCATCTGAGTATCCTTGGAGATGAAAATTAATAGTACGAGGATACCAAAGACCATAGGAAACAGTGCCAGAGAGATATCGCATAATACGCTTAACTCGATAGGTGGTTTGATCTACATTTTTACCTTTGCAGTCCTTTTCAAGATTTGTTGAGGGACTCATAGGAGTTTTCATGATTTTTGCACTGTGCATACCAAACTTTGCAAGTAGTTCCTTGGTGTATTTTGATTGATTGATAAAAATCCCTTTATCATATTGTTTGATTTGAAGCCCAAGGAAGAAGGTAAGTTCTCCCATTAGGCTCATTTCAAACTCATTCTGCATTGTCTCAGCAAATTCCTTGCATAATAACGGATTAGTACTACCAAAAATAATATCATCGACATAAATTTGCATAAGGAGATTTCCAACAGAAGATCTTTTAATGAATAAGGTAGTATCAATATTTCCTCGATTGAAACCATGATTTAAGAGAAAAGAGCTTAGTCGATCATACCATGCTCTAGGAGCTTGCTTCAAGCCGTATAGAGCTTTAGTCAACTTGAAAACATGTGAGGGAAATTTTAAATTTTCAAAACCAGGAGGTTGCTTAACATAAACTTCTTCCTTGATAAAACCGTTCAAGAAGGCACTTTTGACATCCATTTGAAATAGTTTAAAACCTTTGAATGATGCATAAGCAAGTAGCATGCGAATGGATTCTAACCTTGCAACAGGAGCAAACGTTTCATCATAGTCAATACCTTCTTGCTGTGAGTAGCCTTGAGCTACAAGTCGAGCCTTATTTCTGGTGACTTCTCCATTTTCATTTAGCTTGTTTCTGAAGACCCATTTTGTACCTATTACAGATGCATTTTGAGGTTTGGGAACAAGAGTCCATACCTGATTCTTGTCAAATTGAGATAATTCCTCCTTCATTGCTTTCACCCAGCTTTCATCTTTGAGAGCTTCATCAATCTTCTTTGGTTCAATTTGAGAGATGAGGGCTAAGCCTGCATTTTGTTTGGAAGAACCTCTAGTTTTCATTCCTTCCAGTGGATTACCTATAATGAATTTGTGAGGGTATCCAGGTTCACCCTTCCATTCATTTGGGATGACTGAAGGAATGTTTTCAGTTGACTCATTCTGAGTTTCTGGGGCAGGCTTAGTCATTTTGTTAGTCGACTTGATCTCTGTTGCAGTAGATAAGTTTCCTGCACTTAATAATTCTATATCTGCACTTTCATCTTTCTCAAGAGTTTGATTAGTATCAGCAAATACAACATGCATGGATTCTTCTACAGATAAAGTCTGTTTATTAAAAACTCTGTAAGAACGACTAGAATTAGAGTATCCAAGAAAGATACCTTCATCGCTTCTGGGATCGAACTTTCCAAGATTGTTCTTTCCATTATTGTGGATAAAGCATTTGCAACCAAATGGATGAAAGTAGCTAATGTTAGGACGTTTACCTCTCCAAAGTTCATATGGTGTTTTCTTCAGGATAGGACGAATGAGACATCTGTTGAGAATGTGACATGCCGTGCTAACTGCTTCTGCCCAGAATTTGTTAGGTAGAGAATGATCCAAGAGCATTGTTCTAGCCATGTCTTGTAAGGTCCTGTTCTTTCGTTCTACAACACCATTTTGCTGGGGGGTCCTGGGAGAAGAAAAACTGTGCGAAATACCTTGTTCATTGCAGAAGGATTCAAAAGCTTTGCTTTCAAATTCTCCACCATGATCACTTCTGATGGAGGTGATAAAATAACCTTTCTCTCTTTGAACCTTTTTACAAAAGTATTCGAAATTCTTTTGGGCTTCATCTTTATGAGATAGAAAAATAACCCATGTAAAGCGTGAGTAGTCATCAACAATAACAAAAGCATACCTTTTTCCACCAATGCTAGCAGTTTTAGTTGGACCAAATAAATCCATGTGCAACAATTGAAGTGGCATAGAGGTGTTAAAGATAAGGTGTTAAATATATCTTTAACTTTAAATGATGACCTGGTTTGCTTTCCTAGTTGACATGCATCACATACATGGTCTTTTACGAATTTAAGTTTAGGAAGACCAATAACTAGATCCTTTTGAGATAGTTTAAGAATGAGATGCATACTAGCATGACCAAGTTTCTTATGCCATAGCCAAGGATCTGAAGCAACAGAGGTTAAGCAAATATATTCATGAGAGGAGGATACATTGTCTAATTTATATATGTTGTTATCTCTAGAACCTGTGAGAATTTCATTACCTAGTGAGTCAGAGATGATGCCCTTAGATGCTTCAAATTTAACAAGATATCCAGAGTCACAGAGTTGACTAATACTGAGTAGATTATGCTTGAGACCACTTACCAGCAATACCTCATTTATGCAACAGGATTTGTTTAAGAGAACTTTACCAATACCAATGACAACGCCTTTGCCATTATCTCCAAATTTAACAAGTCCACCGTCTATGCTTATGACTGATTTAAACCAGCATTTATCACCTGTCATGTGTCTGGAACACCCGCTGTCTAAAATCTATTTTCCTGTGCAAGATCCGTTGGGTAGGTGTTCCTGCAAACAAATAGGACTACTGATGCTTTGGTACCCAAACTTTCTTGGGTCCTTTGTGGTTAGCAACATAAGTGTTTAAAGAAATTTTGGGAATCCATTTCCATTTTCTAATGTCAGCCTTTTTGAATCTACATCTGGCACTAGTATGTCCAAGGTTCCCACAGTAGTAACATGTAATAGGAGATTTAGCCACAGTTTTAGTCGACTCACTACTGGTAAAGCGCAAGCTTCCAGGAATAGCCTCAATGGAAGCTGGGGATAAAGGAGTTTTGTTAGATCTGACAGAACTTTGACTAGTGGATTTATTTATACCATTTAGTTGAAGTTTTAGATCCTGAACTTCTTGTTCAAAGAAGTCACGTTCTATCTCACAAACTTCAAATCTAGTTTTCCAGATTTCACCATCCTTTTTTACTTTAGAGAGTTCTTTTAAAATATTTTCCATTTCTTCTAGAGCCGAGTCTAAGTCTTCCTGAAGGGAGTTGCAGTTTTCACAGTTGTAGTTACGTACCTTGCTGGATTCAGCATCAGCCATAAAACATATGTTGGCTTCTTCTTCATTTTCAGATCCTTCTTCATCGCTCCATGCAGACAGGGCTTTCTTTTTATTCTTTAATTGCTTCTTCTTTGCCTCATTGCAGTTAGCTGCAATATGACCATATTTGCCACATTCAAAGCATCGACCATCGTTTTTGTCTTGATCATTGCTGGAATTGTTTCTTCTAGAATTGAATCTAGTTCTGCCTCTTTGTCTGTTTCTTCTCAGCAAGTTTCCAAAGTTTTTGGACATAAGTGCCCATTCTTCTGCAAGATCATCATTGTCGCTAGGAGGATCTGTATTTTCAGCATTGAAGGCAACTTCCTTTTTCTTATCAGAGTTTTGAGAGTTTCTTTGGAGATGGGTCTTTTCAAAAGCAATGAGATCACCACGAAGCTCATCATAGGATAGAGAGTTCAGATCTCCACTTTCAATATTAATCACCTTGGGTTGCCAGATGATAGGTAGACTGCGAAGAATCTTCCTGACTTGTTCTCCATTAGTGTAAACTTTCCCAAGAGATTTAAGTTCCCTTATGACTTTACTGAATCTGGCAAACATGTCTTCAATAGTCTCTCCATCTTTCATTTGAAACAGTTCGTACTCATGAACTAGAAGGTTAATTCTAGTTTCCTTAACTTTGTTTGTACCTTCATAAGTTACGACAAGTTTGTCCCACATTTCCTTGGCAGTTTCGCAGCTAGAGATTTTCTCACATTCTTCTCCACTGATAGCATTATATAAAAGATTTTGAGCTTTTGAGTTCAGTTGTATGACTTCTCTTTGCTCGTCATTGTAATCATCAATATCCAGAGGGATCTTAGAAGTTTCTTCATCTGATTTCTGGTTTTTGTCTGGAGGAATTTCATAGGGGCCCTTAGTAATTACTCGCCAAACTTTAAAGTCGATGGATTTGACGAATGTCTCCATTCTCACTTTCCAATGACTAAAGTGTTGTCCATTGAAATATGGAGGACGAGCAATAGAGGTACCCTCTTGGAGTAGAGCTCCTGTGACAGTGTGTCCGGACATGATCTTTTCTCACTTGCTGCAAAGCAAAAATTAAGAGAGTGTGAGACCTGCTCTGATACCAATTGAAGTTATAAGAGGGGGGGTGAATTATAATTTCCTTATTTGTTTATCAGATTCAGTCGACTTAATTTGTCAACTAGATTTAAGGCAAAGATAGCTGGATAATATAAGTGCAGTAAAGAAATGACACAGCAGATTTATACTGGTTCAGAACCAAAATGGTTCTTAATCCAGTCCCCTTGGGTCAACAAGGGAGTTTCTCTTCAGCTCTTTAAAGTTGTTTCAAATTACAGAGTGATGGTTTTTCTTCGATCACCATCAACGAGACACAGTATGGTTTTTCTTCGCTCACCACCAACGACACACTGTTGATCACTCACTTGACCAACACACCTGACACTAACCTTACTTTCTCTAAGAACTCTCTTTTCTTATCTTGGACAGTAGTAATCTCTCAAGGTTACAATGTTTTCAAGGTTTAAAAGAGAATATAAGAAAGCTATAAGGTTGCGTGCACATAGACTGCTTGTTGCTTTGATTTATATAGCCGCAGTGATATCCTTGCGATTATTGAATAGACGTGTGAATCCTTGACTGATATGAATGAGATAATTTCCTTGAATGAAGAGATCTTGACCCAAGGGATTTGATCCCCAAAAAGGCATTGATTGATCCCTTTTTGAGAATAAGGAAAGAGCATTTAAGGACCTTGATTTTCCTCAACAGTTTGTTATGTGGGATTGACTCCAATCATCCAGATCTTTGAGGCAGACTGTCACCAACCGAATCTTCTTTTACTGAAAGCATCATGGACTGAATCTTGTTGTCTTCAAGGCAATGGAACTTCATTGTTTGCAAAGTTTCTTTGATTTAGTTGACTGAAACGTTGTGGTCCTGTGAAGAAGTATAGTGATTGTTTAGTGAACTGCTTATCAAGTTTAATCATATTGTTATCATCAAAATTAGAGTTATCAACTCTGAAATGGAAAGGCTGCATGAAAGCCCAAATGTGTATTTTCAACCAAGTCTTGTTACGTTTTTTTGACCAAGGAAGTGAGACATCCTAAACCATGCCTTTGGAAACAAATATGGCACTCGAGCTCCTCCTCATAAAGTGATGTGATGTGCTTCTATTAAATTGTGGCAAACAAGGCATGCATAACCTTCGGAAAACTGAGAATTCACTAGATTTTTTTTAGTTGATCGTATCAACAAGGGCTGGACAAAGGAAGAATGGACAGAAAAGATTGAATTCATTTCATTAAGATGAATCATCGTTCTAAAGCATATTCAATTAAGAAAAGCTCACTCATTCTTTGACTTCAGATAACTTGTGGCAGGAAACTACGTGTTCACTTATCGTTATATGCCGGTAATGGCAGCAGCAAATGGCATCGAAAAGGAATGATACAGTTACATCCTCTCCAATTCGTCTCAAGTCAAATGTGCAAGTACACAAATGAAAATCAGCAAGACCAGACTCACGGTAAGAGATGATCAAAGAAAACCTTTGACGTGAATTCCTCTTGCCTATATAAACTAGACAGCCATAGGCGTTTAAATCACGAAGCACGTCCGGGGGAACAACGCTGGAGACATCAACCTGCCATGAGGGTGGATCATCATCATGATGAGTATCATGCTCCAGATCGGTAATGGTTAGAGTAGCTCGCCGTCCATCATGGTACTCTAATACATCAAAGCTGTAGAAGTATTTTTCTACAATTAGACAGTCATTCGAACAACCGCCGGCTTTGAATAGATTACCCATCCGACCTGTCAAAGTACTCATACATGGGTCAAGCTCGTGCCACCTGTTATCATGCACGCTGTAACCATAAGGCAAACCACCGGAACACGACTTTATTTACAGCATCTTCTCAGGGTAGTCTATCATCCTAGAATTGCGAAAGCCAAATGAATAATCCCAAGCAAAAGAGGGTTCAGGCAGAGAAACCCATCCTTGAGAAAGATTATTGATATCCAGCATTTCGAATGGTGCTTCTTCCAGGTAGGGCGAGCACTCAGTAGAAAGCACATAAAGCCGCTGATCAAGGAAAAACACAAAAGGCTTGGGCTTGCGAGCATTCAACATTGGGAAGTCATCTGTAATCCATTGCTTAGTGCGAATATCATAAACGTCAACATGCAGAGAATTTTCAGGCTCAGGACCATCGTCCAGGTCCTGATCAAATATGATGTTACCAACAAAGTAGAGTTTAAAGTCACCAGCTGCATATCCCACTACGTTAGGCCTTTGGTAGGACAGAAGAGAGTACACAAGACAATCATCAGAATTAAAGGCAAACACATGGATATCATCATCATCCCAATTTTCTTGAAAAAAGATTACAGTGGATGACCAATTGTTGTAATCATCAGGCAACACTTGAAACGTATCTATTTTCATATTTGTAATGATAGGAGGTTTATCCTCCGTCTCCAATAATCTCTCTTCTCCAACAGCAATTGCCATGGAATAAATAAAAATCAGAAAGGTATCAGAAAGGTTGAATGGCTCAGGGTACCGAATTTATAGGAATACTAGTAATTTCTATCAAAATTGGGAAAACCAACTTACCCTAACTCTTATAAAACCTTTTCAAACAAGGAATCGAGACTTTTAAGGAATTTTTACCCCACAACCATTAAATGCTTGATAGGACACGTGGCGTGAATCCAATAATGCATTGAGCAATATTGGACAAAAAGTAAGGGACAAAATCCGAATCCCATAAACACTTAGAATAGTTTTCAAACTTTCTTTGAACATACTTTTACTTTCCTTTCTTTTCTTAGCCAGTTACCTTATTTTAATTAACATTTTTATTTAATTGTAAATTTTAGGAGTATAAGCTTCCTTGTTTAACGTAAATCAATGTAGTAACTAAATCAGTTTCATTGTTTAACTTGTCTTCTAGTACTAGTAAAACTCAATTACTTTCCCTTCATTAAGCTTTTCTCTAAATCCATATTATCATTCATACCTCAATGAATCTTTTGAATTGAATACATATCTACCAAATTCTATTGAATTTAATATTTTTTTAGAAAATTGAAATATTATTATCATTCATATCTCCATGATTCTTTTGAATTGATTACATATCTACAAATTTCTATTGAATTTAATATTTTGAATTAATTTAAATATTATTAGTTACATATTCTTTGAGCAACTCAAATGCATAAATATGCTACACAAACTATACATATTACCAATATTATATCTATATATCGTTAATAGTTGTTGTATATCTATATAATATGCCACTATTTATCATGTATGCATCTAATATTTATGATATATTATTATGTATTTTCAGATATTACGAACATATGTAGTATGTATTTGTTTAGTATTCTATATATTTTTATTAGTTAGTTACTTAAATATTCTAACGTATATTAACTTATTATTTATCATGTATTAATTTAATATTCGCAACTTATTAGTTCTTGTTTCACGTATTATTAATATGATATGAAGTCTATATTCATTTAATATTTTAATTAATTACTCAATTAGTCACCTAATATATCTCTGGAGTGCAAAATTGTATCTTTTTTGGAATAAAGACTAACAAGTTTGTTGGAAAAATTATGGGTTTGTTGGTTAGGGTTTTTTACACAAATATACAAATTTAACCCCTTAATTACAAAAGAATAGCAATACTCTTCAAATTACAAGCCATAGCAATATTTTTTTAGCATATTTTTATTTTTGATAATTACCTTACTTCCCACCCTCCTAAAAATCCTAAAACATTTTCTCTACTTCTCCCCAAACAAATCAACCACCACCCCAATATCTTCTCTCAGATCCAACATACAACTCCACCTGATCCAAACAAAAAAAAAAAAAAAAGAGAATCACAGAATGGTGACGAAACCACCACCACAGCGCCACACATAGAGAGAAAGTTTGTAGAGATAATGACGGAAAATGCCATCACCACCGGCGGTGAAACAGAGAGATAATAGCACGAAACAAGCAGTGGTTAAAACACAACCACCACGTCAGAATAGCAGCGATGCCGCTGCTCGTTCACCAGATCCGGTGCTTCAAAGTTCCTCCATAACAGAGTTCTGGTGAGTTGCCGGTGGCGAGCTCGTCGAGTTCCGGTGGAGCTATGACCTTTTGCTAAATTGCTACAAAGTGCAAGTTCCAATTGAAGCTCCATCATATAATTATCCAAGAAAATTTCAGTTTATTGAAACTCAATTAACAAATTGTGCAAGAAATTTTTTTCAAGAAATATACAGTTGATGATGTGTTGCAAATTGTTCATTCTTTGCCATGAGATTCATTTACTGCTTGTAAAGAGTGTTTACTGTTTACTTGCTTTTGGTGTTTTACTGCTAGAAGGAAGTTTAAACAAATAATAGAGAAACAAAAGAATAAGGTATCAAACTGCTTCAGTCACACTTTTTCTTCTACTAGTTTAGAGTGCCTTCGCCATTGTTCTTTAGATTCTATTTCACCACCAGCAAGTGGAACAGGAGCATATCTTAGCGATTACCACTGCGTCGCATATTATTAGCAGTCACCTGCTCTTTGCAATGCGACATCACACTTGCCTGGAGGCTGGGTCGTCAATCAGAAAACATAACACTCTTTTTAATGTGCCACTTGAGTTACCTGAGCTTAGAACTATTTGATTCAATCACTTAAGCGACTCAATAATTTAAATTATTAGTAGATTTAATTAGGCTAGTCACTTTATATTTATTATTGAAACGGTCTGATACAGTTTGAAATGGCATTGAAACAATATGATACGGTTTGAAACATCGTTGAAACAGTTGTTGCAACAGTTTGATACATTCTGAAACGATGTTGAAACAGTATGATACGGTCTGAAACGACGATGAAACAATCTGAAACAACTGTTGAAATAGTCTGATACGGTCTAAAACGGCGTTGAAACAGTACGATACAGTCTGAAACGGTGCTAAAATAATTTGAAACAGTGCAGAAACAGTTGAAACGGTGCAGAAACAGTTAGATACGGTGCTGCAGAAACAGTTGAAACGGTGCAGAAACAGTTAGATACGGTGCTGCAGAAACAGTTGAAACGGTGCTGCAGAAACAGTTAGAAACCGCGCTGCAGAAACAGTTAGATACGGTGCTGCAGAAACAGTTGAAACGGTGCTGCAGAAACAGTTGAAACGGTGCAGAAACAGTTTGATACGGTACTGCAGAAACAGTTAGATACGGTGCAGAAATAATTGATACGGTGCAGAAATAGACAGATTCAATGAGATACATAGAGGATGGATGAGGAAAAGTGAAATTGTAGAAAATGAGAGGAGTAAAAAGTGAAATTGGGGGGAAATGATGGGAGGAAATGTGAAAAAAGGGAAAATGGGAGGAGCAAAAGTGATAGTGGGGGAAATAGAAAGAAGAATGTAAGGGTTTGGTATGTTATGGGAAAATATTGCTATATTTTTGCTATGTTTGTAATTATCTTGTGTTTTCCTCCATATAGGGTAATTTTACTAAAATGTTGCTATGTTTGGTAATTAAGCTCTAAAACTTGGACTTTTATGTAAAAAAATCCTGTTGGTTATGAGTTTAGAAAGGATAACGCCCTTATCTCTCAGATCGTAAAAATTTCGCCCAGCAGCTACTTTTAATACTGGTATTTAGTTTGAGGCCACTATTTTTACTGGTCTTACACTAGAGGCCACTTTTGAGCTTTTACTAAATAAATATTGACTTAAGTTCTGATAATTGACTGAACTTCAGTCCATACGGCCCATGGACTGAAGTTCCACCTCTAAGGACTGAACTCCAGTCCATATGGCCATGGACTGAAGTTCAGTCCATGGTATGGCCATGGACTGAAGGATTGAACTTCAGTCCATATGGCCTGGACTGAAGTTCCATCTTAAGGACTGGACTGAACTTTAGTCCATATGGCCCTGGATTGAAGTTCAATCTTTAAGGACTGAACTTCAATCCGACCTCTGGACTGAAGTTCTATCTCTTTAAGCAAAAGTGGCCACAAACTAAATATTTTGGTATTAGTGACCTGTGCCCAAAGACTAGTGGCAAAAGTGGCATTTCGTGCACTTTCCCCTTCAGATTAAGAGCCTCATTAAGTGCAAATAAATGGGCTCTTAATTACACACGTTATAGCAACATTTTATTTTTAATTCCCCAAGTTCTAAGGCATTATTTCTTCTATAATTTTAACTTTTAACTTTCTATTGAAATTGACTTTTGACCTTGAAAAAGAAATATATTGACACGATAATAATTAAATTGCATTGCTTTATGAGCAAGTAGGTGTGTTTACGCGGCTCTCCTACAATCATCTACAATGGTATTAAGATCTTTATTCATGTTGGAGGAGTTGTGCGGAGAATATACTAAGTTCCAATGGCTTCTTCAGAGAGGCTCTGTCGGTACATAATAAGATAGAGAAAAAAACAGATTCAAAGAGTTTGTGTATGAGATTAAATAGTACTTAACACTAGGTACAAAACGCACTTGGAAATAGTAACATATTCACTTATATGAACATAACATATACTAGTCAGAAGCTAGATTATGTTGCTGACAATTTGAAAGTTCACTCATTCTTTGACTTCAGATAACTTGTGGCAGGCAACTACGACATCACTTATCGTCATATGCCAGTAGTGGCAGCAACAAATGGCGACAAAGAGGGTTCAGGCAGAGAAACCCATCCTTGAGAAAGATTATTGATATCCAGCATTTCAAAGGTGCTTCTTCCAGGTAAGGTGAGCACCGAGTAGAAAGCACATAAACTCTGATAGTTAAGTGAAGGGTAGATGGATGCGCCCATCCACTGAATTCCGAACCTTGTGTTACTGGCCCTCGGGGTTTCACGGTTATGGAACAAATATAAGAGTAAAGAAAAAAAGGTCAAGCATCTCATGGAATGAACTTCTAGAACTGATGGTTAATAGCACAAGCATGATAATTGGCTCAATATTAATCAGTTACTTGATACAAAATTCAAACAAAAGAATGTGCAGAGTAAACTCAGCTATGCGACAGGAAACGTAAATGAATGACTTTCAACTTCATACAACACAGAGTGAATAAGTGGCTAAACATGAGATATAAATCATTTCATGTTTTCATTGAAGGAGAAGCAGCTAGTTATATATGGAATCTTATTGGCTCCCCGTTAGGTGTTAAATTTCAACATAGTTCTTCTATTAGGTGTATTTTTAATACTTGATGGAATGTGAGATCTACTAATGAAGTCCATAATCTTGTTCTTTATATCATCCCCATTATCACTTGTTGGATGATTTGGAAGGAGAGATGTGCACGTAAGTATGGTAATCAAAGGAAATTCAACCTCTTCAAAATGGAACAAGATATTTGCTGGACAGTTGCTGCAGCAGTCTCCAAGGTCTACCCTAATTGCAAGCTTCCCTGGCATTGGACTCAACTGTGTGATGCTTTATTGAAGATTCAACAAATACCAAAAATTATAACATTTCGTTGGCAAAAACCTGAAGTAGGCTCCTTCAAATTGAATACCGATGGCAGCTTCACTGGAGCTAGTGGTATATCTGGTATTGGTGGAATACTTAGAGATGATAAAGAGGGTCTTAAAATGGCCTTCTCCTTTCCTATGAAATGTGGCAGCAATGACTATGCAGAAGCATGTGCAGCAAAGTTTGGGGCAAATTGGTGTATACAAAATGGGTATACTAATTTTGAACTTGAACTTGATTCTCTTATGGTTGCTAATATGCTAAAGGAAAGGATGGCGAGCAGTTACAAGATGAACAAGATCATAGATGATACTTCCAATATGCTTAGTCAGGCAAATGTACAGATTAGTCACTGTTTCAGGGAAGCCAACCAGGTTGCAGACTGGTTAGCAAAACAAGCTACTAGAATGCAGGAAGGCGCTTTCTATTTGACAATCCAGCAACTTCCTAGAGAGGCAAAAAGCAGATGGCAGCTGGATAATGGCGGAATACTAAGTATTAGAACAAAATATGATAAGGCTAATTTATTTTTGTTAGTTAAAGTACATGAGTTTCTAGTTTGTGGCAGGGTCGGTTTTTTTCCCCTTCCATTTTTTTTTTTTTTTTTTTTTTTTGAAAGGATAGCTATTTATCCTTTGTGTTGTAATATCTTGTACTATCAATTGATGAAATACAACACCCCCAGCTAACCTGGGAAATTATATTAAAAATAGATATCATTTCATGGTTTAGCCAAAGTCCCCATCATTTAAAAGTTTCAAAATAGATAGATGCAACTCAAAGCACAAGAGTTTAAACTAGGAAAACAATTAGTGGGAAAAGCCAGCACATCGGAGATAGGCTAGCACACAGACAGGTTTTATGTTTAGAAAATAAACAAGTTTGATCAGCACCACAATAACTAGCTGAACCGGACAATTAGTAAGGTCTCAATACGGAGTGTGTCATTCCCATCAAAATCTCCAAGAAAAAGTGGCCCTTGGATATGTAATCAGAGCCAAAAAACGAAAATTAGGTCTGTTATGTTGAGGAAAATCTTTTCTCTTCCATGTCCTAAAGGTACTTGAACCTCTCTCCTCTCCTGCTCAATTAATAAAGATAAAACAGCGAAATAGAGAGTTACCAAAGAGGAAAACCTCATTACCATGTCAATTGCTACCTTGAGCTTGATTTTGCAGGCCAAAGATTTCCACCAAGGGGAGAGAAATGTGGAAGGAATTTCAGTTTCAGACAGCAGCATTATAAAGCTATAGGCATTACTGGAAAACACACACCCACAACTAGATTTGTAGATAAAAATACCATAAAATACTCCATAAGGTTTAGTAAACTTCAAACCAAGTTGGCATGGTGAGAGTTGCTGCATAACTGATCTTATAACATGTAGTTTATGAACATCCACTAATGAGTAAGGGGATGGAACGGGAGAAAAGCACAGGTGGCACTACAAGTCCGTAAGCATTAAGACAAATGCATAGTGCTTCTTTATGTAACTTAACAGTTTCTTAAATTAGAGGTCTCAAATCCTAATCAAACCAAAAACTGTACATAATTACCAAATAATTTGAGAACAACTTACTCGGAATCAAGTGTTTGACAACTATAGAGGGAAACTGGAAAGGGAATAAGCATTTATATAATTATTAATAGAATACGTGTGCAACAACGACAAGTCAACTACAAAATGTCTGCAATATTTATCATGTTTAATGGTTGCTTACATACTGATAGTCACATTTACTGCTCATTGACAGGAGGGAGAGAAAGAAGTAATGTTACCGGTTGTCTTTATTTATTTATTTATTTTTTTTGGAAGGGGGGGGGGGGGGGGGGGTAAGAAGTAAATAGCAGATTGAATGTTTTATGAATTGGAATGAGTTATATCGATATTTATAGCATATGGAATGGTTCGCAAAATTGCAGTGCATGGGAATGGTAATGGCAACTTTAGACTTGACACCAGTAATAATTGGCATATCGGAAAGAACTGCACAAAGGCAGCTTGGATTCTGGCCTAGTTTTTTTATCTGAAAGAAGCAAACTATCAGAACAGCAGCCTTCTCATCTTTAGCTGCCTCTGGATAAGGAGTTACATGGCATCATTATCTAGAGAAGAACTATCTATTGAGGCATACTCCAAAAGTAGTTCATTTTTGGAGGATCCGACACCGCTGTGGAATGTTTTTGGAGAGTCATTCAACTTACTTAGCTTGTTAACACTTTAAAATGAAGTTAATATTAGACTTTTTTTATAGTATGTAATTTGTAATTTGAAGAGATGTCTTTCGACATTATTTGGACATCTTGAACTCCATAGTACATGGTTTCCAATGGTAGAGATGTTACCAATTAAGCAAATTAAAAGCAATTGATTCAAATATGATCTCTATAATTGACGAAACATGAATACTTTACATATGAATATTTCCAGTGATGAAGACGACACTATATCGATTTCTAAAATGAGATAGGCAATCCTAAAACATGACTTCTAAAGTTAATCCAATTTATAACATATTACTTTTAAAATTGTGAGAAACGCATACATAGAGAGCTAAAGAACTCCATAGCAGTGTTTTGGTGCGCGATGAGGGCCCTGGAGCTTCAAAGCGCGCGCTTTTTATACATGAAGCGCAATTTTAAAAAAAATAAAAAAAATATATTTTTTCACAAATAAATAGAAGTATTTAAATAAGCAAGAAGCCAAGAACGCATTAAAAATAAGATAAATTCAATCCAAACACTAAAGGAAAGAGCAAATAATCCTCCATAGGACAAGCATAATAAAACTAAAATCCAAATACTAAAATCCAAAATACAAAGAAAAACAGAGGGGGAGGAGGAGGAGAGGAGGAGGATTTAGCTTTATATATTCTTTTCCTTTAAAACAAATCAGATTTTAACTTTTTTTTTAAATAAAGCGCAGCAAAGCGTGCGCTTCAACACTGCTGCGCTTTGCTGAAAAAAGCGCGCGCTTTTTTTTTTCCGCTTCGCTTCACTCGTAAAAAGCGCAGATACTGCGCCTCGCTGCGCTTCAAAGCGCAGAAGCGCACGTTTTTCAAAACACTGCTCCATAGTGCATGGTTTGTAAGGCAGAGATGTTACAAATTAAAAGCAATTGATTCTAAGACATTATCTTAAAAATGGAATAAGTGGTCTGGAACACGAGTCCTTTTAACATATGAATAACTTCAACAAAAAGGAAACTAAAGATAAGGTAAAAGCACAATTATTGGATCCTCTTGTTGGAACATAAAAGTCATACCCAGACAAAAGTATGAGAAGTGAAAAGTAAGGACATGCATACCAGTTTCAAGTTTTCCCATACCTTGATCGAAGCCCAAGATGAACTGATAGGTGAATCTCCATTGCCAATTTAGTGTCGTCACCAAAATATTTATAATTTCATACGATCCAGTAACAAATACGGAGTACTGATGGAACATAATACGTTGATCGGTATATCAGCCATACTGTCTAACATGTAAGTTAGGTATGATAACTTTGGGCACCATCAGAACAGGCTTTGTCAACCACAACATATGAATTGTTAAGCATCATCTGTTCAATAACATGAATAATATAGCATAAGCATCCACCTAGTATCTCATGTGATGTCAAACTTTAGTCTCTAGTCCACAGACTCCACACAAATCTAATCATCTGATTATAAAGTTGCTAATTAAATCTTGAAAGGCTCTTACCTTACTTTCATGGCTTTTCTTCCTTACATTTGAATGCAGCAATTCGAGTGCCCCCCCAAGGAAGAATCTCAGGTCTATACCCTTCCTCAGTTGACAAGGCAAAGTCCATGGAAGAGAAAATTGTGATACTCTGCAATATTCATAAATAAACTCTTACAAGCACACAATACATAGAGTTACCTGATTACCCCAATATAGACCAGATCGTCGACGAAAAGCTTCCACATCTTCCTTCTGATCTTTCAAGAAGGTACAACAACAAATTCTTGATCAGGAGAGAGGATACCCTTAAATTACCTCTTGTCACAGTTGAAAATTTATTCGGGGATGTCCTTGAATTGGGTGCAATTTCTCGTGAACCCGAAAGCATTTTTGTTTGTTATTTAACTACTGTTATTATGGCCGAATCCAAGACTTTTCCAAGCGTTCTGATTGTGGAGACTATTTTGAGTAGCAACTCTT